>OU898279.1:89568647-90108647 GCA_918026665.1 Diabrotica balteata | reverse complement strand
GTGCGTGTTACGGAAGATCCAGAAACCAATACAAGGTTTGTTTCTGCGGCCACTGGTACAACAAATCTACGGTGTCAAGAATAATATGGACAGAAAGTCTGTATACGTATCCGTTGGGGATTGTATTGTAGGACCATTCGAATTACCAACTAGGCTTGAGTACCGGATCTAAATTTTTTGAGAGAAAATTTACCAACTCTTTTAGAAGACATACCTCTAAATTTGAGACTCTTGGTACATTTATGATGGTGCACCACCACAATATAGCTTAGAAGTTAGAAATTATCTAGATGAAATTTATTCTCAAAGGTGGATTGGAGAGGTGGTGTTATCCACGCAGTCCCGAACTAAATCCCCTAGACTTTCACTTGTGGGGCTACCTAAAGTCACTTGGTTATAAAAAAAAATAAAAAAACTGTCAAGTTATGGCAAAATATTGTAGAGGGAGTTAACGTAATTAGGCCCAAAGGAATTATTTAAAATAAGACAAAACTTACACAAAAGATTTAGATTATGTAGTTTATCTAATGGTGAACAGTTTGAACACTTATTGTAATTTTTTTTCGTTTCGTTTTGAATTATTTACTTTGTCAATCGTTTTATCGTCATTTCATTGTTTAATTAAATTTAATTTCTGATTTTTTAAAATTTGTTACTGTGTAAAAGTTTTAATAAAAATAATTGTTTCAATCATATGCATTTCCTTTGCAAAAATTATCCACTACTGATACATTTAATATTCACTGGTATTTAAGACCTTTTGAATAATGTTTAAATTTACAAGTTTTTGTAAATTTTTTTCATTTTATGCACGTCTCTAAAAATACGTTCATTTCGAAAACGGTGTGCTTTTTTCATTTGAAACAAAAAAACCGTGAAAAAAAATGTTTCATGTAGAATTAAATGTTATTTCATGTTTTTTTCCAGAATCTTTGTACAGGGCGGACAAAAAAATTACGTCTACAATAATGAACCAATGTTATAGTAGGTGGCGCCACCTAGTGTCAATGGTTAAACTAATATCATTTTCATATTAAGCATACTAACTGCTAAAAACAGCTCAAGATAGGGAAAGATGGAGAGATCTGGGGGAGACCTATATCCAACAATGGAAGGATAGAGAATAGGTTAAAAAAAATACTAAATAATAGCAAGATACCAAATTTCACTTGAACCTATTGAATAGTTTTCAATATATCCCTAAAAATAATATAAAAAAATATTAATGAATCACCCTTTAGAACGAAAACTAGCAACATTTTGCCAAAGCAATTTGAGCTCAAACGCTTTATTTTTATGTCAGGTATCATCCATTAGCTAGTGTCTAATTAATTATGGGACACCTTGTATATTTGTATCTGAAAATAACTCCATAACCAGACACTACAAATATTCAAATAAAAGACATCAAAACTCAGTAAGAGTAGTTAAACCTATCTAAACTGAGATATACCGAAAGGTCATAATATTTTAGTAGAATAGATAGGAATAATATGCAAACTATACCATAAAACAAAAAATATCAATAATACTAAAATAATATGGGCATCAAAAACGATTTATGTTAATATTTACGAAAAAATTAAACATATATTAAATAATGTGTAGGACATAGTATTGAGTAGTGTAAAAACAGGAAGAAAGCAAGGGTGGATGCAAGTCAGAAATTAAAATACAAATGAATACTATATAGATACTCCATACAATAATCAGACAAAATATAAGATATGAGCAAACAGTTTACAAACTTTTACTTTTACAAACATACAAACTTTTTTATGCAAACAGCATAAAAAGGAATATACTGGATATTAAAAGAATTACAAAGAATCCGAAAGTTTAGATTCGGGCACAGCTTGGGAAACAAGAGCCCTGTTCAGTATCCAAGTACTAATACAAAAATGCTGAAATATAAATCAAAACCTATACATCTGCACAATTGATTTTGAAAATGCTTTTGACAAGGTGTGATATAACAATAAACTGGTCGATTGGTCGATAAAGAGTTAGGTACGAATAATTATATGTGTTATTCTTGTAACCTAGTTTTTTATATTTTTAACTTTTAAGTAACACTTTTTATATTTTTTAGGAAAGAAAAGCCTATCTTTCCATCAAGCAGGAAGATTCTTCTAAACGGCGTCCAATTTAAATAGTTTAGGAACCTTCTTGTCTTGTGTTGTCCAGGATATCCATGTAAGTACTTTTTGGTTTTCTTCCTTTGTAGGTATCCCTTTTCCAGTCCCTTGTATTCACTTACTTACGACCCAGCTCTCCAACCAAACCAACAGTGGCCGTTCGCAAACGTTCCGGTTTGTTTTGCTTAACCTATCTCCAGCCCACGCCCAGTAATTTCTCTTTCCAGTTTCAACCCCCTTTAATCGATACCCAATGCGGTAGGTAAAAATATTACCGCTATAAGATTAGCTTAGAACTCGAGTACATATCAAAAGCGTTAAGGTCTATAAGAATTGCATTTACCTCCAAACCTGACAAAATCGAACAGGAAAACTTAGTCTCTGAGGCTGATAAGTCTAATATCGATGGTACTGAAGACTTATTTATAAGGGTTTTTATAATAATATACCTTTTATAAAGGAATTTTTTTGAATAAATTGTATTTAAACCAACTACAGGAATTCATCTTCCTTGTGGACTCTAGAAAGACTTCTTGATAGGCATATTAGGTATATACCATACCTTATACGACTATCATATTGGTTAAAATCTCAATACATTAGGGACAGTATGCGTATCGAGCAGGACTCTTTACGAAAACAGTACTGCATCATTTCGTACAGAGGGAAGAGTACGTTCTGTAAAAACAAAAAGTGATGAAAGGTGCATTTCTCGATATAGATGGAGTAGTCGATAATATCTTCTATTAAGCGATCATAAGGTCGATTGGTCTAAAAGGAATACAGTGTCAGGACAAGTAGTCAGAGGCTGTAACAAGCCAGAAATAGAATGCAACAGACTCTGACTGTATTTACAAAATGGACTTTTAACATAACCCCCAATAATCCAAAATCATGTAATTTACCAGAAGGGATAAATTAGAGGGATTGAATTCTCTAAGCCTAATTGGTACACACCGAAATATGTTTGGTAAAGTAAAATATCTTAGAGTAATTGGACTCGAAGCTTATACTTGAAATTATAATCTCGAATAACCAAGAGAGCGGTAATAACTAAGTTAATGGTGGATGCACTCATGGAAAAATGTGGTATTAAAATCAAAAATTTATTGGATTTATAACATTGTGGTAAAACCAACAATTAGATATGCATCAGTCTTATGATGGTCAAAGATATAGCAAAACAGTGCCATTTTAAACTAAAGTACAAAGACTTTCTTGCTTTGGAATCACAGGTGCTATGAAGGCCGCACGGGGGCATCAATACAGGCGCTATTGGACTTCCCCTCTTTACACATAGGTAAACTATACATAGTTTACACATAGATATAGTAAATACTTCACCCAGTCTATAGGGTTATATCTCGTACATAGTCGGATCTAAAATTTCGGAAGGGTCGGAAACGGGAATATTCAGTAGTGGTGGAAATTTAAACATTTCTATTCCATCAGGATAATATATCTCTGTTTTTTGTCAGATTTTTGCAATCTTGCACTGTGTAAGAGAATTATAATGAAGAATTTCAAACTAAAGCGGATCAATATAAGCACTGCTAGGACACTAAAGAGAAGCCTAGGCTAATGTTGGAATGCCGAGAGGAACTTGACAGACTGGAAGTACAAAATAGTGTCATACTGGTATTGATTCTAGGTCACTGGGGAACATGAAAGAGCTAATGAACTATTAACAGCCACAGCTACAAAATACTTTGATTCAGGGCCGGCAGTGGGAGCAATAAAAAGCATCGTCCACGACCGGAAAAAAGTGGATCCGAAGGCAACATAACCTTCACTGGAAAAACATGTTGGGTCAAACACATGGCTAAATGTATATTGGGCGGACATGCGCTAATAGAGCTAAAGTACTGCGGAGTAATCTTATAATCATAGTAGTCTCAAGGAGACTAAAAGTGTAGGTTCTGTAGTAGAGGACCTGAAACAGTCAACCATATCTTTCATGACTACGAGTATCAGATCGCAGGCGGCAAACACTTTTCGGAGACTATCGAGTAACTACAAAACCATGGTACCCATCTTCTAGATCTGTATAAGCTGGTACAGGATTCCGTGAAAAAAAGTGCTTCCACTTTTCCAATCATTATGCTCTATTTAATTTTCAGTATTTCCTAATAATATTACATCATCCAGGTACATTAGCATTAGCTAACAATTTCTTGCAACTTCTTCTGTTATCTGGTATGCACTAATAGTACTAATACGAAAGCATTGAGCTCTGATGAAATATTTTCTTCATATTATCATTTGCTGAATATAATTTATCTTAAGCTTTAGCCCATTTAGTACAATTCTTTTCGTATAGATTCCATTTCACGTGAAAAATATCTGAACTATTGTGTCAGATAATAAATCATTCTGAATTCGATCAACAAGTTATAACTAAAATCGCGCCAATTAGATAAGTAATTACGAAAAACATGCTTTGAAATTAAAAATCATATACAACATCCAGATCGCATTCGAAAATGTTATGAACTATGTATATGAACTAAACTAAAGATATGTAGAAACATGTTTGAACGGTAATAGAATAGAAGAAAATTTAAATTTTTATACCTTCTCTACTGTTATATCCTGTTCTGATTCTATAAGATCCTCTCCGTCTGGAGCAGTCAACTTAACAACTCTCTGTTTCCTTTTTCTTGATCGTTGTTTAACCACAGTTTTTTCTTCCTCTGATTCCGAGGAGACAGTTGAATAAGACTCGTCATCATCCTAAATAATATGTGCGTATTATATTAGGTACGTAATTTTTGTTGTTATTAAAATTATGGTAAAAAAGAAATATAATATCCTTTCTGATCGATTTGTATATTATTCTAGATAATAATTATTTGATAAATTATGAGTAAGTCATACTTATGTAATTTTTATTTACATAATTTAGTTGATTTCCTTATTTGTACCCTTCCGAGTTCTCATTGGTTCAATTTTTAATAACAAATTATAGTGCATTTATTTAAAAAAATATGTATTAGAATGTTATTGTAAAAAACATTCGATAGTATATAAATATATATATATATATATATATATATATATATATATATATATATATATATAGATATAAATATATATATATATATATATATATATATAGATATATATATTATATATATATATATATATATATATATATATATATATATATATATATATATATATATATATATATATATGTAGTGCTATGTATAGTGCTAGTCAAAATTCCGATCCCTCCCTCGTATCTTTTGAACGGTTATTGTTATAATAGTAAAATTTGAAGGGAGGTAATAAACAGGCGTAGGCTTCTCAACTAGTCATAACAGGTGACGTAATAGTGACAGATGACGTTACAGTGCCACTGCGACAGATAATTTTAAATGGAATCCTATGGCAAGTGATACCTCGTTTGAAGAATATTGAAAATACCTATTTAGTCATAATAATTTTGTTTCAATTTAAGCTCATTTTGATGAATAAATTAAATGAATACTAAAATTTGTAGCTTCTCATTTAATTAATAGATATTTAACAACCATTTCTTATAGTAATTATTCAAAATGTGCTTCATCTACTTCCTGACAGTAATGCATTGTATTTCTAAACTTTTGTTGTCTAAATGTGTCGGGGAAAATTGCCCTACATTCATCAACAATTCGTTGTTTCACAATGTCGATATTGTCAGGTGCTGTATGTTGCGTAAACTATAGATTCCAAGTATCCCCACAGAAAAAAATCTAATGGTGTGAGGTCCAGTGACCGAGCTGGCCATTCTATCGTACCTCCTCGTTCAATTCATCTACCACGATATGGCTCATCTAAGTAACGTCTTACTGCCCTATATGGTGTGCAGAAGCACCATCTTGTTGAAACGGTATTTCCAAGTTTCCAAATTTACCTGAATTATTGAGAAAAACAGGCCCAACTATGTGGTTTCCCAAAATTCCTGCCCAAACATTTATTATTATTTTTTTTTTTTTTGGAAATTGAGTATGTGTTTCACGAAAGACGTGAGGATTTGTGTCACTCCAATACCTCACATTGTGTGTGTGTTAACATTTCCATTGAGAGAGAAAGTACTGTCGCCGCTAAAACAATTTTTTTTATGTAATTGGTCTGTTGGTTAATTTTATTGGAGATACTTTCACAGAATTATAGTGTTCGGTCAGGATCATCATCTGAAAGTTGGTGCAACATTTTTAATTTGTATTGATGAAATTTGTTTTCAGCCAACACTTTGTGTACTGTCTTTTGACTGATTCCATAGATAGATGCAACTTGGGCTGTAGAAGAAGTAAGGTTCACTACCATTTCTGAAATTATGTCAAATTTTTTTGTCATCACTAATTGTCAGTCGACCAGATCGTTTAACATCTTGAATACTACCTGTTTGTGTAAACTTCCGAAGAAGCTTCCTTAAATAAGGCGATCGGGGTACCTCTCATTAAAAAGAATTTCCACTGCATTATTTCGACATTCACCAATTATTAATACAGCTGCTACTTTGTCGGCTATAGCACGTACCATTCTGCCTTTGTAAAAATTTAAACGTCTCGTTAAACAATAATTAAACTAAATTTAATATTGAGCTATAAACGTTTTTGCAAACTAAAAACCAATAAATAATTGACAAACGTCAACTTTTTTGACAAATAACCAAAGGCGGACATTAGAATTTTTATTAATTAAATACCCAACTAGGATTTTAGTACCTATTTATTTAATGTATTCGTCAAAATCATCTTAAATACAAACCAAATTCTAACGTTTGCCTCTGGTTAACTGTCAAAAAGTTGACGTTGACAAAAAAAGTCAACTTTTTGACAAGTAATCAGAGGCGGAGGTTTTAATATTTATTAATTAAATGCGAAACTACAATTTTAGTATTTATTTAATTTATTTATCAAAATGGGCTTAAACTCAAATAAAATTAGTATGGTTGAATGGGTTCAATACCTTTCAAACCAGGTATCACTTTTACCTAGCCTATTATTTAAAATATCTGTCGCAGTGGCTCTGTAACGTCATCTGTCACTATTGCGTCACTTGTTATGACTAGTTAAGAACTCTACGTCTGTTTATTTCCTCCCTCCAAATTTCACTATTATAAGTATAACCGTTCAAAAGATACGAGGGGGGAACGGACTTTTGACTAGCACTGCATATATATATATATATATATATATATATATATATATATATATATATATATATTTATATATATATATATATATATATATATATATATATATATCGCCTTATATATATGTATATATATATATATATATATATATATATATATATATAATATATATATATATATATATATATATATATATATATAAGGAAAAGGATAATGAGAGTGAATAATAAAAGTAAAAAGTAATGGCATGTCTCGCAAAACAAAAAACCAAAAATGGTATATCGATGGAAAGCAAACGTATATACGTATTTCATTGGTCGTCAGTACGGTCGGTCAAGTTAGAAAAGGAGCATACTAACTTGGGAAAGGATCACTACAGGAGCAATGCAACCAATTTGTGACATGAGAGTTAGAAAACCCTAATGGTTTCTAGGGCAACAACCAACACCAACCACGGTGTTGTCATTACTTTTTACTTTACTTATATTTATTAATTTACGTCAATTATATTTAAAATTTCCAGAACGTCAACCTTAGATTTTAAATTTTCCTAACACAGCTAATAATACGAAACCCATATGAATCTGCCCCCAGACGTCCGTGCATCCGGGACGTCTGGGGGCAGATGCGGCAATGGGAATGACTGGAAAGTATACGAGGAGCTAATTAAATGCAGAGTGAGCATAATGGAGGGTCAATCACCGACGGTGGAAAGCCTGGAGAGAGTCATTAAAGAAGCGATGGAAGGAAGCAAGATTGGTCGCCAAGATGTCAACAGGATGCCATATTGGTTAAATGCGGACATCGAGGCACTAAGAAATGTATGTCTAGCAATGAGAAGAAGGTTAACAAGAGCACGAGGCAGAGCAGGAATCAATCTTGAGGTCATCGAGGAGATCGAGGAAGAGTACCGCGCAAGGAAGAGAGAACTGTACAGGAAAATTCGTACAGAAAAAAGAAGGCACTGGAAAGAGCTGTGTGAAAAACTGGATGAGGACATCTGGGGTCAGGGGTAAAAGATCGTTATGAAAAAGTTTCATGCGTATCCTCCTTACGAAATGCCTATGGACAAGAAGCTTGAGGTAACAAGAGAGCTCTTTCCGGACGGCAGATGTCATGGTGTATGGAGGGATGAAGGAGCTGAGCGGGCTGTACCTTTTACCATGGATGAACTTGTCGAGGCATTGGGTTCACTCAAGACTCGTAGGTCCCCCGGACTGGATCAGATACTACCTGAGGCGGTGAAGGGTCTAGGACGGGTGGAGTCTGCGTGGCTTCTAGAACATATGAATGCATTGCTCGAAGCACAAACTTTTCCTGAGCCTTGGAGGACATCAAGGTTAATACTGATTCCCAAAGCTAGGGAGAAGTATCGCCCCATCTGTCTTCTTCCATGCATCAGTAAGCTGTATGAAAGGATGCTGCGAGTACGCATAGACGACATGATTGAGAGGTTAGGTGGTTTATCTCGGAGACAATTTGGTTTTTGTAAAGGGAAAAGCACGATTGATGCAATCATGAGTGTACTCGAAGCATTGCGCAACAGAGGGAATGAACATCGCTGTGCGGCCCTGCTGTTGTTTGATGTTAAGAATGCATTCAATACGCTCCAGTGGAATGAGGTAATGAAGGCAATGGAGGAGAGAGAATGTCCTGGTTACCTGATGAATGTTGTGGCGGAGTATCTGTCCGAGAGAAGGATTATGGTGGAAAAGTGCACGATCGTAGACGTGACGGCCGGGGTACCACAGGGATCTGTCTTGGGCCCGACGCTATGGAATCTGGCATATGACGGGGTTATGCACTGTGAATACGGAGAGGGTATAACCCCCTTCGCATTCGCGGATGACCTCGCTGTACTGGTAGTAGCCCGGGATGAGCCAGATCTCAAATACCGGCTTCGGAACGCAGGTGGCGTCGTAAAGAAATGGATGACGCAGCACGGACTAAAACTTGCGACAGAAAAAACCGAAGCCATCATTCTGAAGGGGACAAGGAACAGGCAAGGTGTTGAATTAAAATGTGCGGGAGTATGAAAAACACCCAAGAAACAAGTGAAGTACCTACCTAGGAGTGACATTACACCAGAATGGAAAATGGGGGGAGCACGTTCGGGAGGTGGTCCGAAAGGCTGCGAATAGTGCAGCTGCGTTGGGGAGAGTGATGCCGAACATTGGAGGACCCAAATCCGAAAGGAGGAGGGTCTTACACGGTGTTGTACAGTCTATCGTCCTCTACGCAGCACCAGTCTGGAGCGAGGCGGTAGAGATAACAGCCTATAGGAGTCTTATGAAACGAGTAGACAGAACAAGTCTGTTGCGAGTGGCATGCGCCTATAGGACTGTTTTTGCGGCAGCCTTATGGACCATCACTGAATGTATTCCGTTGCATGTTTTGGCGGTGGAAAGAAAAGAGCTTTATGAGAGAAGAGGCCCAAACCTTACTATGGCTGAGAGAAGACAGGTAAGGGAAAGGTCAGTTGTAAGATGGCAAGAAGAATGGAACAATACGGAGGATGTGGCACAGTGGACGAAAATGCTGATCCCGAACATAAGAGCTTGGGTGGACTGTGGCCACAGGCGACTGGATTATTTCCTGACGCAAGTGCTCACAGGACACGGGTGTTTTAGGGCCTACCTTTATAGGATCGGAAAGGCTGATACAGACGAATGCCTATATTGTGGATACTCGGACACTGTAACACATACGATGTTAGATTGCAGCAGATGGATAGTGGAAAGGAACAGAATGGAGAGAGAAACAGGTGTGAATTTTGTTACAGTGAGAGAAATGATTGAGAGAAGGATTGAAAATAAATTAGGTTGGATTAACATACACAGTTTTATCCGTGCAGTGATCAAAAAAAGGAAGAGGAAGAAAGACAGCTGGACCAACGGCAAAGGTAGAGTGAATGATGCTGAAAGGTGAAGTTAGAAAAGTGGGTCACACTTTTTGAGTTAGAATGCGTGAGTTTGACTGTGGGGAAGGAGGAAATGCCCTTCTGGGAATGATGCCGAACTAGGAGTGTGGATGTGTATTAATGGAGAATGAATGAATAAAGGTAGTGCTTCGGAAGTGATGCCGGCCTTACAGCGGCCATTCCGCTTCCGGATCGCTGGATGACAGAGGAGGGTCTGGTTTAGCAGGTAGGCGTTCGGCGTAGACTCGGCGACGAGAGGGCATTTTAAAGTACCTCGGGAACTATCGCCGGGAGTACGAAGAACGAATCCTGCACTAAGGTTAGCCAGGCGGCGTCCTGGACTGAGATGTCTTTTGAAGATTCCAGACACCCCTCTATAAAGACGAAAAAAAAATATGAAACTGCTCGATCTGTCAACATCATATATTAATCAAAAAAACGTTACTATTCTTTTTATTGGAGAATTTATGATATTTCCTATATTCACCAATAAATAACAAACAATTTACACCTTCATACTATTGATTATAAACTTTAGAAAGGAACTACAGCGTTAAAGGGGTTTTATTGTTTTATATTGTCAATGGACCCCCAAATATAAAACAACCTCAGAATGCTACCATTTAAAGGTGTACATTTTAAGAAAGGGGTAAATTAGTCCCTTTGCACTATGGTGCATTTGGGTGAACTTTTAGTACATATACATCTACAGAAAAGTTTTTAAAAATTAAATATGCTATCGGAATGCCACCTTTTAGAGTAAAAGACAGTTTTTTACAAAAACATATTCAAAAACGAAGTGAAAAACAGGTACACAATTTTAATTTTCCTTTTTTCCGCAGTGGTATAGGTATAGGCAATACTCTACAGAAGATATCCTTCCTTTTATCCTTCCTCTTCAAAATGACGTTTAGAAAAAGTTCTTTAGGATTCACAGTGTCGGAGATACGACTTTTCAAAGTTTGCCACTCACACCAATGTTGTGCCATTTTCCCTATTTTTTCTGTGCCATTTTCCTAACTTTAGGTATATACAATGGTACATTGAATAGAAATAAAAATTAAGCAACTTTTATTGTCTATTGTAAAATATTCGAGGACCAACTGTAAACAAGATATGGTTCGTCAACACATGATGCTGGCAACAATTTTTAATAAGTTTTATGGACATTTTTTAATTTCTAGTTATGATTTTTAGTTCAGACATTAGATATTTGACCTCTAAAAAGCACACGAAGAAGTTGAATTTTGATAAGAGAATGTCAATTTGGAGACCCCAAAAAGATGCAAAAAAGTTTGCCACCCCCGGGCCCCTAAAACTTCCTCTCGTAGAGGGTGGATGAAAAACATTGATTTACAAATAATCTAGCTGAGAAATGCAGCTGATATAATTTTGAACAAAATTAGCACTTGCAACTAGAGAATTTCATATGAAAGCTGCACTCTTCACCTTTAAAACTCGTTTTTTTTTGTCGAATCGGCACTCAAAAGGTATCAGATATTTATCATGTATTTACAAAATCGCCGGTCGGTTCAAGCACTGTGCTTGAGAGAACGGTTTATTCTATAGAAAAAGTGCTAAGGGACATTTTTCTTCAAAATTATCTTTGCTACATTTTTTGTTTGAAACATTTTTTCTACGGCTTATAGATTCAGCTACATATACAGTTTTAGGGGGCAGCTGGGTAGAAGTGGCAAACTTTTTTTGTTTTTGTTTGAAAACTCGTTGAAAGTATGACAATTTGACGAACCATATCTTGGATACCGTTAGTCCTAGAATATTTTAGAATATACTATATTAAAATACAGACAATAAGCTTTCTTTTTAAATTATGTAAGACATATACCTAAATCTACAAGAAAAAACATTTCAAGAACCGTATCTTGTTTAAAATTAGTCCTAGAACCTTTTACAGTAGACCTTTTTAAAGATAATTAGAACAATACTTGCAAGGAAATAGTGAAAATGGCAGAACTGTGGTCTGTCTGGCCAACTTTGAAAACTCGTATCTCAGATACTTTGAATTCTAAATACTACTTACATTATTTCTACTACACTTCATTGTTAAGAAGTAGAATATAAGGTTTTTTTTTTCTATGCAGCACTACTTATACCTGTATCCCCATGGAACAAAGTTACGGGGCAAAAGAGGAAAATCGCATGTGTTCCTATTTTTTTTCTTCGTTTTTTGAATATGTTATTGTTAAAAAAATTATGTTTACCTCTAAAAGGTGACATTTCGATAGAAAATTTAATTTTGAATAACTTTTTTGTAGATTTATATGTACAAAATGTGCATAGAATTCACTCAAATGTACCTTAGTTCATAGGGACAAATTCACACCTTTTTCAAAAGGGCACCTCTGTAAAGGGTAGCACTCCGTATTTGGGGGTCCATTGATGATATAAAATTATAAAACACCTTTAATGATGTAGTTCCTTTTAACTCTACTTTTTTAACATAATCAATAGCCTACATATAACATCTTCACCAATAAGTCTCAGTAGGTAGTAGTAGTAGTACATATGCTAGAATAATTCACTGAGGAACTACACTGAGTCATGTGCCCTAAATATTTATGTGACTAAATACCGCTCTAATTATTATTTATTAATGTTAACCATTTTTACCTGAAGTAATCTGTAAGAAGAGCTTGGATGTAATTTTTTTGATCTTGATCTGTGAAGACTACTTTTTGATTTCAACATTTTGGAACTGACAGTTTCTAAAAAAGGTAAATATATATTTCATAATTAAGCTACTTTAATTAAAAATAAAATACGTAATAAATTTCATTGCTTTCAAAGTTTCTGTCTCACATTTTCGATGTGATAGCTTCTCGTGTTGTCTTCGTCTTCTATATTGTCTAGGATTTCAGATGATGATTTGATACTACGAATGGGATTCCAAATTTTTAGTGGTTTGGTGGAAAAGAAGTTTAGACGAACTTTGAAATTAAAATAATGCCTTATATACTATGTCCTATGTTGGACACCTGCCTAGGATGGACCCTCTGCTGTAATTTCAAATATGGCGCGGTTACATGCACATCGCCGGTTGACGCTTGCGCACGAAGTTTGTAGTTTAGTACTTGCAAAGTTTCAGACCCGTTGCGGATATAACAGTTAATTTGTGAAATAAAATTAAAATTTGGCGGTTATGATCTAATAAATTTTTTGGTAAGTAATAGTTAACTGGTAACATACGTTAAGCTAAGTGTTGCTTTTGTTTTGTATAAAATGACTACACTTTCTTTATCAAATACTATACTTTGTTTTGGGTTAGAATGGAAAACAAAAGTAACATAATTAAATTTACTGCCTTGCCTATGATGGACACCTTTGTCGTTACTTATGACGGACTAGGGGTCCATCATAGGAAAGAGGAAATAAGTTGCTACTTAACGATTAACATAATACATCTTACAGGGATGGATCATCATAAAAGGAAACAGTGGAATTAGAGTAATATACTGCAAGTTTTAAAAAGCATACAAGGAAAAACTATGAGTTTAAGCTGGCAGTAAAAACATTTACCGTTCCAAAAACGACTGTGAAAAGGCACTTTAATAAGTAGCAAGGAAGTACCAAAGGTGATTTGGGAGGACGAAGACCAATATTTTCCACTGCCATTGAAAAGGAAATTGCTGACCATATTATCACCATAGAAGCTAGTTTTTTGCCTGACCTGTAAAATGTACCTATTTTACAACATTAGCACATATATTAGACGAGTTTCAATTTCCACTGGAAAACATTTATAACATGAACGAGTCCGGTTTGACAACTGTGCAAAAGAGATCGCAGAAGATTTATGCTAGTAAAGGTCGCAAACAAGTTGGTACTTAAAGTAGTGCAGAGCGCGGTCTACATATTACGGTCGTATGTGCAATGAATGCAATCGGAACATATGTTCCTCCTGCTTCGATTTTTCTTCGACAGAGAAAGAAACACGCACTTATGATCGATGCACCTACTGGAAGTGTAGCCTTCGCTCAAGAAAAAGGATGGATGGCTTTCGACATTTTCTGTCTCTGGCTGCAACATTTTTTAAGGTATTCAAAGGCTTCTAAAACCAACCAATTTTTGTTGTTACTCGATGGTCATGGTAGTCATAAAAGTTTTGAAGCTCGCCAGTTTGCAAAAGAAAACGGTATTATTATGTTTTGTTTTCCTGCTCACTGCTCTCATCACGTTTAACCTTTACACGTAGGATATTTTAGACCAAACTTACTACGGTCAAGAAATTCAATTATGGCTACGACAGAATCCAGGTAAAACAGTTACCCAATTTAAAGTAGCCAGTATCTTTAATAGAGCATATTTAAAAAGTGCTCTTCCATCAAATGCAATAAATGCATTTAAAAAGACATGAATAGAACCGTGCAATCCAGATGCCTTCGAGGATTGGCAATTTTTGCCGTCTATAAGAACAGATAGAGAAAATTATCAACAAAACCCACTACCACGATGCTTTGACGAGAAACACCGGGACCCGATTGAAGGTTTATCAAAAATCACTGATCAGAAATCAACATCATCGGCAGTCCTAAACATCTCGGTCGAAGATATTTGTTCTCCTCCTTTAGCTGGAGTATGTGAAGTAACTCAGAAAAGCGGTAGAAAACGGGGTAAAACAGGGTATTTAATTCAACGCCCGAAATTGATGATATAAAGCAAAAAATGGCAGAAAAAGAAGCAAAAAAAGAAAACAAGGCGCAAGAAAAGTGAAAAGACAAGTCGTGTTTCAACTATAAACAGTTCTGAAGACGATTTCAAGAAGACAACATTTACTGTACCGAACTAGTTTCGCATTCACGATCCAAAGAAAAATAGATTCGTTGCCAAGTGTGTAAGAATTGGTGTCACAATAAATGTGCAGATGTAAATCCTGGACGTAAACAATTTGTAATATTATTTATCGTTTAGAATATCTTTTGGTTTAATAAAATAATTTCTTATATACTTATTTTATACAAAATGCAACGGGTCCATCATGAGCGTATCAAAGGGTCTATCATGAGCGCATATATGCCCATGATGGACCCTTAACAGGATTTTAGTAAACCACGAATAACTTTGTCTGCTAAGTAAATAATTAAAATTATTATGGAGCTTTTTCCTTAAGGGTTCATTATAGGCACATTTCCGCTAATCATATTTAAAATTATCTTACAAAATAAGTGTCTGTCATTCTTTTTACTTATGCCGAACTGAGTCCCGTCAAAACTATAAATAGATAGCTTAGTTCAGTTACCTAAATAATTATTAAAGTTTTATAGTTTAGAAAAGAAGCTATTTTCTTATGGCATTTTAAATTAATTACTATTTAAATGGGAATAAGCCACAATTAAAGGTTAAAGTAAGTTTATTGACGTTTCAATTTCCACTTCGGAAATCGTTCTCAAAATACAAACATTAGTAAATAATGTTTGTATTTGAACGATTTCCGAAGTGGAAATTGAAACGTAAAAAATTGAAACTGTGTATGTCGTTAATATAGTGAGTTGTATATTACTTACCATAATGATCCCATTTAAAATATTTTACCAGATAACACCTATCCTCGGTTTTGAATACACTAAGGCGTTTAGAAACTATGATCAAGTGCCTTAATTTATTGACCCAGAAATTTATTAATTTAAAATTGTAAATGATGTAAAATAATTTGGAATTTAAAAGAATTTTAATATCAAACATACTCACTCGTTGCAGTGGTTCTAGAGCTAGGCGTTTCTAAAATTGACAAAAATAAATTTTTGTGGTGGTAAATTTATTTCTACTCACTTATTTCAATAGATTTTGAACTGGGAATTCCTAAAATAAAAGAAAGTTGTTATGTAATTTATTGATTCAGCATTTTGTGTTAATTCAAACTCACCAATTGCAGCTGCCTTTGAACCCACAGTTGCTAAAAATATTTGTTATATGTACATAAATCTACTCTACTAAGTATATAAACGGTGTTTAGAAACTCTTGTCAAAAGAAGAACGGAAATTCTTTATATAATTTTAAGAACAATTTAACCCAATTTACCTACTCCAAATGTTTCTACGGAAGCTAGAGCTCTTTGAAGCTGGCGCCTTGTAATTAGTTTTAGTGCACCTATTAATAGGTACCTTAATTAATTCTATAATTAATCTTTTGTTTGAGAGAAGAAGTAAATAATCAATTTGAAACAAAATTTTACTTAAATGTTCTTTAAAACAGAATATTTATTACGATGGAACAAGACTAACACAAATATCAAAGGTAGATAGTTACAAAAGATACTGGATGTAATGTCCATAAGTCTTTATGCACAAAATTGGAGTCCGGAGATCTTGCTGGCCTAGCAACTGGACCGCCTGCCTCTTCTAATCCAGTGATCTTCGTAGTTATTACCAAGAAAGTCTCGTACATTTCTGCTAAAGCGGACCGGACAGCCATCGTGTAGAAATCATAAGTTTTGCTGAACATTTAAAGGCACATTACACAACAAATTAGGTAAAACATTTTGCAGCAAATGTAAGTAATCAGGACCATTTAAACGAGCAGGCAATTCCACAGGCCCAAGTAGATAATCGTCAATTACTCCTATCCAGGTGTTAATGCTAAACCTATGCTGATGTTTAAATTCTTGTATGGATTGTCACCAATGTACCAATGTATGTGCGTTATGTACATTAAAAATTCCAATTTTTGTGAATGAACCTTGGTCGCAAAAAAATGTATCTGAAAAAATCTTCATTTCGATTTTTCTGATTTTGTAACCATATAGCGAATTCTTCTCGAGCAGGAAAATCTTCTTGTAGCAGTACTTGTACCTTTGTAAAATGAAAAGGATATACATTTTCATTGTGTAAGATATTTCCTACAGAAGATTTTGAAATTGTGGAATACATGGAAGATATTCTTAGAACCTAATTTCTAGATTTTTCTCAACTTTCATTAAAATCATATGCTGTCGATACATCATAATGTCGCCTGTTTTATTATTTTTATATTTTATTATTATTTATACACCACAGAATACACCACCCAACAAGAAGCGAAAGCTTTGTCGGTACCTTTGTAGGACAGAAATTTCGTAGTGACAATGACAGTTAAACTACTTAGTGCACTAAGAAAAGTAATGAGGAAGTCGTTCAAAACTGTACCGTAGTAAATTATGGTTACACTGAGAAACGAAGTTAAACTTAATGTTTTTTAAGTAGATCTGTTTTGTATGAATTGTATTTTTTTCTTTAAAGTTTAATATAGCCCATATATGAATTCTGTACTGATAAATAAAAAGGTCTTAAGTCAAAAATAACGATTTTTTTTAACAAACAAGTTAACGTACTAAAGTATTTTAGTTCGTTAAAGACCGATAAAAAGCGATTGAATTTAAGATTTAATTTCAAAATAGAGATGAAAATCAATCGATTTCTATTACTTTATAAGATTTTTAAGGTATTAAAATATGTATATGTATATACAAAATATGTATAATAGTATTACTCTTTTTTACTATTATATTATACTCTTTGTCTATTATTATACTTTTTTGAGGTATTAAAATATGTATATGTATATACAAAAATATGTATAACAGTATTATTGATTTTTTACTATTAAACAACACACACGAAATAACACTTCTCAATACGTAAACAAACTTCAGTTTTTATAGGTCGAAGGATACACTATTTAGAACATGTCGGATCTCACAGAAATTTGGATTTCGAAAAAGATAAACTACGCGAACTGACAATAATTTGACCATGAAAAACGTAGATTATACATCTGTTGACAATTCAAATTCAAATACAGATTATACATCTGTAGACATTTTTATTTGTAAGATGTATACATTTTGTATTTCACATGTCTTTTAATAATAATATAGGTATAATATAGTATTTATTAACGTACTATATACACTAGGTAAGTACGGAATAATTATATCCAGATTTAGCTATACGGCTCACACTCCCTCTAAGGTGAAAATTCACTCATCCCAGATACCTACAGTATCAAAAGAATTGAGCTCTGGTGGGACTCTTTCCATGTTATCGAGCCCTAGAGGACTTGATATGTTGGAGTATCTCCCAAAAATGTTCGTACACATCTGGACGTCGCGAGGAGTACAGCTTTCTGTATGACCTTATAAAGATGTTCATTTAGACCCAGCTGTTTCATGTTCCCTAGAGGTTTTTGGGAATAACACCAGTAGTAGATAGAATAATAGGTACTTTCCATTCTCCATTGTCTCCTGATTTGTATTTCTAAATCTCTGTACTTGGCGATCGTTTCGTTGTATTTAACACGTAAATTATTGGTGTTGGGTATCGCCACATCAATAAGTGTTGTTTGCCTAGTAAGTTTATTAACTAGTATGAGATCCGGTCTATTATATGCCACTGGTTGATCTGTAAGCACAGTGCGGTCCCAGTATAGCTTGTAGTTGTCATTTTCAAGCATTCTGTCAGGGACGTATTGATAATAAGGAAGATGGTCGGTTTGGAGAAGTCCCAGTTTGTCAGCTAGTTCTTGGTGGATAATCTTTCCTACTGAGTCATGGCGTTCCTTATAATAAGTACCTACAAATGCCTGGCAGCCACCGGTAAGATGTTGAATGGTTTCTTGGGCTTGGCATCCATATCGGCATTTGTCATTTTGGACTTGAAGATCTTTAACAATATATTTCAGGTAATTTTTAGTTGGAATAACCTGATCCTGACTGGCAAGTAGGAAACCTCAGTCTCGGAAATATTTTCCTGATGTCAACCAATAGTTCGACGCTGTATTGTCGACATATTTTTGGCTGATCTCATTGAGATGTCGCCCATGCAGAGGTTTACTCATCCAGGTGCGCATTTTTTTGCTGAGTCAGGTGGTTTATGTGCATTTCTTGTTCCCTTAGTTTAAGCGGCGTCGTATCGTCTACTGCGCAAATTGCTAGATGTAACGTAGATGTCTCAGCCTGTACCTGAAAATAAGTTCTTAAATTAGCAATTTGTTTATCCAATTGCTCACCTATATCCATAAGTCCCCCTTGATAACGCGATAATGTTGTTCTCTCTACTGGACTGCGTGGATAATGTTTTTGCGCCTTTGTGAGAAGTGTTCTTACTTTTCGCTGAAGACCCTCTATATCATTTTTGACCACTTTATAATACCAAATGAGTAGCTTAGCGCGGAACAGGCGTACGTATTTAATGCCTTAAACAAATTGTTACTATTAAGATATGACCGATTTAGTTGTCTTACTCTTCGCACGAACTCCGAAGTTAGTTCAGTTTTCATTTGTTTATGGTCAATTTTCCGCGCTTGTTTTACTCTGAGATATTTGTATTATACATATCACTTTCTCCCATTACCTCGATGTTTTGGCCATCTTGCATATCGAAACGTCCGGGCTGAACATTTCCTCTGACTATATTTAGTATACGGCACTTGTCTAGTCCGAAATGCATACTGATATCAGTTGAGAAATTTTCTACAGTTTTTAGCATCTGATCTAGGTGGTTTCGAGTGAAAGCCATTCATTTTAAATCATCCATATGCAACAGAAGATTCATATGTTCAGCAGCTGAGATAGTGGGTTCATCGCTAGGCAGAACCAAAGTGAACTAGGCAGCGAGTCCCCTTGGAAAAGTTCCCGGTTAATGGGGATATATTCAGTTTCGATATTAATTTCACAAGGTGAATTTTAGTCTTCCACTCTGCCATTATATGCTTCAAAAAGGTCACGAGATTATGATCGACTTTATATATTTTCAATATATCTATACGCCATTCATGTGGCACTGAATCAAAAGCCTTATTGTAGTCAATGAAGGAAATAAAAAGCTTTCTTTTTTTTGGTGTATGCCTGGTTAGAAATGACTGAGTCGATAATAAGTTTTTCTTTGCGGCCCATGGAGCCCTTAGCGCATCCTTTCTGTTGAGGCTTTTAGAGCACAGTGTTGGTAGATACGCCGGGCCATACAGGATGTGACCAATTTGTACAAAGTTGGAAGACAAGTAATTGGGCGGTATTTGGCTGAATCTGGGTATTATTTTGATCCTTCGGTATTAGATAAGTGGTTTCCTGAGTAAGAAAGTAAGAAGTTTTGAACTCCATCTGATCCAGGAGATTTCCAATTATGAAGCTCTTTGAGAATGTTCGAGACTTCTTCAGTGGTGAAGGGAATATTACTGTAGTGTTGACAGTTGTTCGTCGTTTCTTCAATCCATCCAGCGTTGTTGTTATGAGTAGCTGGCGTCGAAAGTTAGTTTCTCCAAAACTCATGAATTTCTTCTTGGCTTGGGTAGGATTTATTTGCATTTTCTACAGTAGAATTAAGTTTCCTGTAGAAAGTCTTCTCTGCTTGCTCAAAAAATGTATTGTCGCATTTCCGGTTGTTACTTACTTTGTATCTCCTCAGGCGGCCTGAGTAAACAGATAGTTTTTGTTTACTTTGTAAATAATTTATAACTATAATAATTATAGTACTGTTTGTTTAATGTGTCCAGGCATTGTTGAGGTTTGTTGTTTTCTGGATCATATCCAGAGTGATCTGGATCATATGAGTGTCTTAGAGTGTTAAACAATATTTCTTCAGCTGTTCTGATTATATATCTGATGATTATATTATTATTATTATTATTATATTAATCAAGTTTCAAAAGAAAAAAAAACTTTAATGAAAAAACGAAAAATTTCAAATAGATTTTCCTAGAAAACGGTATATCCTACCCACTTAAAGTAAGAGTACCTTTTCGTACTAGAATATCTGAAAATTTCTTTCTTCTTAGGGTGCCTGTCCGTTCCGAACGTTGGCGATAATTCTGTCTATGATGATTTTGTTGGTTGCTATACGAAATGGCTGTATTGAGGTCTTTCTATACCATGCTCTCAGGTTAGTAAGCCAGGATATTCTTCTTCGTCCTGGAGCTCTTTGTCTTTCAATTTTACCCTGCAAAATGCATTGGAGTAGCTAGTATCTGTCCCAAGTACTCCAGCTTACGGTGAAAATTTAATAATCTATTATCATAAATGCGTAAAGGTTAAAGCCAAAAAAGTTGTGCGTTAAAATAACAGTTGACCTACCCAAAACGCAAGCTTATGATCGGTGCTAGAAATTCTCAATTGATGGAATTGATTTAACTCTGGGGGATAAATAATCTTACCAGTTTTCGTTTTTTCTAAATAGAAGCGATCTGTATATAATAAAAAAACTAATTACAATTCAAAGAGCTTTAGCTCCATTCGGAAACATTTTCGGACTAAGTGAATAGGGTTAAATTGTCTTTAAATTATCTGACGAATCTCCGGTTTTTTATAGTTTATTCGTCTTCCGGGTTTGGACCGTGTCATTTGTGAGTGACCCAAAAGTGGGTTTATCTCGACGTTTCGCTACAATTGTATGTAGCTTCTTCAGGAGAACAAAAAAGAAAAAAGAAAGAAAGAAGAAAACAAAAGAACAGGAAGATGGGTAGTTAGCAACGGTAACTCAGTTACTCAACGCAACCAGAGGCGAATACTAACTACCAAGATGGGCATTTGGTCACAGTAACTCAACTACTCAACGCAGCCAGAGGTGAAAACCAAATGCCAGGACAGGGATTCACGTCCAACAGCTCAGAACACTAACGCGTCGAGAGGCGGGGAGTGAATCCGACGATTACTCCGCTACCGCTCTATTTATAGTCGCGGTGCCTGTCGTGTCGGGACGTATCGGCACACTTCGTGGCGCGAACGTCAAGAAGCGCGCGCTGGCCAATCATGTGGCTGCATCGTGGTGGCGGGACCGGACGGCGGTTCTAGACTGAGATTCCAGATGGGAGACAAGTAGTATCCTTCCTCTCGATTGATATTATGGGGACATTTTCATGGAAGCCTTTGAGTCTTTAGCCCTAGAATCTTACCCCTTAAAACCAAAAGTCTGGTTCCGCTACGTTGATGTCCGCTATGTTCAAGTCCACAATTCAAAATATTACACACCGACATCTACATCCCCCTTTACACCCTAGGACGACAAATTCAGAATCTTCGGGTAATAGTCCTGTGGCTTTTCTTCCGTATATTCGAAATGTCACTGATAGGATTGGCAAAATTCTTCGCAAAGAAGGTATCAGGACTACTTTTCGACCACCCAAGAGAATCTCACAATATCTACCCTCTCCTAAGGACCCATTACCGCCCCTATCTTCCTGTGGTGTCTATTCTATTCCTTGTTCATGTGGACATGTGTATATTGGCGAAACTGGTCGTTCCGTCAAAACTCGGATTCAAGAGCATCAAAGATGCATTCGATCAGGTCTTTTCTCCCATTCTGCAGTTGCAGAACACTGCCAAGAAACCGGTCATTCCATATTGTTCGAAAAAACCCATATTATTTCTAAAAGCCCCTTCTTTTATTCCAGGAAAATCCGCGAATCTCTAGAGATCCGAAAAAATCCCCATAATATCAATCGAGAGGAAGGATACTACTTGTCTCCCATCTGGAATCTAAGTCTAGAACCGCCGTCCGGTCCCGCCACCACGATGCAGCCACATGATTGGCCAGTGCGCGCTTCTTGACGTTCGCGCCACGAAGTGTGCCGATACGTCCCGACACGACAGGCACCGCGACTATAAATAGAGCGGTAGCGGAGTAATCATCGGATTCACTCCCCGCCTCTCGACGCGTTAGTGTTCTGAGCTGTTGGACGTGAATCCCTGTCCTGGCATTTGGTTTTCACCTCTGGCTGCGTTGAGTAGTGAGTTACTGTGACCAAATGCCCATCTTGGTAGTTAGTATTCGCCTCTGGTTGCGATGAGTAACTGAGTTACCGTTGCTAACTACCCATCTTCCTGTTCTTTTGTTTTCTTCTTTCTTTCTTTTTTCTTTTTTGTTCTCCTGAAGAAGCTACATACAATTGTAGCGAAACGTCGAGATGAACCCACTTTTGGGTCACTCAAATGACACGGTCCAAACCCGGAAGACGAATAAACTATAATTCTGACTCTGGCCGTGGAAGCCTACGATTTCATTTCTCCGGTTTTTGTTTGTCAGGAGAGTTTCTAGATATATAATATATAGTTCACAAGGATACTTGTGGGAGGGTTACACAATTGGAGAAGAAAACAAAATGATCTTGTTACTTCATACTTTATTGAAGAACGTTTTGTTTGTATATGAAACCATTCACAGCACTAGTTCATCTACAAGTAGTTCTACAAGAACTTACATCCATAAGGAAAATTACAAAGAATAACTCTCACAAGTATCCTTGTAAACTACATATTGTATTTAAATTGACGGACATTATATATATATATATATATATATATATATATATTATATATATATATATATATATATATATATATACAGATATACACCTGGTGGTCAAGTAAAAAAGTCCAATTAGTCCAAAAGTCAAAGGTGTAGACACCTTTAAGGTGGATATTTTAAAATTACTGAAAATTGAAAATGTACAGAATCTTCTACAACACGATGGCATAGCAAAGTTATGTTTTTCTTATTGGAGTAGAAACTCTGCATATATGTCCACCATAATGAGATAATGTTACTATCATATATCACCTCTATTTTTTTTTAACTGGAATACACTCGACTTTTTTTTAATTGAAAATTACTTTTCCAATACTATCAATGTTTAATAGCATTTCTTATATCTAAACATTAAATCTTTTAATGATTTCTATATTACGAACTAAAACTAAAATTTTGGTAAATGTATTTTTCGTTTACATTTAAACATATGAATAAAACTTGTGAAATACAAAAAAAAATATATTATAGAAACTACTCAAAACGACTTCATATTTGTTTCATATTCTCCCAGGTAGCAGTGTTTTAAATAATTAAGTTTTTACATACCCCAAAAAAAGTTAGGTCTACTTAGATTAGGCGATTTATCTATCAATCCGGGTAGTCCATTTCTTACTCTTCAGAAACCCAGAAACTGATCATCCATTTGACTACTAATTAATGAATAACGGTATGCCTTTGAGTCGTAAATACGACATTTGCTAACATTCATCTTGGTATTCGCCAAAAAATATCTTTTACTATTTTCAATTTTATTATTTCCTCAAAAGTGTGATCCAATTACATAATTTCCAATAATACCCCCCATGTATATGGAAATATCCTCGTTTGAGAATGAGTCACCAGCAAAATATAATATCGTCTCCAAATCGGATGTAGATACTAAAAAAAACTTCTCAGTTTATAATTTTTCTTTGTGCCCACTTTCAAAACGTTTTTTGTTAATAATTATCGCCAGATAATTCCTGATGTAACAGAGGCCACTTGTATTTTTGGCCACTTTGTGTATCTTTGCAAGATACAAAAGTATGATATTTGTCGTACATGTAAATTTTTATTCTTTGTTACTATTAATAACGTATTTACATCCATTATCCTAAACTAGCCTCGTAAAAGTGATAACGACATAGAATATGCAGTTGCTCACTTAACTACAGTTATTCAGCAAGCTGCTTGGACGTCCACCCCAGAAATTACTTACAAACACAACTCCGAGTCCTATCCTGCTCACTTAAATACACCCATATTGGAAAAAACAAAATTGGGAAAGAGGTGGCAATTCACTAGGCATCCAGAAGATAAAGCAAATCTTAATAGAGCTTGCAGACTACTCAAAAGACAACTGATCCAACATAGAGACAATAGAATCAACAAATATTTAAAAAATCTCATCTGCAGATGATACAAACTATTCGCTGTAAAAACTAGGAAAAAATTAAACGCAACGAACAAATGAATATGCCAATCAGGAAATAAAATGGTACTTGGGCTAAAACTGACATAGATAAAGCATATATTTTTGCAAATCATTTTCAGAGGTATTTCAACCGCATCAGAGGGAAGTCTCAGTTAAAGAAGAGTAAGCTATTATGAAGTCGTAAATGCACCATATCAAATGGCTCCACCTATTAAATCTGTTAAGAAATCTGAAATCAAAGAAATAATTTATAACCTGGAAATTAAAATGTCACCTGGATATGACTTAATATCTAGTTTAGAACTAAAAAATCTACCCAAAGAAGGCGTAAGTTTAATTCTTAATATATTTAATTTAATATTAAACAGAGGTTATTTTTCACTCCAATGGAAAGTTGCTAAAATTGTTCTTATTCCAAAACCTAATAAGAATCACACGAAAGTATCTTCATATCGCCCAATTAGCTTGTTGCCTATTATATCCAAAGTATTAGAACGGATTTTTCTGAGAAGACTGTAGATTATTGTATATGGCAGAAATGTTTTACCGAATTATCAGTTTGGGTTTAGGAAACAACATGGTACCATCGATCAGAAATTCGCTCGAACACAAAAATCACTGAACTGCTCCATATCTAGATGTCTCTCAAGCATTCGAGAAAGTTTGGCATGTAGGTCTTATCTCCACAATTAAATATATATTTTGTTATCACATAAGTTCACTTTTAAGATCCTACCTGACAGATTGATTCTTTCAAGTCAAAAGAGGTGGGGGAATCACTATCCTATTTCCCATTTCTTCCGGAGTTCCACAAGGAAGCATACTATTATCCAACCTCTACTTAATATACACATCAGATCTCCCAATGACGATCATTACAATAATCACTTCATATGCTGATGACACAGTTATCACGGTTTCAAATTCTACACCAACTGAAGCATCAAGTATTACAAAATCACCCACTTAAACTATAGAGCTGGCTTAAACTGCTTAAACTTAAAATCAACGCAAATAACATTTACTTTAAAAAAAGGTGCACGCCACTAGTTTAATAAACAACACTTCACTACTAGTTAATACCGTCGTTAAATACTTAGGAATTCATTTGGATAGCAAACTTAATTGGGACATCCACATCTGGAAGAAACGCCTTCAACTCAGGTTAATCTACAGGAAAATGTATTGGTACGTGAGTCGAAAATCTAATCTTACCCTGGAGAACAAACTTCTGATCTATAAATATATTTTAAAACCGGTATGGCAATATGCAGCACAAATCTGGGGTAGAGCAAGTAATACCAACATACAAAATCTTCATCGATTCCACACGAACGTACTGCGCCAGATCTGCAATGCCCCTTGGTATATTACGAACCACAGATTACACCACGATTTACAGTTATCAACAGTTAGCGAAGCAATTTCTGCTATAACTCTGTTTACAAGACCAGACTGTCCTACCATCCTAATCAGC
This sequence comes from Diabrotica balteata, assembly GCA_918026665.1. Classification (NCBI taxonomy): domain Eukaryota; kingdom Metazoa; phylum Arthropoda; class Insecta; order Coleoptera; family Chrysomelidae; genus Diabrotica; species Diabrotica balteata. The sequence continues at coordinate 90,082,262 of OU898279.1, read as the reverse complement.
TGGCCACCTCAACATTTCACACGTAAGAAGATTGAAAGGATCAGAGCTTTTGGACCTCTAGTAAATCTGGAGAAACAGAGCATATTGTTATAGTTCGGTGAAATAATAAGTTTTTTATTCTGGTGTTTTCTAAAACTGTTCTCGATTTTTTTTAATCATGTAATACTCATATGTTTTGTCAGTGTTGTTTAGCTGTACTTAACTTTGTTTGTTAAGTTTAAATTAAGTGTTATATCATAGATTAAATTTATAATATTATATGTTTACCTGGGTGCTCGCCACTGGGCGGCTTCCCACTATGTTATTGTAAATAAATTATAGATATTGCTTATTGTTTCTAACGAGATAGATAGCAATAAACATTGGATGTTAAAAAAAATTAACAACATAATTATTTCATGTTTTGCTGTAACAATAGTTTTTGTTTATTCTTTTATCCCATAAGCCACAATACCAGTAAGATTAAATCGATTCATAATTTTCTTGGCCTTTGTCTTTTCAGACAGTTTTAATGGAAAAAATACTAACAATTCACAAACTTTAACATTTAGGTATAAGAAAAACTACATAAAATTGAAAGTATTTTAACACTGCTTTTTAATTCTATCATAAAATATAGAGTTTTCGAATCAAAAATTTAACATAATTATAGGAGTGAATTTGCGACTCTCTGTATACAAAATAAATACAATTGAATTTTTTTTTCATTTATCATTAAACTAGCCAATACTTAAAAAAATATATCTGTATAACGTTCTTACTCGACAAGAGTACAAACATGATAGTGATTTACATGGTAAATTGTTAATGTATTTGTGGAATGTAAATATTCCTAGCATCGCCCGATATGTTGATTAGTTTAGGTTTATAGCTTACTTTAATCGCTATCAACACTGACGTTATTTTTCCTCGTTGAGGTCGCTAATTGTACACTTTAGTATATTATTTTACTATAATTGATAATAGCCGGTACGTTTCGATCCAGTTCAGTCATCTCAAAATTTTTCTTGACGAAAGGTAAACTTTGAAACAAGTGTAGTATAATGGTGAGGGACTAGAATTAATGATCACTGATCACTAATCAATGCACTACTGCTACCGGAAACAGCGAACAGTTTATTTATAACGTTTATGGTGAAGTGGTTTAGATAGAGATTGGTGGGGAATTGGCGTGGAGATTGGCGTTGGGGTTAGCGCGAACATTTCTGAGGGCAGAATTTTGATTGAAGGGTGGAGCGGATGATATTTTCCTTATGAGAGGTCTTCATGCCGAAGGAACCGGATACAGTCTTCTCTTTTAGTGAGGCAATTTGTAATTTTTATGGCTTCTCGGATAATTCTTGGTTTATAGAAGCAAATGGGGGATATGGTCTTTTTCAAAATAAATTTTGTGACTTGTGTGAAGGTGGTGCTGACCTAGAGCTGAAATTGAATCGGAATTGTGCACAGAAATGGAATATTCATAAATCATATTTTGGATTCTATGATTTGTTTGGCTTATTTAAGATCAGGGGAATTCACCACAAAGAATTTCATAAATTCCGTGTTGTTCAGTTAGAATGTTGTCTTTGATTGATTGGACAAGAGATGACAGTTTTTGTTGGGGTAGATATTGTCTTTATTCCCCTTGATTTAAGAATTTTGTCGATTTTGTCAGTGACACATTTGATGTAAGGAAGAAAAGTTTTCGTATGACGAGGGTCTGAGTCTTTGGGTTGAGATTGAGTAGGAGATTGATATCTGTGGATGCTCCTATTGATTTGATTTTCGCGGTAATCGTTTGGGAGAGAGCTTGTTTTAAACGAGAGAGCTCAGCAGGTCTACTTGCATCATCGCAAAGACGTACTGATCTGGAGACAAGGATATTATGACTGAATTAATTTGTGAAGGTAGATTATGAGAGTTGGCTGCAAGTAGCGATTGGTAGGGGTGAGTTTCCGATAAAGAGAGTGATGAAAACCTTGGGATTGGTTCTTCTTTATAATATCGTCGGCGGTTGAATCTGGAAGCCTGTTGAGTTTAATATTAATTATTGTAATAGTATTAATCCTAGCTGTAGGTTTAATTTCGTCAAATTTATTATGATTTTCAAGTAAAAGTAGTAAAAAAGATAGGAAATTCCTTAGATCAACAAGGTAAAAAATAAAAGAATTCAAAATAATATACAGGATGTTCCGTTAAAAACACAAAACTTAAGTTTGCCACCGTGTTATTGAAGACTATACTGTTGTATCCTGTATACCTCAAAATTTTTGCAAGTATTAGTTTTGAATAATATGGTATATTAATTCTAGAAACTATTAGTTTTTCCATGCATAAATAAATTATTTTTGTTTTTAAAGTAGAGAAAATATTGTTATGATGAATTCTTGTGTTCCACTAAACAAAATATTGTCGAATCAATAAAAAATTCCAATTGAAATGGAAAAAAAGTTTCCGGACTGTAACATAAATACCAAATTTTCTAAAAAATAAAATAACAGTTACTAAAGTTACTGTATAGTTGCTACTGGATATACTACTGGTTTCTCTTCATATCCCATTTTATTCAAGTTACGGTCTTTTATAAAAAGGTACTTTGATGACAATAAGTTGAATTTTCGCCCTTTGATGAGGATTTTAAATTTGGAGACAACAGAAATACAAGACTATTCATGATTTAAATTAAAACTATTAGACACGCTATTTTCTATTTACATGGGTCTGAGCTAAAGATGGTAAAGATCGCCAACCGAAGAATATTGCAAATATCATACACAGATGATCGCACAACATTTTAACTATAAAACAAGTAAAGGTCAATACAAGACGGTCAACATAAATAAATCAGTCTTACCTCAGATAGTTTAGACATATAGCGAAGAATAGAAGACCTAGAAAAGGTGATCGTTAAGGGTAAAATAAATGGCAAATAACTACGAGGAAGGAATCCAAGAGCTCGAAAGGAGTTTCTACTATTTGTTGTGTTTCCCCTTCAGTTGTTGAACGAAAGGCTTAGTCAAATCTAATACCATTTGGGGTGTTAAATATATTTTAAAGTTGTGCTTTAAAGGCGTCCGCCTTCTGATCGTCTGAATTTAGTATTTGGTTCTTCACCACAAGGTGGGAAGGGTTCATGCTTTTTGTATCTTTAGGATTTTGAATTTTGTCTAGAACAAACCGCCGTTTGGGTAGAATAAGCTAGAAGAGGACCTTCGTTATTGATTGGTTTTGATGGTGCTCACCTCCAGCTTGATCTAAGCTGAGACGCGATTGTATTCTGTTTTTACAACGAGATCACAAGTTTGTTTAAATTGACGGAGGATACGTCTTTTATGATTGATTTTGTTTATATTAAGTGGTGTAAGAGGTGGTCTTGTATGGTTGGGTTGTCAGTTCTTGGAGGATTTTGATACCTCTGTCTACATCAATTTTGGAGTCTAGATTACCTTACTCAGGACTATTGATTGTTGTCTTTTATTGTTTGGGAGTAGTTTGGGGTTGGTTTGGAGAGAATACGGTTTCACTAAGATAGGGACGTGATCTGACGTTATCGAATCTTCAATAAGGAAATCGTCCCCGAGTACATCAATAATGTCGTATGTACATAATATGATGTACAAGGATGTACAAGGAGACGTAATATCGCTAAAGCCTTTTAACCTAGCGCTAGAAGACGTCTTCAAAACTACAAATTGGTCAACCTATGGCATTAACGTTAATCGCAACAAATTAAACCACCTCAGATTCGCTGACGACATAGTGATTATAGCGAGCACATTTGAGGAACTGCAAATTATGATAGGGGAACTAGCAGGCAGCTCCCAATACGTCGGCCTAAAAATGAATATGAAAAAAACAAAAATAATGACAAACACAGATGACCCCAGACGTATAACTATAAATGGCAGTAAAATAGAACAAGTCCAGGAATATATCTACTTAGGTCAAATCTTGAAACTTGACAAAGAGAACCAAAGTGCGGAAATTACTAGAAAAGCAAGACTACTATGGGCAGGATTTGGGAAACTTAGTTGGATACTTAAAAACCGCAAAATACTCCAATACTTGAGGAGCAAAGTGTTCAACCAATGCCTCCTTCCTATCATGACATATGGATGCCAAACCTGGACCCTAACTAAGACAAACATGAATAAACTAGCCACAACAGAAAGAACAATGGAAAGAGCAATGTTAGGTATACGACTGTCAGATAAAAAGAGGAACGACTGGGTAAGATCAAAAACAAAACTTGAGGACATAACAAGAAAAATTGCCAAACTTAAACGGAGTTTCGCGGGCCACACTGCTAGACAAAAAGACCAACGTTGGAATACTACAATACAACATTGGTTGAGAATAAAAGACCAAGAGGAAGACCACAGATGAGATGGGTTGATGACATTAAAAGAATAGCCGGAACAAATTGGAAATATGTTGCTCAGGATAGAGACCGATGAAAGGAGTTGGGAGAGGCTAACGAAATGGGAGAGGGCAACCAAACATGGACGATAGAAGGCTAAGAAGAAGAAGACATCTTATGTGGTCGATGGAGAATTTGCCATTGTGACCCATAAATATCGGCTCACGACTAGTTATTAAGGGTAGTTCGAGGGGGTGCTCAGATAGGTAATTTGAATGGTTAGAATAAGTTGTCTGAATAGTTTGAAACCGTGCCACAAATTGCGTGTCATTTTCGCGTCCTATAGGTAAAGGAAGAATACAGACCATCCAGACTAGCCAAAAACTGGATTTTCCAGGTGTATTGAGCGTACGTTCTGTTTAACGTAGTCTTCTTGAAGGCACACATGGATTACACTGGCTGCTTACACTCCACTACCTATCTCCGGCACTCCAAGAAAACGTGCTACGTTCTCTCGGTAGTCCGGATACGGACTAGTGTTGTTATTGCGTTCGGTGCTTTGCTGTATCTGCCGTTGGCTAGTGCTCTAAGTGTCCTGGGCTGTAAGTATCTGTATACCACCCTGCCTCTGACTCAGCTATACAATAACACTGTCAGGACCTGTACTCTAGGGACATTCAAAAATAGTATAGCTCTGTTTCATCGCCTCCCAGAAGGCTTTTAATAGAATTTAACATGAAAAATTGTTATATGAACTACAGAAAATGAAGCTAGACGGAAATGATCTCCACGTAATTTAAAACCTATATTGTAACAAAAATCATCCTTAAAATATTCCAACCACACTACTAAAAGCGTCCGTATAAAAAAGATGTCCAACAAGGCTGTGTCATGTTGGGAAGACTTGCAAAATATACTAGACAGAGTTAATAGTATGCAACGTAACTAAAACATTGACAACCAATTTTCAAAAAACTAAAGTAATTTTAATTAGCAAAACCGACGAAAATTGTCGCATTGACCTAAATAACATTCAATTACAACAAGTTAGAACAATTAGGACTAGTATTAAACGATACGTGGGATCCAGATATAGAAATAAAAACAGAAATAGAACAGGCTAGGAACATCTACAATAAATGGTAACAAATTATCTATAACCGAAAACTTAGCTCATACAACCGAATTACAGTTGCCACGTCTGATCAGTCCTCCTGTACAGAGTTGAAGCCTGGCGATTAAAATTAACGTGAGATGATTAAAAACCTTTGAAATGTGGCTTTACCGCAGAATGCCCAGAATATCATCGACACAACACAATACGAATCGAACAGTATTAGATAAACACTATAAAGAGAGAGTTAGAACTTACAACAACGATTACGAAAAAAATACCTCGTACCTAGGCCATATAAAGAGAAATAACAAATGTATAAGTAATAATTGAAGGAAAGATAGAGGACCGAAGAAGGGTAGGCAGAAGAGCCATGTCATGGCTTCGCAATATAGTTATCGCAAACCTACAATAATGGAGTGCACTAGAAGCAGAAGAAGCGGGTCCTAATAATTATCAGTCTATTTCTCAGGAACGCAGATTAGGACTATAGGGCATCTAAGCATATTATTGGGATCGACCATAGTCAAGACTGTTCCCTCCTATAAGTCCTCCTAGCCCTTATCACATCAACGGACAATTTTTTTATATATTCGTTAGCCCAGCTTACCACGGGGTCACTTGACGTTTCAGAAAAGTAAATTTTATTACTTCTAGTGATGCAATAGAAAATATTTAGAATCACGTCGATGAACAATGTAGTTTGAAACCAAAAAAATTAACATTAATAAAAAAATGGAAATTTGGAATTTATTCAGTTATTAGTTTCATTGTCACAATTTACTTAACTAATGCGGCAAAAATTGATCCTTTTAAAATCTGGACTACAAAACACCATAACAAACTTTTGCTATATAATACTTCGACGTGTAAGTCAAATTGTAAATATTTTGCTATAAATAATATTCATATAACCGAAAATATTGATTAGCATATGTTTAGCTTATTTGGATTTTCCTTTATTATATTTTACTTACGTAGATCTGTAGATTTTGACATAAACATTCCTAAAATAAAATAATACTTAGATAATATTAGTGTTATTCTTGATTATAACGTGCAATTATTACCTAGGGCTTTAGAATCTGATCTCAGGGAAGGATCCCTTACGACCGTTATTGAAGATTGAAATTCAGCTTTAGAGAACAAATGTGCCATCCTTGCAGGAGGTTCTTTTTGAGCTTTTCCTTTTTTCTTTCCTTTTTTCTTTTTTTCTTTACTTGCACTTGTTTTTCCTATTCATTTTCCGGACCTGTGAGAAGTAACCAATATTTTTAACAAACGCAATAATATTCTGAAGTTAACCTATAATGTAATAGATATAAGGAATATATTTATAAGGAATCTTTCACTGTAAAGAATAATAGCAATGTTGTCACTGTTGGCTTTATAAATAAAAATTTTATTTAATAAGATAAAGAATAATAATACTAACACTACTAAAAAAATACTTGACATAGAACATAACTATCTAACTAAGATAAATAACTAATATACCTAACTAACTATGTTAGAATCATAAGTTTTAACCTAAAAGGTTATGAATCAAAATATACAGCACATCCAACACAGAGTTACCGTACTTAAGGCTGTTTTATCGTGCACCAAACCTAGGACAGTGTTTCTGTTATTTAACGACAAATGTCTCGAAATTTGGACACGTTATTCGAAATTAGGTTGCTTTTAAAATGATGGTTTTACTTTTTTTTATTTTTTTTGAAACTTCTGTTGAAAAATTGCATTATACTGTTTAAAGTTCTCTTATAACCAAACTTTTTACGCCCAGCAGTTGAAAGAGTTTTTTTTTTCTGTAATCGTTGATTTTTTTTACCTTTCTGTGTCCAGCAATAATCGAGAAAAGCGTGTTCCAACAAAAAAAAATTGCTAAAAAATACTGAAATCTAATAGTGAAATGTGTTACTCATCATTGACGCTTAGTTTCATCGTTATCGCCTTCGTGACGTCAAATCTCATGAACGTATGGTCAGATCTTTCGCTTGCATTAGAATCCATTTTCAGTTATTCATTTTTGTATTTTCTTCATCAACTTGCTTAGTGCTTACGGTATTCTTAGTTATTTTGAAAACATTGAATTTTTTTTAGTTGACGGGTATGTTTAAGGAATATATTATTAGTTTAGTGGTATAAGTTACAAGTTCTTTAGTTTACGAGTATTTTTAAGTATTATATAAGTTTAGTTATATAAATTATAGTGACAAGATAAGAAATGAGTCCCAATTTTTTATAGATAAATAAAAATATTTTTTGTTTCATTTTTACTAGGCTAATATCAGTTTTCTCTAACAAATTGTAATTTTTTTGATAATAATATTTTTATGTTATTTTAAATTTATTATAAATAAACACCATGATGCTTTTTGCAGTCACGTTTCACAAATTTTTATTCAATACTATATTTAGCCAAGACATATAAATTAAAAATGTGATAATTCTTTTTAAAACATTATCTACGATAATCAAACTAAAAATGTATTCCCGACAAAACTAATATGAATGAAGAATAATGCATTTGTTGTCATTAAACTACCCGCCGACCGGCGCCACTAAGTAAAGATGGTCTGACGTAAGCAGTCTAGAAAAGTAAGTGATACGCCCATTTCAAATCACAGTGTGCTTTAACTGCTAAAACAGCCTTAAGTAAATAATATGAATCATTATAAACGTGTTTTTCACGTTTTCCATAAAGTATTATTTATTCACGTATTCATCATCTACGCGAAAATCCACATACGTAAAAATAGTAAATCCAAATATTACATAAGGTTTAGACCTGTGGTTTAAAAATACACATTATCCAGTTATCATAGTTTATGAGCAAATTTGTTTTCGTTCTAGTTCTCTGGGATCTGGAAGTAAAATCTATGGGTTTCACAAATAAAGTTTAATGCTGAACGAAATTCCGCCTTTAGTTTAGTGTATGTTGCAGTTTTTACTGTGCTAATCTTTGCATAGATAGATGGACCACCCAAATGTAAACGATTTTTTTTAAATGATAAAAAATGCTATAAATATGAGAAATATTAATAATATCAAATGATCACCAACCTTTTATCAAATATTAGTTAAGATATTGTACTAATATTTATACAGTGCTAGCCCCAAACCCTCTCATCTTTTTAACGGTTATATCCTCCATTCACATTGCACTATTAAAAGTATAACCGTTTAAAAGATACGAGGGAGAGGGGACTTTTGGCTGGCACTGTATACATAGTGAACTAAATTATCGATGTGGCATAAAATTATTTCTTAAGATATAATTAGCAAACTTGTTATACAAAATTTAGCAAACTAAACGACAACTAGACAAAATGCTTTTTGAAAGAAGATATTTCTAAAACTAATTAAGAAAATTTCGATAAGATAGAAGAATGGATGAAAGAAGAATAATACATCACTGGATATTGAAATTACCATCATTTTATGAAAGAATCTTCTTAGTCTATCCATCCCACACAATTTGAAGATACTGCGACAGAAACCTCTAATAAACTTTTAAACATTTTTATAAGAAATAGCCGTAAATAAGTTATGTAAGGTTTTGAGACAGGGAGAGGATTGAAGAAAGCTTTACAATTAGTAAGACAAAAACTATTACATAGATGAACATTTTGACTCAATTTCCTCGCTTCTATTACTTCTTGGACCTCAGCATTCATCATCATATAACGGGGGTCCTACGGCAATTGCCGCTTCCCGCATTTCAGCCTCCATCTTTTCCTATCTCTCCAATCGCCCTCTTCTAAGCCTCTAGATTGCATTGTTTTTGTAATTTCTCTTCTCCAGGAATTTGGCGGTCTTCCCCTTTTCCTTCTTTCTGGCGGAACATACATTAAGGCTTTCTTTGGCCACCGCTCCTCCTCCATTCTCATCACGTGACCATACCATTGTAATTGCCTTCCTTGTATTCTATCTGAAAGAGTATCTCTAATTCCTGTACGGTTTCGTATTTCCTCATTCCTGATTCTTTCCATTCTCGATACTCGACATGACCTTCTAAGATAATCCATTTCCACAACGTCTACTTTATCTCGTTCATTCTTTGTCATCGTCCAACATTCGGCACCATATGTGGTAATTGGTTCTACAATTGCTCTGTATACGCGAAGTTTGGTATGCATCTTTATTTTATTAGACCACAGTAATGAATTCAGTATTCGGATGCATTTTTTCCCTTGGGTTATTCGGTTTTGTACATCTATCTTAACTCTGCCATCTGCTGATATGATGCTTCCTAGATATTTATACTGGTTGCAGCCTTTTATGACTGCGTTTTCAAGCCTCAGATCTGTGGTATTTCCTCCAATTTTTAAATATTCTGTTTTGCTTATGTTTACAGTAAGCCCCCATTTGGCATATTCCTCAAATAATTTTCGATTCATATAATTTATATCTTCCTCATCGGTTGCAACCACCACCTGATCATCTGCAAACAACAATGTATACAGAGTTTCTTGTCCCACTTCGATGCCCATAAATCTACATTTATTTCTCCAATTCCTCAATGCTTCTTGGACGTATATTTTAAAGAGTGTCGGTGACAAACAGCATCCTTGCTTTAGGCCTTTAGTGACTTTAAATTCATTTGAGGTTCTGGTTCCAATTTTTACACAACTAACTGCATTTTCGTACAATTTATATATCGCTCGGATATACGTCGAATCCAATCCGGACCTTTTGAGGACCTCAAACATTTTCTTTAACGGGACACTATCATATGCTTTCTCAAGGTCTATAAATACCAAATGGGTCTCTCTACTTCTTTCGACACGCTTTTCAATTATTTGTCGTAGGATAAATATATTATCAAGGCAGGATCTCCCGGTACGAAAGCCGCTTTGTTCTTCAATATCTTGTATCTGTCTTTCAACCCTCTTCTTTAATATTCTGCCGTACAACCGGCCCACAGAGCTCGTCACACTAATACCTCTATAATTGGAACAGTCTCTTTTATTCCCTCTCTTATATATGGAGCTTATATAAGATTTATTCCAATCTTTAGGAATTTCCTGGTCTCCACACATACATTTATTGAAAAGGTCTACTATTAATTCTAAAAGTGCAGTCGGCCCATATTTAACCAGCTCTATGGGAATGTCTCCAGGCCCTGCGGCTTTTCCGTTTTTAACCTCTTTTAAGGTTTCCGTCAATTCAGATAATGTTATTATAGGGATTTCCTGTCTTTCGTCTCTGTTGTCTATTAATTCCCTTATCTTTTCCCATCTGTACTCTACTCTATCCTCTTTCAGCAGTTTCGTATAATATTCTTCCCATTCATTTAACTTTATGAGAGAAATGTTGTCTTCATTTTTCTCATTTTTCCTAAACTGTTTTAATGTTTTCCAAGCTTGCGCCACTTTTGTTCCACCCATAAATCTGTCCAGTTCATCACACTTAGCCTCCCAGTTTATATTTTTCGCCTTATCCACGTCTTTTTTAACTTCTCTATTCCATTTAGCGTATATTTCTCTGTCTTGAGGATCTTTGGATTGAAGCCATATGTGATATGCTTGTTTTTTCTTGAGAACTTTCTCTTCTAGTTCCGTTGACAACCATTCAGGTTTTCCTTTTTTCCGATTTTCAACTTTTCCCAGTGCTTCATTTGCCGCTTCATGAATATATTTTTTAATTACCTCATACAGACTTTCGGGGTCTAAGTCCTTTGTTTCTATATTTTTTATTTTCTGAGCTATTCTAATTTTATATAAGAACTTTGTCGAATCTTGTTTAAAGCTTTCCAGGTTATATTTTATGTTTTCTATGGTTGTTCCTATGTCTGTTACTTCATCATTTTTGTGACTTGATTGTTCTCTCTTAAATGTCACCATTACTTTTGCAATAATCATATGGTGGTCACTTCCACATTCTGGCCCTCTAAACACCTTCACGTCCTTCGTTTTTAGTTTAGAATCTTTACGATGAATGAAATAGTCAATTATTGATTTTAAATTCCTGGTAGGCTGCGTCCATGTAAATTTATGTATATTCTTATGGGGGAAGAAACCATTTAATATTTTCAAAGAATGTGCCTCGCAAAAATCTATTAATCTTTGACCATTGTCGTTCAGAATGTCTTCTCCATATCTCCCTATTATTTCACTGTTGGAGCTCTTTCCGGTTCTTGCATTAAGATCACCTAAGATTCAAATTTCTTTCTTCTTATTAATTGTGGCTAGAACAGTTGTTAACTTGTTAAAGTACTCTTCCTTGCTGTCAACCCTTGAGTCATCCGTCGGTGCATATGTTCCAATTACCACTATTTCATGGCCATTTTTCTTAATTTCCATGAGGATAATTCTTTCATCTATTTCTTGCCATGATTTAATACATTTTTTCAGTTTCTGATGTATTGCTATAGACACTCCTCTTTTAGCTCGTTCGCTCTTTTCTACGCCACTATAGAAATGCAGGTATTCGTTTATCTTTTCATTTCCTCTTCCTTTTTTCTTTACTTCAGTTAATACACAGATGTCTAGTTTTATTTTACTCAGTTCACGGAAGACCTCCTCCTGTTTTGTCCTTATTCCTTGTATGTTCCAAGCACCCAAATTCATAATCCATTTTCTTTGCGAATTTCGTTTATAGTTTAATCCGTCCGAATTCCAAGGCTTTTTGCTGAAATTTTTAACTTTGATCATTTTTTCCGAGTATCGAGGAGTTGGCCCGATGCCTCAACCCCCAACTTGGAGGACCTGGGTTTTAAATCAGAGTATCCTTCTCTTAGATAAGTTGCCTTCTCTACGGCTTAGGAGTCCTATCTACCCCACCTGTTGGTCCGCGGGTGGTATTTTATTTCCCACCTACCCGCCGGCCTAGCTGCAAACAGGCCGGTGAGGGCATTCCCCTATTCCGCCACCTGGGGACGCGCTCTCTAGGGTTACAGGTTCCCCCGAGAGGGACCTCAGCATTCAAAGGCGTTTTTGATCCTTTTTACTTCTCTTCCATTCTTTGGTGGTGTCCATACCACATAAGCTACTTCCTATTAAGTGTATCGAGAATGTTGCTTTCTTCCACCTAATATAAAGGTAGAAGAGCAAACATCGGACGAAATATAAATACCTAGAGGAGTACGACAGGGTTGTATATTGTCACCGCTTTTGTTTAATATCTACAGAGAACAAGTATGTCAAGAAGCTCTCTCACATGCAAACGAAGGGATAATAGTCAATGAAGAAGTTATCAATAACATTCGATATGCTGACGATACTGTGATAATGGCAAGAACAGTGGAACATCTACAACATCTAGTTGAAAGTATGAATGAGATATGTAATAACTACGGCATAAGGATGAACGTCAAAAAACCAAATATATGACCTTCAGTAAGAATCCAATTCATGACACCAGTATCACAATAAACGGTACCCGACTTGAAAAAGTAAGCGAATACAAATACTTAGAAACCCTCATTAATGAAACCACAACCCAAAGAGTGTTGTTGAGTCAGTGATGATGATGAACAACAACATTAGATTTCAATTCACATAAATGAGAAGACGAGGAAGCAAGTTCGATTACAATTATCATATACACTTATACTTCATCTAATTTACATACTGATGCACGTCATTATCTACGTCAGAGATCGAAGTTGACATAGTTACCAAAGTATAAAAAAATCTTGACTCCATTTTAAATCAAATAAATCACATAATTATTGCAAAAGTATTACCATCTTTTTACAACGACTATTTAAATTCTTACGTGACATTTTTGAAATAAAACACACTAATGTTGTTCTAAAAAGAACAGATTTTATTAAATAGGTAAAAACATAAAACAAGAGGTATTCACTTTAAAATTCAAAATAATAAAGTACAAAAAGTGTCAACACCGCAACTGTCAAATAAGTGTTACCAATTTATGCCAAAATTTCACCTTCGTTCGATTACAGTTACAGTTTGTTCCGAACAAATGTTCTTCATAAAAACGCTTTATAATGCATTTATACAAATTAAATGACACATATTATTGTGTATTGCTTTAAGTTAACCTTAATAGAAATTTGTAAATATTATTTCTACGCGTATATAATAAAATATGTCAAGTGGCTATAATGCCAGTGTACTCGGCAAAGTGATTCTGAAAAAGAACACACCGACTGCCTAAATATTTCGTGTTGGTATCATGTGACGTCACGGGCTATGACGCCAATGACGTGCATCGGTATGTAAATTAGATGAAGTGTATAGACTTAAGATACACTTATGAACGAGGATCATCCACAAAAGCAATATCATGCACGAAAAGACGAGATTTTTTATAAAATAATCATCTGAACTATATCTTGCCCTAAAAATTAGAATGGAACAGTGTTACCCGTTTACAGTTCTTCTCTATTTACTGGAAGGTAAGAACCTCAATAAAAAAAAAACAATAACAAAAGTGTAACCCTTTGAGATACTTATGCTTACGAACATTTTAAAAAATTTAAAACAAACCAACAGTGTTGGAGAAAATAGAAAGAAAATTTAAATATATTTATTATCAATAGAAGGAAAATGAAAGTCGCGAGAGTGGTAATCCAAGATAATACGGATGTATTGAAGGTACCCTATAGGTTTTACCTGCACTTCTAGTGCAGTGTAAGATACTGGACTGACGTAGGACGCTGTAGAATTTTTTGCTATATTATAGAATATTGAGAGATCAAGTACAAAAAGCCAATAGACTGGCAGGATGACTTAATAACACTATATGGCTAAACGTACACATTAACACTGAAATGAAATCAAGAATTTATACAGCCAGTGTAAGACCAATAATGGCATATGCCTCAGAAACAAGGCTCGACACAGCCACAACGCAAAGGCTACTGGCAACGGCAGAGATGAGAGTACTGAGAAGAATTACAGGAGATGCGCTGAGAGATCGAAAGAGAACTAAAGACATTAGAAGAAAATGTAATGTACAGTGTATAAATGAATGAATACAAAATATAAAAAAGAATGGAATAACCACATAAGCAGAATGGAGGAGACACGTATCGTCAAAATAGCAAGAGATGTCACCAATCGGCAGGAGAAGTATCGGACGACCGCGCAAAAGATGGAGTAACAATCTTCCATATAGGTATTAATCTGCCAATGAACAAGCAGAATCGCTTATAAAGAAGAAGAAGAAAATTATAGAATATTCTACAAATTGCTCGACAACATCCAAATAAGATGCTCTACACAACAAGAAGAATATAATTTATATAGATATAGATTATAATATTTCTATTGTTTCTACACTTTTTATGCTATTTCTTTTATTTGAAATTAATTTCCGGTTTATTTATTGGTGTTATTTTTATCACTTTGGTCTGCCGTCTCAAATATTCTCACCATTCTTATTGTATGACATAATATTTTAATTTAGTACAAAAATTTTAATTTCATGATCTCAACAATAATATTTTTACACCATAACAAACTGCTTTACAACCGTACTTATACTAGTATTATAGTAGACTTATTAGTATAAGGACATTTATATCGCAGTTTCTCTCAATTATATTTGCATATTTTTCTTATGTTTAAAATCTATTTGAGATATGTAGGCACATTGAATTTTTTTAAAAGATTTCATCTATGTATAAGAAAATATATGGGATAACATACAACAAAAATCATTAGGAGAAAATGGGATTGGCAAGAATTATTTTCAATAATAGTTTCCCATTGTAAATTTTATTGAAGAAAATGTTTACAGTTTGATCTCTGCAAAACTGAAGACTAGACTAAATATTTAGAAATGAGGACAGCAAGGTCACGAAGGTAAGTAAAAAATACAAATAAAGAACAACGAGAAAAAAGATGGATAGGTACTATTTCAAAATGGTTAACCAGTTTGAATATCTAAGAGTAAGATTAGTAAATACGGCTCATGAAAATTTGACTTACAAAAGAAAGTCATGTAGACACTAAATAAAATGGTGGCGTCACACTTAATATCGAGGAATACAAAATGAGAATATTAACTACTCCAACAATCCGTAATATATGGCAGCGAAACATAGGTGGTAAGCCAGGAACCTCAATAAGTTGAAAGTTACCAATTACGTTTGTTAAGACACTAATATAATTTTGAGTCATTCTGAGATCATATACCTATATTTTAAATGTTAAATATGTTTTATGTTTTATATGTTAAATAAACTATATAGGAAATTGAGGAAACCTTCAAATAATTTAAAAAAGTTAATAAGCATACATTAAATAACACTGCTTCTTCAACTTACCATTATTTATCTGACTTTTCTCTTTCTGAGTCTTTTTTTCGCCCATGTTGGTATGTAATAGTTTGCTTAGAAAGAAGAGTTACTACACAATGTTTTAAACTACTAAAAAAAGTTAATTTCAATGTGATACATAAGTTAAAATATGTAAGATTAAACTTACATTTTTTTTTTCAAAAAATTCGACGTTAAAATTACGTCTTTATACGTTACAAATGACAAATAGGTACTTTTGACATTTTTTTAATCTAATGTGCAACGTGCTAGTATTTTTCACATGACTTACAAATTTTATATTGAGATACAAGATGTACAAAAATTTACCCCTTTGTTTTTAAAATTTGATTTTGTAGATTGAATATTGAAAGGGAAAAAATTTCAGATTTGTTTAGAGTTGCTATTAAAAAAAACCTATTTAGAAACATAATACATCTTTACAACTTAACATATGTCTATGGACATAATATGTCCATGTTTTATCTTAATTATTGTATTCATTAACATGCCACGTTAATTCATAAATTTGTATTTTGACTTCTTACAATTTCTTTTGAAATAAATCTTTAGGGAAGAAAAAGGTTTGCTTTATTTTTAAACTTTACGAGTCACATCTACTAAACCAAGAAAAGAAGATAATTAGAACTCATAAAAATGATTAAACGTATATTTTGGATAGGTATCATTTAAGGCTTTTTTTGTAATAAATTATAAACTTACCATTTTGATGGTTTTAGAAAACCTTTACACTTTTATCAGGTTATATCGATTAAACAAATACTCGTATACATAATTAAAAGATATTGGAATCTGTTTAGTTTGTAGTTAGGACACATTGTCTGTTGGATTTGTTAACTTCAAATATTGAAATAGAAATAATATTATAAATATTACTTCGCAACGCTGTGGAGTTTTGTTGCTAGTTTACTTGCTTTTTGAGCAGTTTGGCAACATCATCTTACTGAATGTTGTGTTGCCTATATCGTGGTAGGTTAAATGAGAGAGGTTGGGTTCATATCTATCAGTCATCGTCTCTTTGCTGTCATTCTAATAATGTCAAGCTTTGTGTTTACGATTGTGTAAATATTTAAGGATAGTGGTGTTACTGCTCAAAACATTAGCTTTTTATTAATTAAAATTTCTGAATTGATACAGTAAAACCCTTAAACATAAATATTTCAATAATTATACATTAAAAAATGTGAACTGGACCACACTACTGCTATTTTTTACTTAAACCGGTACTAAGTGAACTTTTGCTCTAAAATTTGTTGTGTCTAGGTAATTTAATACTTCATTTAAAAAGCTTCAATCAAAAAATAATTAAGACTATGTGTGAATAATATTGAGTTAAATAAATTTCCTTTATGAGGTTTTGGTATCCACAAGTGTTATTTAACAATGAACAAAACAGTGCTTCTTCTAATTTTATTGTTGTCATGTTTGTTAGGTAAGTGTTTTCTACATAGCGCATTATAATTAGGGTTGTTAATTAAAATTCTATATAACTGAAAATATAATTGTCTTAAAGGTAAATAATGATCATACAAAATAAATTTATTTCAAATACTCCTGTCTTACTATCTAGTCTAAGTGGTTGTTGATTATTTTCTATAAACAATTTTTTAAAAATATATATTAGCTTTTATTGACTTCCTGGTTCAATAATCCCAGTTAGCTATATGTATTGCTGATTTTATTATTTTTTAGTTTTAAAGTCAATAGTTAAATTTATTGCCATTAATGTAAATCCACTTATTGCTTTACATTCAATTAATGTTCCACTTATTTCACCCATGTCCTTTTGTACATTGTTGATCCTACACTGTTTGATCACAATTTTATTTGTATTGTTTCCAATAAACCAACAGAACCATTCTGGACCTGTTTTTATATCTTTCATATTGCAAATTTTTAATATACATATTATTTTTCTGAAACCATTATCTTTCTGTTTCTTACATTAGACACTAAACTGTTCTAACAAATGAATATTTATTAATAATATTTTTTATAACCTACAACAGAGTTTAGTCTTGTGTTCAATTCTTTAAGTAAATCCTTGAAACTTATAAACCACACTGTATCTAGTTCTAATACTTTACTACTTAATATAAAATTAAAAGTGGGAATCTGGGATTAAACATAAAAACTTAACCAGTATGATTTATTAAGGAAAAACTTACATTTTAGATTTTTTTATTGCATATATATATATATATATATATATATATATATATATATATATATATATATATAATATATATATATATATATATATATATATATATATATTGTATTAAAAAATGAAAATTGGTTGTCCTCTTATGATAATGTTATTAAAGGTTCATTGCCTTCATTCTCCTTGTTAAAATACTCTAATAAATTGAGAACAAATTATCTATTATTTCCAGGTATTATTGTAATTGCTCTAAACCAAAAGTTTCCAAAACTGTCACTATGATTCATTATCTACAAAAAATACTTCATAACTGTAATTGACATCATATGTACTGATAGAGAAGTAAAGAGTTCTCTATTGAATACTTTGTGTTTACCAGAGAAACTAAATGTTGGTGCCTAGGTCCTCGACATAGGAATATGCATCTGTGTATGTTCTTATGGCCTGTATCTGACAAAGAAGTAGCTCTAAATGTGTCTTGAGTATGATTTCACTCATCAGACAAAATTCGTGAAATGATCTGCATCAAAGCTCCTTTGTTGTGGCAAATTAGAAAACTTTACAGATTTTGAAAATTTGGTATGAAACATTTGAAGTTATTCCCAAAACAATGGCACAAACAAAAATGCAATACCATCATTTTCTGAATAATATAATTAATTATTTCACCTGCTTAGATATGACAGAATTTAGTGATTTACTTAATGTGTACAGATTTCAGATCTAATCAGACATTTGAATTGTGTAGGCGTCATTGAAAAGAACTATAAATGAGTATGACTTATAATTCAGTAACTCAAAAAATATTGTCACGAAAAGTTTCAGTGCTCAGACAATAAAATGCAGTAATTGTTTAACCAATAAGTTTTGTGCATAAATTCAACTCATCATAGTTTCTGCCAGCCATTAATGCCTTACTATTATGTTTTAGTATCACACACCTTTATTCATATTCTAACAGTTTACAAAGTTTAACAATTAACTTAATTTTGTTATAAGTAAAATTTCACAATTAAGTTATTTATATTTATTTTATTATATTAATTTATTCAATAAATTTAATTTTAAGTATACATTTAATACATACATAAGTAATACATTTATTTCATAAGGGGATACCTATTAGTTTTGGTTAATTTCTGTGTTTAAATTAGTGATATATGTCATATTGTTAGGGCCAGGAATTTTTCATAATATTTATTACGTCGATCCCATGTTTAAGTTCCATGTATTTACAATGCATGCTTAATTGAAAATCATCTCTCCTGAATATTAAAAAATATTGTTTTGGTTTGTGACGTTTCACATATTTGTGGTATTTGTCGAGTTTTACATTATTTAAATTTCTCCCTGTCTCTTTCTAATAAAATTATCAGTAAAATAGACAAGGCAAAAAGCTCGGGTTCGTTCGGAAAAATATTTCGAATAGATTTTTTGCATGTTCAATTGTTTTTAAACAAATTGTAATTGTTTTAAATTTTTTGGATCATTTTGAACAAAATAGTTTAGTTATAGTTTTTCTTTAAACTTGATCGTTTTCGAGTTAATTTAAAACTTACAATTTTCTCAAAAACAATTTTATTTTTTATTTCACATAAGTAATCTAAAAACTAAAAATCGATGGTCTATTCTACAATTTACTAAAACTTCAATCATCGTATATTGGTATTTTGTATCAAACGCTTTCTCATGGTCTACAAATATTAGATCGAGTGGTTTATTGTACTCCATACTGTTATCTAATAAGCTCATTTGTACTATACCGGACCTAAATTCTGCGGGCTCACGTGGTTGGATGAATTTAGCTTGGAATTTCGTCGTTTGGTAATAATCCCTGTGAAAAGTTTGTATACATGTGATAACAAGCTTATGAGTCGGTAGTTTGTAAGGTTTGTTAGACTTCCTTTGTTATGTGTGAATAGAATGATGTCTTTATTACTTTGATCAGATGTTATCCCTCCCACAATCATTAATTGAATAAGACTTATAATGTTTGTAGTAATGCCCATCTTTTTTTATAACTTTGTTTAAATTTAAATTTCTATTTCGACTTACCGTGTACTTTGTTGTTTTTCATGTCGTTCAGTGCGTTTATTATCTCCCACAGAGTAGTTTTAGGCATGTACTGTGATCCTTGATTAATGACAAGGGGTAATGTGGTGTTTGTCATAATCGTTTTAAATGGACGGCCATGTTTTAAAGAGTAACCCTACAAAGTTTCATTCCTGTATCTTTGTTCTATAATGTATGGGAGATTTTTTAATGCAAGTTGGTACACCTGTTTTGGGCAATATCATGTGGTGTTTGTTGACAACAAACTGTTGACGTCTCTGCTTTGTTATTGGGTTCAAGATTACGTTTTACTTTAGGTAAACTAATAAGAGTATTCATTTCTGTCATGGAAGGTGTTGGTATTATTAAAAAAAACGTAATATTTATTCTCATGAAAGTATAAAACGTGAGTGTGCTAAGAGAAAGTGTAATGGAGAATCATACATCAATCGTTCTCAAATTGAGGTTATGGCAAAGGAGTTTTGTATTGTAAGTAGCTGTTGCTTGGGCAGTTGCTGTAGTAATATCGATGCAGACTGTCAGTTACAACTTTACGATACTAAATCAATCTACTAGTCAATCTAAATCACTTCAAGACGCCCATTTTACTAGTTGCATGAAAAAATCTGACAACACAAATGTCAAGACACACCAAAAGAAACCTCGTGTAAATGTGTGGTCTTATGTGATTAATATCAATGGTCTACAACTAAAAGTGTGCCAAAAGTTTATTTAATTATTATTTCAAATTTCAGTGAAACGTGTCAGAATTATTCAGTCAAAAATCTTAGAGGGCTTAGACTTTGAAGAGAAGCGTGACTTACATAAAAATCGCCCTCATAAACTGAGGGAGGATGTCATTGACTTTATAGGATCTCATTTATCATCTATTCCACATGAGAAAAGTCATTATTGTACAGAGAAAACATCCAATTTGTATTGTGAAAACCCAGAATTGGGCGTGAAAGACATTTATAGAAGTTTTCAAGAATATTATTAAGACAAGACCGGGCGGAAGCTTAAAATGTCCTATGTGCATTATTTTAGATATTTTAAATCTCATTTCAACTATGGGTTTAGGGCCCCTAAGACAGATGTTTGTGATTTCTGTTCTGAAAGTGTGGAGAAACTGAAGCGTAACCCCTTAGACGAGTGTAGAGTTCTGTTCGAACTACACAAAAGAAAAATAAAGAGGCGGCAGTACTGGAAGAAACATTACATTGAAAAGTCAAAGACAGATCCTTCTCTGGTAGTCTTAGAATTTGACTACGGTCAAAACTATCCTATCCCCAAACTCAACGTAAACAGCCAGTTTTACAAAAGAATGTTATATGGCTATATGCTTTTAATATTCACAATCATAAAGATGATTCATCCTATTTCTACTGTTTTATGGAAACACAGGCAAATAAGATTGCCAATTCTGTTATGTCATTTTTGTTCCACTGTTTAAACAAAATTGTTTCCTGTAAAAAGTATCCGGATGTAAAAAATATAGTTCTATTATCAGACGCAACAGGTGGCCAAAACAGGAATGCAACTTTACTTAAGTTTTGTTCTTGGCTTTCAAAAATTCGTAAGGTTACAATAACACACCATTATCCTGTTAGGGCCATTAATTTTCACAGTGCGACAGGAACTTTGGGATAGTGCGCTCTAGTATTAAGAAAACAGACAAGATTGGAACTGCAAAACCTTGGCTAAGAGCCATTGTAAAATCAAGACAGAACCCTTCCAACTTCGAGATGTTAATGGACCGATCCATTATAAAAGACTGGGAGACAGCCTTGGCTCCTTTTTTCAAAAAAAATCCAGTTTCTATTCATGAAAAATTTACCATCATGAAGTATGTGATGATAAAGTTCAATCCAAATGGAACAATCCTCACTTCTAAAAACTACCACCCAATATTCACTCCCTTCCAGTATATGAACAGAGTGAGCATTGAAAAATTAGAAGAAGTTCATCTTTGACAGTTCCTTTTCTAGAAGTCAGTGAGGCAAAGATTGAGGATGTGAGAAGTTTGTATAAACAATTGGACATAGATAGTGCTGAAATGCTTAGAGTAAGCTATCTAGGTAGTGGTTTATAATCAATGCTTGAGTGTATGCTTAACGAGAAACAGTAAATGAGGTTAATATCTTTTCCTTTCAGATTTCAAATCAATGTATTGTTTTTTAATAGACCTTAGTATAGTATACATATTGGAACATTTATAATGTTATTTTCTATCTGAATTGTATAAAAAAAGTTTTCTAATATAGCCCGATGTTGATTTATAGTACTTCGTTATGATAAATAAAGGAATTGCTGTGTAATTCTAAAAGATATTAATATATTTATTTGTTCTACCCACGATCTCACAGTACAATTTGTAGAAAATAACCTTAAATCACACAAAATAAATGAAAGTTAGAATCATGGAAGTATAAACATAGATGGACACAGCAATAAGATACCTTTAACACACAATGTTTTGAATCTTCGATAGAATGTGATGCTTCCGCAATGAGCATAAGCGTGCTTGAATTTTTACTTGCGGGTAATTATTCAGATTTTAAAAATTGGAAGTAGTAATAATGTATAAAAACACGTACAAATCACGTCTTTATAGAAAAACTAAAATACAATTTTATTTGCTTTAAAATTAATACAATAAAATATAGTTAAATTCAAGTTAATTTTTAATAGGTATCAAAATAATGCTACAATAAAAAATCTTTTGTTTTCTCCTAAATTTGCTACCAAAATAGTTCGATCGTCAATATTATTTGGAAACCTACATAGAAAAATAAATGAGTTTTATTCATTTCACTAATTTATTTGCATCCATGAGAAATATTAAATTAAAAAGGTACTAAATAGATCTTTTTTAATCAGATGATGTCTACTTACAATTTAAAAATGTCTACTAATTTCATGAACTTATATCTTATTTAGTACATGAATGAACATGAATAAACCCAATGGTACGCCTAATAAAATGTAAACAAACACGCTTCCTCATTTCCTCATCTTAAATAATGTAAATTTTATGTACTTACAAATGAAATGAGAGATCGGGATGTAAATATTTCGTTTATTTTATTTAACTTTTCACAAATATCACTCAAAATACAGCCAAAATATCGAAAAACAACTTTTACTAAAAAGTAAACAAACATGGAAAAGCATTTAAAGTTTGACGTAGATCCATAAGACAGAGAAATGTAAACAACCGTTGCCATTTATAAATAGTTTTCAGTGCTTCTACATATAAAATAATTGATTGATATCTAAATTATACGCTATTATTAAATGATAATCACACTATGTGCACACCTTATATTTTGATTACAATTAAATATAATAATCTAACCAATAAAGTATTATTTTGGTTTGATAGCACCTGTAGAGTATAAAATACGGAATAATATTTTCAGCGACTTGCGAATAAGAAATTTTAAAACAAAACGTGACAACAGTTGAAGGTGCTGAGAATGTGACCTATTCAAATAATTTTGACTTCACAATTTTATGTAAATAACTGAGTCCATCTGTGTTTATACGTCCATGGTTAGAATAATTTACACCAAAAAAGTCTATTTTTGGAAGAAAGGCACATAGCACTCATATTTAGACATTTAACTGTATTCATAAATATATTACATACCTACTACTAAAGGAGTTTAAAAAACTGTAGCTAAGGTTATATAAATTATGTAAAATTTTATCACACAAACAACTTCATAAACGTGATTAAGTTAAATAAAACTTAATTTTAAATTGGGTTATTCTCAAAACCACCATTTTGGCTATGTGCCCTTTGTCCGGAAATGTCCTCAATTGTATCGTGCTACTCTTCAGAATCTCTTCAGAACTTTGGTGTTTAGTTCGTGTTATAAAGTTTGGTAATGATCTTCCGAAATCAGTATAATTTTATTTTTAGATCTAAGAATATGTATATGCAGTTTATTGGTTATTAAGTTCTTTAATGCCCGTACGTGCCTAATACCATACTGCATATCCGTTACTATTTATACACTCCTTTGTTGAATGTACACCATTTTGAATAAAATAATTCAACTGATACTTGTAATTCTCTTATAGGATAAACTAGAGATTTGGAAATAGATGTCAATTGTGGACACCCTAATAAGAGAGCTAGTCATGTGAAATAAACTTCCGAATAATAAAATGTTAAGTCTCTCATAAATCAAGTAGTCTACTTCCAAAAATTGTTCTTTAGGGATTTCCTCTTCTCCGATCTCATATCCACTAGACTTGATTGTTTTCTTTTCGCATTTAATTATCGTCGGGTTCACAGATTAGACACACCGACCCTTGTGATGTCTGAACATCTGGCACACTTATAGAGTGAATCGATGAAAAGTTCACTTCGGAGCTAAATCCATCGACTTATGTGATTTTGTGGAAGATTCATCGCCGGTTATTTTTATAGGGTGCTTTCGGGATACCATTAACGATATCTTTAGATACTGAGTAAATCACCAATATCCTTTTGGAACGGTTTTTATAGGAGGCCGCTCAAAGGGTAATAGTAATAATACATAACGAGATGCCATAAAGAAAAGAGCATTGATAGATGTCCGTTTAGTGCCCGCAAATTTACCCTTTCGATTATAAATTATAGGTAAAGATAAAAAACGAATTGTTTCTAAATTTTCATTTCGTACATATTCACTTAATATATATATATTTTTTTTTTATATAATTTGAGGTCATCAAAAGTGTTTCTTTGAGTTAATCTGTGGCGCACACAGGAGGGAGGGTTTGGTTATTAACCGCCCCCTCCAGGGCATATAAAGTAAAAAATATATAAAGAATAGTAGTTAAATGTAACTTGTCTTTCACAAACAATACAAAAAATCCAAAACGCTAATTGAATAATTAAGTATATTACCACTTTAAATATGTAGAACACAAAAATTATTGTATAAATACACAATAAATAATTATATTTTTTATTATATTTAGATATAGATACCTAATATTAGGCTTATGAAAAAGTAGACAGAATGAGTCTGTTGCGAGTACATGCGCCTACAGGACTGTATCTGCGGCGGCCTTGTGAACTATCAGCGGTTGTGTTCCTCTGCATGTGTTAGCAGTAGAAAAGAGACATCTCTATGACATGAGAGAAGAGAGCATTTGACAAAAGCTATGAAAAGAAAGAAGAAAGGGAAAGATCAATGGCAAGATGGCAAGAAGAGTGGAACAAGGAAGATGCTGCCCAGTGACCAAGATGCTGATCCCGAGCCTAAGTGACTGGGTAGATTGCCTGTCTTAGAGCGTATCTTCATAGGTTCAGAAAGACAGATACAGATAAATGCCTATACTACGAATATTCCGACATTGTTACTCACACAATGTTGAAATGTAATAGATGTGCAGTGGAGTAAGAGAGATGATCGTGAAGATGACAGGAAATACGGAGGGATGGAATAGTGTTCACAATTACATCCGAGCAGTCATTAAAAAGAAAGAAGAAGAAGAGAAACACCCACCGGGCCAACGACAGAGATAAGATCTAATTACTATTTTAATGGGAATAAGCCGCAATTGAAGGTTAAAATAAGTTTATTGACGTTTGAATTTTTGATTTTTGATCTTGCACTGATAACTTGTTTATACTCCAACAATTAATAGAAAAAAGAATAGCGGTTGGTTTCGAAGTACATCTAGCCTTCCATCGACTAAAGGCGTATGATGCAATTCCAAGAGTTAAATTGTGGCAAGCTTTACAACAACTCGACATTAGTCCATACCTTTTAGGAATAATCACAGAAATATACAGGGATAATAATACTTACCTAAAAATCGGTAATAGACTATCAGAGCCAATAAAAGTAGCTAAAGGATTAAAACATGGATGCAGTATGTCACTCTTACTGTTTAATTTATATATTGAGGCAGCCCTCAAAAATTTGAAAAACCACTGCCAGGGAATGAAAATCCCCATAGGAAATGACGTACTGTTCTCCCTGAACTTTCCGGGTGACCAAGTCGTCCTAGCTCAAGATTCTTATGATCTAGAATTTATGATAAAGCGTCTATACAGAGAATATTTAAAATGGGGGTTACAAGTCAGCATGAAGAAAACAGAATATTTAGTTATCAATTCAGATGAAAGGTTTGAAGTGTTGATAGACAAGGACATGGAAATCAAACAAGTGGAAAAATTAAAAGCTTTAGGTGCACTCATTGCTAAGAACGGCTTGGGAGAAACTGAAATGAAACACCGAATTAATCAGGGACGTAAAATTGAAGGATGTCTAAACTCCTTATGGTGGGATCGCAACATTTCCAAAAGAAACAAAAAAAGAGTAGGACAAATGGTTGAATCAGTTCTTTGTTATGGCCCTGAAGTATGAACAATTAATGCAGACTTAAAGAGAAGATTGTTGGCAGTTGAAATGGATTATTTGAGAAGAAGTGCTAGAACATCAAGGCAGGAAAGGGAGATGAATGAATCTATAAGAAGTAACATGAATGCTATAGAAACGGTTATTGACAGAGTAGAAAGAAGAGGTTCAAAATGGTTTGGATACCTATTGAGAATGCCTGACGAACGTTGGCCAGAAAAACTTCACAAATGGAAGCCCTCTGGAAAAAAAAGAGGTAGACCTCGACGCTCATGGAACGAAGAAATTAGAAGAGCGATGGAATCGAGAGGTTTGGAGGAGGAGCATGCCTTGGACCGGGAGGATTGGCGGAAGAGAACGGGAATACGGCGATAGCCGTCTCCAAAATGTACTGTATTTACAAGTTGGATTAATTTCAAACCTAAATAGACTTATTTTAACCTTACATTGTGGCTATTCCCATTAAAATAGTAATTGCTTTAAAATAGCACAAGAAAACAGCTTCAGAACAATAGATAAGTTCTAGATAAGAAAAGGAAGTGTGTACTCCACTTTCGGAGTACGATACGTGCGACAGTCAACTTCGCACAAGTAAGAGAGGCTGGTTTTAGTTGGTAGGCATTATAATAGATACCTGAATATTTGGCACTGCTATCTTTAGTACTTTAAATTAAACTAAAACCCAAATTTTAGAGACTCAACATGGAGGTAGCATAAAAAACTTCATAACCCCCCCCCCCCCCCTCAGACGAATCTGTGTGCGCCACTACAGTTAATATCTGTGTTCGCATTGGCCTCAGGTAGCACACCAAAAAAATATTTTCTATTAAATACATTATTTTCGTGATTAATTCCTCTTAAACCCTTTCTAGTATACTGTATACCTAAGTTTCCCCGATTTATCTTCGACAGCACCCACTGTAAACTGAGGACATTTTAAAGCACGTTTTTCAACTAATTCTTCCCTGCTTATGTTTCAAAAAACATTATCTTGCAACCTCAAATTATTACAGTTTCCATCAGTATGCTAATAATCAGAAATCTAAATGTATATTCTGGGACATATATTAGTCAAAAGTTTACTGAAAATAAAGAATATCATTGGTGAATATTTTGATAATTTTTTGTGACGGTCGGGAAGATGAGTTACTTCAAGTTAACACTTTGATGATGAACTGTTAACTATGCACTATTATACCATGGAACGGTACAACTGAACTGTATATTAAAACTGTACTATACTGTAATAATGTAAAACTTCTATGTTTTGGTTCTGAGTTCCCTAGTTTAAATATATTTTAGATAAATCTGTTTCCATGAGCGTTACTATCTTCTTCTTCTTCAAGTGCCCTGTCCGTTGCGAACGTTGGCTATTAACATGGCAATTTTGATCTTGTTTGCGGCGCTTCTGAATAGTTCGACCGATGTGAGCCCGAACCACTTCCGCAGATTTTGGAGCCACGAGTGTCTTCTCCTGCCTGGCCCTCGCTTACTGTCTATTTTCCCCTAGACAGTCAATTGTAGCAGACGGTACTTATCGTGTCTCAATATGTGGCCTAGATATTCAAGCTTTCTTTGTTTAATTGTATTCAGGATTTCTTTCTCCTTTCCGATTCTTTCGAGTACCTCTATGTTGGTGACATGTTCGGTCTAGGATATACGAAGAATGCGTCGGTACACCCACATTTCGAATGCTTCTAGTTTTCTCGTTAGCGTCTCCGTCAGCGTCCAGTTGTTACTATAAAAGCTTACTATAAAAACTACTTATTCTTATTATTTGAAAATTCAGTGGGAATTAGCTTGTTAATTATTTCCCTATTGCATTTTACATATCAATATCAAACAAAATATTTACATTGTCTATTTCGGATGAAATTGTTGTGCAGTTGTGCCAATTACATTTTGCCTATAAGTTCCTATTTTGCGTGATACCCATATTCTTCTCTTCAGAGACATGTCTTGTCTCTGAACCATTGTCCCATGTCTCATTTAACCGTCAAGTGTTATTTGGCTGTCATCTCTTACTTCTTCCAGGAACTTGATTGCGATTCTTCCTGTTGGGTTCAACACAGCTAGATGTTAGGGTCACACCTAGATGTACTCTAATAAGTAAACGCATTATAATTTCTACAGTGAAAATTTTTGAGTTTGCTTGTTGTCCTTGATGTTTGAGCTCGTTTTTTTTTTGTTTTTCCTCTTCAAAATTTATTATCAAAATTTATTATAATCGGTATTTCGTTTTTCTTTAATATTTTTACCCATGAGTGTTCCTAATACAGTAAACAAATGTTCATAACACAGGAACAGAAAAAAAAATCGAATATTAAATTTTTTATCTGAATCTCCCAATTTTAAAACCACCTGAATTCTTTGGTTGTATATTGTTTTTAACGTATATTTGAATATAATATATTCCATAGAGAATTTTAGGTAGCATTCTCGAATAATCGAATCATGTGCCTTGAGGTAAAATAAAACTAACGTTATATTTCTGAGAAGTTGTAACATGTAATTGACTGGTGACTTTTTCATTTACCTACACAACGAAGAATTAATCAGCAGTATATGTGACAATCATGTCTGTTTTTGCATTTAAAAACGTCACGCACGTCTCATCAGCCGTTATCTCCATTATAACAAAGCGGATCGTGATGTTTGAATGTTTACTAGTTAAAGGTTAGCCTAACCTCAATATCCTATCTTCTCAAATGCCACTTAAGGGAATCACTAATAGAGGTGAAAGCTCTGTTATCTGTGTCGTCGGAATTGTTTGAAAGGTTTATTCTATCAATCAAACGGGACGGAAATGTGTGTTTATATACATGTTCGCGGTTGCAAAAATTATAGTCCGGAATGATTCTCGGAATTACACCAGTTGTTGGGAATTATAGTTATACAATAAAGTAGACTTTTTAGCCCTGTATTAGGACTAAACGTTTTGTACTTAGCCCAAACGTCAGTACTAAATATTAATTTCCATAATAAACAAATGAAAGAATTTAAGTTTTTTTATATATAAAAATAGAAGGTTGTCAGTTTCCATATGGCAACCATAGTTCTTCCTACTATCTATATTATAATAAAAATAAAAAATTGCTAAAAATATGAATAAGAATAAAAACTGTAAATTATTTTTGTGAAATTGCATAATGCACGTTATGCTTAAACCAAGGTTACAATTAGAGCACATTGTTCTCATGATAGATTTGCAGGTTGTATTAGCACATTTCTTTATTTTATTGTTTGAAGTTATTTATCAGAAAGTGTCTTGGAAAACTGAAACGTGGACGAATTAGTCTGATGACGAATAAAGAGCAGGTGCACTAAAAACGACGATCACTCAGGAAAACGTCGATGTTGTGTACAGCTTTGAGCATCTAAATATGACATATCGCGATTAAGCCCTATCTTGGGGATTTCAAGGACTGTAATTTAAAAAATTTTGTATAAAGAATGTTATGTAAAAAATTAGTTTCCCGTTGGCCACTGCATTTACTGGCCGAAAAACAGAAAGCCAGAGAGAAACTAGGGTAAATTGACTAAAAAAATTACCCTCAAGAAATTTAAAAAATATATATATTTATTATTTACTCATAAGAGTCAGAAAATAGACGCTAATGGAATGTTTATATGTTCAAAGAAAGTTGAAATTGAAGAAAAGCCGACAAAAGTCATCTGTTCTTAAAGTTTCCCCAACGGGATATTCTGCCGTCCTCAAATAAAACGCGGTATGTGCAGCCAACTTAAAACCGAGAAATCGGCTCTGAAAGTTTTTTTATTTAAAAATATATTCTTAAAAAAAATCATGTTTTTATCAAAACTGTAAAAAAAGTCATATACCACATTTTAATTGAGCAGCGGACATATTACTGGATCAGAAATAGTACCGTATCTGCAATTTATTTCCAAATAGGATTTTTTACAAGGAAGAATAGTTACCAAAAAGAAAATAAATAGCTTATAATTGTTTATTATATACGCAAAATACATTCATGTTGTAACCTCGGAAATCTTTTTTGGGTGGTGCTACAAAGATAACCAATGGAGACACTGCGGACGGCAGCCAGATGGTTGGTGGAGAGTGAGTCGTGGGTTCGAAACTAGCTTTTGGAACCGGGAATGGATCCAACGGAGGAAATAGGTAAAGATAGGATAAGAGATATTAGAAAAGGTACAGAAATAAACAAAAAGATAGATGGTGTAGCGTTTACGCTACTGATTAATCAAGTGTCCAATTTAAAATCGTGGTCACTAAACCCCTCAAGAAATTTCTTTTGACCCGGCAGCGTTCGATTTTACATCGACCTTTCTCTACTCACGCGCTGGAGTGGCTTTGAAAGTGGGGACCGATGGATTTTGCAAAGGTGCCGGCAGTTATGGTCAAAACTCAGACGTGATAATACGCCAGTCAATCCAAGTGACGGAATTGGAACAAATAAAAATAATCTAGGAAGAATAAAATAATATTCAATTAAGTAATAATAATATCTCAGTAAATGTATAAAAATAATTAATTTAAAAAAAAAAAAAAAGCAAAATGATTTAAGAGTTCCAATTAAAAAAGGAAGATTTTTTTTGGCGTGTCACGTTCTCCAGTAAGTATATTATTTCATACTTATTACCTCTTTATCATCCACTAAAATTCATGGCAGTCATTGCAGTGTAGTATTTCCTAGAGATTTATTTTTAAGTTCCGAAATAATTTAAATATAAAATTTCCTTGATTTACTTGCCAAGAACAGAAGCTCATTTTTTTTATATAGTCAAACTTAAATTCTGTTTTAGTCCACGTCGTTATCATTAAGTTTTTTGGTTCAATTTTTATTTAACTTTTTTGGTGAAATATAATAGGTCCTACAATTATTGGACAGCCTTCTATATTTTTGCGCATGTTCATTTCCTGTCATGCCATGGAAATAACTTCATGAATTTTGACATGATGTTGACCTAACCTAATGTTTAATGTTGTGCTTTGGTAAAGTTGAATCCATGCTGCTACAGCTATTGAATCACATTTATTAAACTAATTAATCCTTTTAGATTCCGTCACTTAAATATTCAATATAAAATATATATATATACACTTCAAAGTATGGTTAGCAGGTTGCTTATGTGAATCCGTGGATTTTGCAGTAACCCCAAAATATGGGACTTGTCACCATGATGAACTAGTTTTGATGTGCCCAGCTGAGTTTGGAGGGACCTATTGTTATTAAAGATAAGTTGTTGTGACCATTTGCTATTGTATATTTAATTCACTGTGAGCTATTCATATGCATATGAGTGGTTAATATCTTTGATAATTTAATTAATATAAAATATTCGGGGAGGAAAAAGGACATTTTTATAGGTTATTAGGTTAACTAAAGAATTTAGTGAGTCTGACCATAACTCATTTTCTTGGATTTCATGTTATAATACAATACATACTTTGATGTAATAATATTAAAATATTTTGGGGAGGGAAATAAATTTTATGTGGACTTTAAAATAAATAGATAAGGAGTATTGAAAACTCACTTTTAAGATAATTGTAACAGAGTTATCACTGTTGATACCTGTACAATACGTTGATTAGTTTATCAGTTTAGTAGAACTATTTAAATTTAGATTACTAACCTTAGTGTTAAGACTTCGGCTACCCTAACGGACTATTCTTGTTAATACTAATATTTACATTTTATTTGGCCAGTGGTAGTGACTATTTGCTTGTGGAGGGGCTATTAGGTCCCATTTTATCTTTATACCCCCTACCACTGTATATTTAGCTTTGCATTATATGTAAATTGGTTATACACATGTATCTATATACATTCTTTTTATAAATATATTTGTTGTTACTATTTTGAGTTTTATTTCAGTTCTACTAACCAGTATATAACATAGCAAAATAAGATTATTATTTAGTTTTTTTTTGTATTTCAGGTTACTATCTCCAGATTTATTTGTTACTTCAAAATCTCAACTATCGTTGAGTTGGCGCCCTTCTTTTCTCTTCTTAGTGTTCTCTTTCTATAAATTTATTCCCAGTGACCTTCTTTAGTTATATCACGTTTGACATTGTCAGGTCTCATTTCGTTTCTTGTCTCATTAGCTCATTATCCTTGTTATCTGTTGTATCTTTAAAGCCGCAATCCAGTGCATCGAAGCTAGCCCGAACACTCACTTGAGATTTAGTGTCTCTTTGGCCGTTTAACTTTGTTCCTCTGAGCTTAGCCATATTTTTAATATTTTCCTTCCTTCTCTTTCAGTTCTTCTGAACTTTGTCAATTCACATATTTTATTCGTTTCAATTGGCTAGACCCAACGTGTGGCTTCTTTTCCACTTCTTCCTTTAAAAAAAAATATATATCTCCTTAAACTTTTGGTTTTGATCTGGGGTTGTTGTGGTTTTCACTGGTTGTGCTTTTAGATTTTCATTTTAACGTTTAGTTTTATACTTCAATTCAATTTTTTTTTGGACATTACCTTATATCTATATCTTAAATTGACTTGTTTTGCTATATACTGTGTAGACTGAATAAATTTCTTTGTTTAGATTTGTTAAATAACTATTTTAGATTAATAATAAATTAATTAAAAATTTAAATAACTTAAAATTAACCATTTCACATATTTTTACAAGTCCGGAGTAGCCAATAAGTTGAGTCACTACTTCAAAATAACAATTTTGAAATTTTAGGTTCCTTAGGGTGTTGTAGCAGTATATTTCAGTGGATTTCATAGCTGGACCAAAGCAATTAAACATTACTGGTATAGGTATCCCTTCAGAATATTAATTTGAGGACAGAGAGTAAGTTAAACTTTACCTACTTTTACTCATTCTCTTGTATATTTCTGTTGTGTAATATGTCTGCGTTCAAGGTAGAGCATCTGTTAGCTCCTGAATTAGAGTATGAGTTGAGAGTCCGTCACTTAAACGATCCATCTTTGACAACGGTGGAAAGGAAAAGGGTAGTGTTGCGTGGTGCATTGAAGCAAACTTCATCCAATCGGAGTTTCGCTGTTCTGTCAGCTTCCCATCTTAATTTTAAGGATGAGATTGCTGAAATAGAGGTTACTCTTGCAGATCTGGTGGCCAAAATTAATTCTTTTGTTGGTTCTTCTAGTGATACTGCCTATGCTCGTTATACTTCTCGGTTAGGTCATGTTGCAGCTAGAATCCATCTGTTAGAAGATACAACAGAGGAAGAGGAGGAAGTGAAGAGGTCTCTTAATTTCAGAGTTTTGATTCTGGAAGGTGAACTTGATTGTAAAGTGATTCCCCAGGCACAGTCAACTCCTCATAATGCTAGTGTTCCAGTCAACTCGTTTCCTTTTGTTAAGTCTGCTCCTATTCATAAATGGGGTGTGCATTTTTCAGGTCAAGATAATGAGAACGTTGTTAGTTTCTTAGAGAAGGTAGAATGTATGCGTATAGCTCGTGGTAACAGTGAGGAAGAGTGTTACTCTTCTGCTGCAGATTTATTTAAAGATTCAGCTTTTACTTGGTACCTCAATAACCGAGGTAGTTTTGCTTCTTGGCAAGAGTTAGTTGCCAAACTCAGATCAGATTTTCTTCCATATAACTATGAGGATAATCTCCTTGACGAAATCAAGTCTCGTAAACAAGCTCCACAGGAGAAAGTTACAATTTTTATTAATGAGATTGTTAGTATGTGTAAACGTCTGGAGACTCCTCTTTCTGAACCTCATATTGTCAGGATTATTAAGAAAAACTTGTTGCCATCGTACCATTCTAGTCTGGCACTTACAGATATTCCCTCGATTGCTGATCTTACAGAAAAGTGTAAGAAGTTAGAGGAAGTTTTGTCATGGTCTTCTGACAGCGTGTCTAGAGCCCCTATCCATCAGAATTTCAGAAATAACGACTCATCCTATTCTGGTAGGCCTAATTATTCTCGGTCTGGTAATGTCTCTTCTTTTAATTCGAAGCTTACCTGTTGGAATTGTCGTCAGTCAGGACATGGTTACTACGAATGTTCTGAACCTAGAATTCGGTTTTGTTATGGATGTGGACGTCAAGGTGTCCGCAAATTTGAATGCCAATTCTGTTCGGGAAACGACAGAAGGGGTGGGTTGGCCCTGGCTCCTACTCCTCGTCAAAATACAGGGAATACAAACACTGTCCAAACTCCTCAAAACCAAGGAACCAGTTTCTCGAGTCTGGATGCCCAAGCTTTCACAAGCCAAACATCTCACCCTCCACCGAAAGACAAAAGACCACAGAACGGCAAATACCAACCGAAGAGAGGACAACGTTAGTTGAGCACGAGCACCGTAATTCTTCTGTAGTTTCTTCCTGTAATCCCTTGTCTTCGTTTGTTGATTTAGATATAAACTCATTGTTGGTTCGAAAAAACAAGGATAATCGTCCATATCTTGAAATATCTATCTTAGGACATTCTTGTTTAGCTTTACTGGACACAGGTTCCAATATCTCTATTTTAGGTTCTCTCGGTATGGAATTTCTCCAGAATTCCAATGTAAATATAGGAATAGATCAAAGTTTGCAAGTGACTACAGCTGATGGTCAAGTTCAACCAATTTTAGGTCAATTCACTACTGAGATTTGTGTTAGTTTCTGTAAAAGAATGGTTACATTCTTTGTCATTCCGTCAGTTAAGAATTCAGTCATCCTAGGTATGGATTTTCTGAAAACTTTTAATAGTGAGTTAAATTTTACTGAATTTTCCTTATCTGTGTCTTCATTTAATATCTCTTGTGTCAATGCTGTTAAAGATATGAGTCGACTTAATGTTCAGGAATTAGAGCAGTTAAATAGTGTTATCAAATCATTCTCTTCTATATCTTCGAAAAATAAGTTGGGTAGAACTCATCTCATCGAACATCACATTGATGTGGGTTCGTCCAAGCCTTTCAGGCAATATCAATATCCCTTGCCTCAAGCCTGGCATGAAAGCCTAGTAAAGGAAGTAGATGAAATGCTTAAGTTAGGTATTATTGAGCCCAGTACTTCTTCTTTTTGTAGCCCTCTGTGGCTGACAAAAAAGAAAGATGGGACTTTTCGTGTCTGTTTTGACGGACGTAAACTTAACAGTATAACCATGAACAGAGATGCGTATCCTATACCTCGTATAGATATCATCCTGAGTAAGTTACAGAATGCTAAATTCATTTCATCTATCGACTTGAAGAAAGCATTTTTACAGATTCCACTCAGCGAAGAGAGTAAAAAGCTCACTGCCTTTGCGGTAAATGGAAAAGGATTGTATCAATTCACTACAATGCCTTTTGGTCTTGTGTCTGCTCCGCAGACGATGTGTCGGTTGATGGATTTGGTAATTGGTCCTGCTTTAGATCCATTTTGTCAATATTATCTTGATGACATTCTTGTCATTACTCCTGATTTTGAAACTCATATCTCTGTATTGCAGCAGTTGTTTCAGCGTTTAAAAGACGCAAATTTGACTATTAACTTAGATAAAAGTAGCTTTTGTCGTGAGTCTATTAAGTTTTTAGGATATGTTGTAGATTCTCAGGGTCTTCGTACTGATCCCGATAAGGTATCAGCTATTCGTGATTTTCCTGTGCCTAAAAATACCACTCAGGTCCGTCGATTGTTAGGAATGGTGGGTTATTATAAAAAATTTGTTAAGTCTTATTCGACCTTGTTGTCTCCTATCACAGATTTACTTCAAAATCGGAAAAAGGGACAAAATATTGTGTGGACTCCTGAGGCTAATGAAGCTTTCATTAAAATCAAGGAGGCTCTCACAAATTCTCCTGTTATGGTAGCCCCAGATTTTACTAAGCCTTTCTATTTGATGACTGATTGTTCAAACACAGCATCTGGTGGGGTACTCTATCAAATTGTTGATGGAGAAGAACACCCTATAGCCTACACCAGCAAGAAGTTAAATAAGGCCCAGAAAAACTATACTACAACTGAAAAAGAGTTGTTGGCTATAATTACAGGTATTGAACATTTTAGATATTTTCTTGAAGGTCGTTCTTTCACAGTCATAACTGACCATAGTAGTTTGGTGTGGTTACAAAGCATGAAGAACCCATCTCCTCGTTTGGCTAGGTGGATTTTAAAATTGGCACAATACGATTATAAAATTGTTCATCGTAAAGCTTCAGGTGTAGTAGTCGCTGATGCACTCTCCAGAACTTTTGATATTAATTTGTTAGATTTATCTTCCTTGCAACCAGATGACTGGTATCGAAAAATGTTGTATGATGTACAGAATGTACCAGGTAAATTTCCTGATTTTAAAGTTGAACATGGTGTTTTGTATAAACATGTCTTAAGTTCCATGGATGCACTTACTGGAATGTCGGATTGGAAGATAGTCGTTCCAACTCCTAATCGAGCAGAGGTTTTGGCCACTTTTCATGACCATCCTACTGCAGCTCATTTTGGTTTCTACAAAACCTTCCGTCGTATATCGGAACTCTATTACTGGCCGAAGATGCGTCAAACTGTACGTAGCTATATCGCTAAATGCAAAATCTGTGCTACATGCAAACCGACAAATCTTCCCCAACCAGGTTTAATGGGTAATTATCGACGGATTGATTTTCCATTTCAACTTATATCTTTAGATCTCATTGGTCCTTATCCTAGGTCTTATAAAGGTTCTCAGTATGCCTTAGTAGTTGTTGATTATTTCACTAAATTTCCTTTGGTTCATACTATGTCTAAGGCAACTACTTCATCCATTATCAAATATCTTGAGAATGAGGTTTTCTTAATTTATGGTGTTCCCCAGATCGTGTCTTGCGATAATGGACCACAGTTCACGGCTAAGGCTTTCCGCGATCTCATGGCTAAATACAATGTCCAAAAGATCTGGTACAATGCGAACTATCATCCACAAGTCAACCATACCGAAAGAGTGAACAAATCAATCGTGACCGCTTTAAGATCTTATTCTTTTCCTGATCAGAGAGCTTGGGATACTCATATCCACTCTATAGTACAAGCGATCAGGACTTCTTCTCACGAAATAACCAAATGTCCTCCATCTTATTTGATGTTTGGTCGTCATGTCCCTCTTTCTGGTGATTATTTTGGTAAGATTTCCGAGAATGCCAATAACTTTCCTACAATATCAGATAAGTTACATCGCCTAGACGATATTCAGCATCTTCCTGATATTTATGTAGATGTTCGCAAACGGTTGAAGGCATCTTATGCTAGAAATAAATGCCAGTATGACCTGAGAAAGCGAGCCTTATCTTTCAGAGTTGGAGACTCCGTTTTAAAAAGGAACTTTGTCAAATCTGATAAAGTTAACTTTCAATCGGCCAAGTTATGTCAGAAGTACATACCTTGCACAGTTATTAAGGTGATTTCTCCTTTGATTTATGAGTTGAAGGAAACTTCCACTGGCAGGAAACTAGGAAGGTTTCATGTCAAAGACTTACTGGAAGATAAGACAGTAGGTCCACATAACTTGTCAGATAATTTTGATTCTTCATCTTCAGATGAAGATTAACTGGTCCCTTATCACTTCTGTATCAGTTTGGTTGCTTAAGATCTGTTTATCTATTTTGTTTACCTAGCAAAATAATTAGATGTTGTGCTATTTTGCCTTCTATTTTTTTTTTTTTATCTTATCTTAATGTTAGTTATTATCTTAGTTTATGGATTTGTTAATTTTGTTGTTTGTTTTCTCTTAAAAGTCCAACTGCATATCATAGGAGTACAGGATGGATATATGGGAATTTCCCCATCTTGAGTTCTGAGTTGAATAGATATTTACAGGGATAATTCGGAAAACATTACAAATATTTTCTTAAATAGTATTGTATGGTTTTGTGGACCATGGCCATAAAGCTTATGCATTCATATTTACTTACTGGGTCGGTGTTTTAGCGTGGGTTCAGGATTGATCACCCTGGATGTGTGCCCTCACTTGACTCAGAAATAATATCAATACATATTAGTTGTTCTTTGAGTGTCTCTTAGGTTGAAATTAGAATGTGTCATTTAGAATTGGATCGTTCCGATATTCAACAGTGAGTAAGTCTGTTTAACTTGGAGGTAATCTCCTATGCTATTATCTTCGAAAGTATTTGAGTTTTAACATATCTTATTATATACAAGTTGGTTTACCTGTCTCTCTACTAGTCATATGGATTGGTAGATGTGAGTTACCTTTATCTGCACCTAAATTGAGTTTATCTGTACCTTGATGGAGTTTATCTCATACCTGTAGTAGAGTTTATCTCGTACCTTTACCTTGAGTTTATCTCGTACCTTGACTGAGTTTATCTCGTATCTTTACCTTGAGCGTATCTTTATCTTTACCTTAATTGAGTTTATCTCGTACCTTTACCTTAATTGGTTTATCTCATATCTTTACCTTAAATTAGTTACCTTTACCTGGATAAGTTTAGTTCTTATCTATATCTTATGAATATATATCTTATCTTTATCCTGATTATAGAGTCCTAAAAATCTGTCCTTTACTGTTCTTGTCGTGAGTAAAGAATTGGACCACGTCAATAGTACAGTTTGGGTATTACAGTTAGGATCTCTTTTATCTTTCCTTCTACCAAGTGTATAGTTGGTAGAAGTGAGTTTTGTGCATATCCTCTACCATGAGTAGATCTGGACTTGCAATTATCTTTTACCGTTAGTGCATATCCTTTACTATGAGTTGGGATTGCAGTTATCTTACTTACCTTTTTTTTAGCATACCCTATACCAGGAGTATAGTGGGCTTGCTAGTATCTAGGCTTACTTGTGCCTTTACCGATTGTGTGTTTTCCTACCGCTGCTAAAGCAAGTAGGTGTATTGAATTATCTTTTACCTTGAATTTTCAATATGATGTTGATATCCCGAACCATATATATGTTTAGGTTTGTAGTTTCAACTAGTCCTGAATAATTAGGCCCTCATTGAACTCTATGGTGACGAATAGAATCTGGTCGCTCTAGTGTCAACGCTGGGTAAAGTTCATAGGACTTTGTTTGAATTTCGTTGTTATGAATGGTTCTTGGGAATATTTTGTTAGGGGTTGTTAATACACACTTATAATGTAGTTTTAACGATAGTTGTTTTTACTAATACTTGAGAATGTAGATAAGTAGTGTTAAAAGTTAACTTAATCTGTAAGGTTATAGAATTAAACTTAAAATGTATACCTTTTTCCTTAACCTTTGGTTTTTATTAAATTAAAATACACTATCTCATTAAAAAGGAAAAAAAAAAATGTATGACTTCGTCTCAGATTCTTCGTTCCATTTTTTTTTTATTTCGTCCTTGATGTTGTTCCAATTCCTGAGCAAATGGTTGACTGTTGAGGAAAATGTTTAATTTTAACGTATCAACGTTCATTGTTGATCCAGCGCTAGATCGTTCTGCCACAAAGAAGAAGAAGAAAAAAAAAAAAAAAAAAAAAAGTTCCTTTTTTTTTTTGCTGGAGATGAGGGAGAATGTAGCGTTTACGCTACTGATTAATCAAGTGTCCAATTTAAAATCGTGGTCACTAAACCCCTCAAGAAATTTCTTTTGACCCGCCAGCGTTCGATTTTACATCGACCTTTCTCTACTCACGCGCTGGAGTGGCTTTGAAAGTGGGGACCGATGGATTTTGCAAAGGTGCCGGCAGTTATGGTCAAAACTCAGACGTGATAATACGCCAGTCAATCCAAGTGACGGAATTGGAACAAATAAAAATAATCTAGGAAGAATAAAATAATATTCAATTAAGTAATAATAATATCTCAGTAAATGTATAAAAATAATTAATTTAAAAAAAAAAAAAAGCAAAATGATTTAAGAGTTCCAATTAAAAAAGGAAGATTTTTTTTGGCGTGTCACGTTCTCCAGTAAGTATATTATTTCATACTTATTACCTCTTTATCATCCACTAAAATTCATGGCAGTCATTGCAGTGTAGTATTTCCTAGAGATTTATTTTTAAGTTCCGAAATAATTTAAATATAAAATTTCCTTGATTTACTTGCCAAGAACAGAAGGTCATTTTTTTTATATAGTCAAACTTAAATTCTGTTTTAGTCCACGTCGTTATCATTAAGTTTTTTGGTTCAATTTTTATTTAACTTTTTTGGTGAAATATAATAGGTCCTACAATTATTGGACAGCCTTCTATATTTTTGCGCATGTTCATTTCCTGTCATGCCATGGAAATAACTTCATGAATTTTGACATGATGTTGACCTAACCTAATGTTTAATGTTGTGCTTTGGTAAAGTTGAATCCATGCTGCTACAGCTATTGAATCACATTTATTAAACTAATTAATCCTTTTAGATTCCGTCACTTAAATATTCAATATAAAATATATATATATACACTTCAAAGTATGGTTAGCAGGTTGCTTATGTGAATCCGTGGATTTTGCAGTAACCCCAAAATATGGGACTTGTCACCATGATGAACTAGTTTTGATGTGCCCAGCTGAGTTTGGAGGGACCTATTGTTATTAAAGATAAGTTGTTGTGACCATTTGCTATTGTATATTTAATTCACTGTGAGCTATTCATATGCATATGAGTGGTTAATATCTTTGATAATTTAATTAATATAAAATATTCGGGGAGGAAAAAGGACATTTTTATAGGTTATTAGGTTAACTAAAGAATTTAGTGAGTCTGACCATAACTCATTTTCTTGGATTTCATGTTATAATACAATACATACTTTGATGTAATAATATTAAAATATTTTGGGGAGGGAAATAAATTTTATGTGGACTTTAAAATAAATAGATAAGGAGTATTGAAAACTCACTTTTAAGATAATTGTAACAGAGTTATCACTGTTGATACCTGTACAATACGTTGATTAGTTTATCAGTTTAGTAGAACTATTTAAATTTAGATTACTAACCTTAGTGTTAAGACTTCGGCTACCCTAACGGACTATTCTTGTTAATACTAATATTTACATTTTATTTGGCCAGTGGTAGTGACTATTTGCTTGTGGAGGGGCTATTAGGTCCCATTTTATCTTTATACCCCCTACCACTGTATATTTAGCTTTGCATTATATGTAAATTGGTTATACACATGTATCTATATACATTCTTTTTATAAATATATTTGTTGTTACTATTTTGAGTTTTATTTCAGTTCTACTAACCAGTATATAACATAGCAAAATAAGATTATTATTTAGTTTTTTTTTGTATTTCAGGTTACTATCTCCAGATTTATTTGTTACTTCAAAATCTCAACTATCGTTGAGTTGGCGCCCTTCTTTTCTCTTCTTAGTGTTCTCTTTCTATAAATTTATTCCCAGTGACCTTCTTTAGTTATATCACGTTTGACATTGTCAGGTCTCATTTCGTTTCTTGTCTCATTAGCTCATTATCCTTGTTATCTGTTGTATCTTTAAAGCCGCAATCCAGTGCATCGAAGCTAGCCCGAACACTCACTTGAGATTTAGTGTCTCTTTGGCCGTTTAACTTTGTTCCTCTGAGCTTAGCCATATTTTTAATATTTTCCTTCCTTCTCTTTCAGTTCTTCTGAACTTTGTCAATTCACATATTTTATTCGTTTCAATGGGTAAAATTACCACAGATAAGAGAAGATAGAAACAGGGCGCCACTCAATTTTTTGGGGTTAAGGAGAAAATTAAGAAAACCTTAGAAAAGAAGAGATAAGAAAAGATATTTAGGTTCAGAGATCAAACCCAAGGAAAGATACCAACAGTAAATTATCAAATAAATCTGGTCAACGCAATATATAAACAAATAATAAATATATTAGGTATTACACTTACTTACCTACGAAACTTAATCAGCCTGATCTTTCTACTGGTCAAAAGCATAGTAATATTTAAAGGTAGTAATTGTTCAGAGCTATTATTTTATCAGGGAACTTGTTAGGAGCCGACAAATAAAATACATGCATAAAACAATAACAATATATTAAACACAAAATTATGATTCTGCTAAATGCAACACAAGTAATAAAAATACACAACTATGAAATGGTGTTATATATGTTTAAAATTAAGCAATAATGTAATAAGAAAATACCTTTACCAAGATATATAAGGCAATCATATACAAATATAGTTTGGCGTATCTCGAGATATCATAGGAAAGATAATGAACAAAAATTATAGGAAATACAAAAGATAGCAAAAATTACTTAACTCTAAATGTACATCAATACAAAAAGTTTACAGAAATAAAAACATAAACCAAACTGCACTTGGTTAAGTCAATTAACTATCTCGCACTATTATTTAATAAAAAATTGAGACTTGTATGTTCATAGGTATTATTTATAGAAATTTATTGAATGGTTCTTTAAATTACATTCAAAAATCGGCAATCTACAGGTGAAGATATAGATGATACGTCCAGATAATGACAGGTGATATGATACCATACCATATTACTCGCCCAGATAATTGTAGATAAAGATTACTTACAGTAGATCTTGACGAAGGCAGCTTAATTCACTGAATTTAATACTTTTCTGGTACTAAACACTGAATTTAATAACCATTAAAGGTAGTGTAGAACTATATATAATTTAATATAGTCTAAGGAAAGAAAACTCAAATATGAAGTGTACACACACTTAGAAAATAATTCACAGCGACGATAAGATAAGAAATATCGTGAGCAAAGCGCATCACGAGATATGACTTCACTCAACAAGAGCCCACCGAGAAGTCTCACGAGATATTACCTCACTCAACAACTGCCCACCAACAAGTAAATTGGTTCCACTAAAAATTTCACCAACTGTCCCTGAAAAGGGAAGAAGAAAATATTCCCCCACTCAAGAATGATAGGACAGTTGTATGTGTTTCTCAGAAGGTAAGGCCTTAACGACTATTGGAAAGTTTGAGGTAAAATAATCGGTATTAACAATTGGACCTGAGAATATTAAAATCCATAGGATTATATTATTGTTAAAAGACACGGCCTTCGGCGAAAATTACCAATTTATGAAAAGGAAACTGCATACCGGAAAGCGTTTGTTCTTTTCATACAGAGTATTAAGACGGAAGGATTAAAAACCTTTCTTAATTAGGGAATTCAATTTCAGCTTGGTGTCTACAATAATATTTTCCTATCGTAAACACGGGGATTCCTAATCATCGGCGTATCGCACGGGAGTAAAAGGAATTAAAAATAATTTGATATATTAATAATAAAAAAAATTTTACAATGTCATAAATGTTCATTTGTAAGGTTCGGCAAATTTTCAACAATTTTCGATTTTGTGGAAATAGAGTACTTTTGTTTAAGAATGTTATCTCTTTTTTTCTCTGCGGAATCCTCTGGGTTTTTCTAAATAATGTATGGGTTTAAGAAGTTCTTTTGTTTCATCGCTTTCTCTCTCTCTCTCTCTCTCTCTCTCTCTCCTCTCTCTCTCTCTCTCTCTCTCTCTCTCTCTTGTCGTTTCCTCATTGCTGAGGATCGTGATTCCCTACAATGCGGGCTGGGCTGTCAATTCTCTCCATCTCTTGCGATTTTGGGCTGCTCTCATGGACTCGGAAAACGTCTCTCCAGTGGCTTTCTGTACTTGATCTGACCATCGGATAGGTGAGCGTCCTCGTCCTCTACGTCCTACTTCATCGCTTTATTCATTAGGAAATTTGAAATATGAAACTGTCCATTAAAACTTTTGTTATATTTTAAAGTGTATTGCCCACTCTCAACAACAATCTTGACCATATCTCAAAGGTATAGTCGATTTTCTAAATCTCTCTTTAA
This sequence comes from Diabrotica balteata, assembly GCA_918026665.1. NCBI lineage: Eukaryota > Metazoa > Arthropoda > Insecta > Coleoptera > Chrysomelidae > Diabrotica > Diabrotica balteata. Next base: position 90,038,282 of record OU898279.1, on the reverse strand, counting down.
TTTAGTTTGTGACGTCATATTTTTCCAAATATAAAAGTCTGTAAAATTAATTTCTTTAACCTTCCGATTTCCTTTGCAACTACTTCTAACCGCATCCATAAAATAGGTGAAATCATACATTTTTCGCTTTCTCTTCATAGAGGGTTCGATTTGGTGATAAAAACTGTCAACGAACATAGTATGTCCAAGTTCAAAATAGTTGAAAGTTATTTTTTCGGCTTGTATTTCGTTAGACTTTATCATTTTCACTAAAAAAGTAAACAATGCCCAGTTCTTATTCTGGCTGGCACAGTTGTCCATCCATATTATATTATTGGCGTCCCTATGAAACTTCAGAGAGACGTAGAATGTACGAATATCTTCTTTCGAACGGTTACTAATTAGTTCATGCCAAACAACGGCAAACAGCTCAATATTTTCGATAGTTTGCCCAGAGGGACAAAGGTTTCATGAAAAGCTATTAACCTTTGTAAAAAATAACTTTTTTAAACGTATCCATTCTTGGCAGCATGGTGACTTTTTGCAGATCGGAAGAGACATATTTTCTTTCAGAACCAAATGTAGTTTCTAATTGTTCTCTATATAATTGACCTGATTCTTTGTCACGATTTATAAGGTTTTGCCAGAAAACACATTTGTTATACGATTCTTGAAAACTTTCTTCGTTATGCCCATGAAGTTTGATTCACATATGTCGCATTCTTCATGTCTAATCTTAGTGAATGAGATATTTTTTGCTTTAACTTTTCTCCGGTTAGTCTCATATGAAACATTTACATCTGGAAACTTTTCCTGAAAGTCTTTATGCATTAGAGTGATTGATATATCGCTACCAAGGTATCGGGTGTTTGGCGCGTGCTCCCTGCGATCATGGGAAACCTCCGGGTGAAAGAACTCAATGTGAGCATTTATTTCTGATTCGTCTAATTTTCTGATGGAGCGTTGTCTTATGCGACCATGTCGAAGTGGTGTAAGCTGGTCCTTAGAGGTTTTTTATAACGTATTATGTAACACGCGGTCGTTAGTTGGTTTATATCCCAATGTCGTTAAATAAAATGTTTGCATACGATTACCGACTCACTTCCCTCATAGAAGACAGATCTCCATTTTTCTCCAAAGCCATAGATAATATATACTTCGTTCTATCTTGACAACATCTATTGAGTAATCAAATCTCAAAAAACAACCGCAAAAAAACACGACTATAAAAACTAACACAAAATACCACAAAATAAGCGCCAAATTGAAAGCAATATTTCAAAAAATTTAAAACGCAATGCAAATACGACTGAATGAATATTAGATTTTTACACAAGTCTGGATAATAACGTGGTAATTGCATTGTGATCAATTAAAACGCGGCAAGTACACGATACTCGCTAGCACATACCGCTTTTAGTTGAGTACTCTGTAGATACCGCATTTTAATTAAGCAACTTTTGAAATTTTTGCACATACGGCATTCCAAATTGTTTATTTTGGTAGTAAATAAAATGATACGGTTTTCAGACATTGCAGAAGCATAAATAAGGTCACAAGGAAACCACATATAGCAAAAACTCGCTTTTTTTGAAGATACCTCGTTTTAATTGAGGACGGCAGTATTGGTCTCGAAGCAAATCAGTGGCCACAATTGAAGGGAGCTAAACCATAACGTTGTAAATGCCCAAAATAAATGTTTTCAGTAGAGACAAAAAAACTGTTTTAGTTTTATTCCTAATATACGAAATAATTCTTAATATTTATAGTATTAAATTTTTGTTCAAATAACACTATTGACATACAAATTTGAATTTTAGAGAAAATAGTTTATGCTGTAATTAATTTAAAAATACTAAGAGAACAAAACGTTGTAAGTGCCATTATTTATGCAAGTCATAACGTTGTAAGTGTGTATCTACTTGCATTTAAAAGTAAAAAAAAGATCAAATTAACAATAATTACAGTGAAAATAAAGCTTACATTTATTTATTTTAAAGTACTTACTATTTAAATGGCAATAAGCCACAATTAAAGGTTAAAGTAAGTTTATTGACGTTTCAATTTCCACTTTGGAAATCGTTCTCAAAATACAAACATTAGTAAATTAAACGAATTTTGTTTTTTTTTGTGCAATCAAATCACTTGACGTTAGAACAGTTCACTTCCTAAGATTAGCCAGCCAGGATATACGCCTACGTCCAGGGCCTCTCTTACTCTCAATCTTGCCTTGCAGAATCAACTGTAAAAGCCTTTACGGTGTTAATAATTTCTTTGTCTTTTCTTAGCCTCTGGAGAATAGTTAACTTGTGTGGTATATATATGAGACCCTCAACATACGTCGGTGGCACCACATTTCAAATGCCTCTAATCGTTTTATGACATCTTCTGTAAGGCTCCAGATTTCTACCCCATAGAGGAGGACACTAAAGACGTAAAATCTAAGAATTCTTATGCGTATATTGATACTTAAAGATAAGTTGCAGAGAATCTTCCTAAGGCTGTTGACCTACAGTCACACACTCAAGTAATTCGTCTGCCATTTTGTGTAGACTGATTGTAGCAACTGTGGATGCAAGTTGCAACTGATAAGGCACGTATCACAACATTATGACTTTCATTTTCTGAATATTCAAGGTGGGGGCATCTCAGCTTTACCTAAAGCTCGAAGATGCCTCCACCAGAGCTGAAGCCTTCGGTCTCCCTGGGCTAGTGTGTATCGACAAAAGCTACTTGAAACAGGGTTAAAGATGCAATGGCGCCGGAACCTGTCAGAAAGGATTTCCCGGCACAAATGGCTAAAAATGCCATACGATATTACGATATTATTATTAATATTATAAGTGCGCAGGTATCTACAAACTCAATACCTGAGACTGACAATATGTGCATGTGTATCATCTTTATATGTATGCATATCATCGTATTACGCATACTTTTCTACATTTGTTGCATCTTACAAATGCGCATCTACTTTGATGGCCCTAAATTAAAAAAATTTACCAATTATTGCTTTCTGTTCTTTGCGCTAGTGGCAATGCAGTATAATAATGAAAGCTACAGCTTTTCTCTAGAGTTTGTCTATGTTTACACCTGTATTGTATTTTTAATAGTGAACGTCATGGACGTATAAATACGTCCATGGTGAAAGTCGTCTGTAAATATGGAATATTATTCTTGTTTTAACACAGACTGAAGTATCTCTGTAGATTTTTTCAATTTCGCGAGTTATTCAAAAGTTCATTTATTTGTACCCTTCCGAGAGTCTTATACTCCACTTTTAAATAAGAGAAATATTAATTCCGTAAAGTCTTCATGACTAACTCTTTTGTTATTAATAAACAATCAGTCTTCATTATTTATGAGGAATCCACAAGTATTACTTAGTCTTGTTAACATTTTACGTAGTTAATACTAAGTATAATATAAAATTCATATCTAATTAAACTTCTGATTTATAGAGAATTCATCGTATAACTTTTTAGATTCAATTAAAAATTAAAACTGTCACCACATTTTCCAGTTATTCTAGATTACAGTCGCAACTCAAGGGGACGTTACCTCATTAAATATTAAAATTAAGTTGCACCTTCGGGAATAGCGGACGATTACTGTGGGAACTAAAATATACATTGTATGTATCTAAACAGTGCCTTTTGTCAATAGAATAAAATGGCAAATTCAATTAAAGGAGAAGATGGGAACATTTTATAGACACATTAATTCATTGTAAGTGGGGGCGAGGGTGCATAACAAAGATGTGCACGCGGGCATCCGGTCTTTATATAAAACATTTTTGTGATTTATTCCTTAGTAATAAACGGCATTACCATAAAGTCACAAGCTTAACGTTTGATAGGTTATTCATTTAGTTTTCAAATATTTATATATTTTTTAGTAATAAATTTAAGTTTATAATTAAATAATACTTAAGCAATTGTAGTATATAAGTTAATTATAATAAAACTGTTAGCATATTATATTTTTTATCGATTACACTTATGGAAACAGAATAGTTTTGGACTAGTGATAAAGAGTAGAAAACAATAGTCGCCACGTTCATATAGACCATATGGTCCTTTTATCTTTATGGACCTACATTTTTAGATTTTTATATCTACCTTCCATTCCATTTTATCACTCTTCTTTTCTTCGTGTGAACTTGATTCATATACCTGAGATCATTTTGTCCTAAAACAGATTAGGATCTTAATCTAGAGTTAGATCTCAATAGTGATTTTTCATTTTTTCACTGGTATTTGTATGATACAGTACGTTAAGTTTTGGATTAGATATTGCAAAAACATAAACCGCTAAAATCGGCAACATTGCCTCGTACGAGGCAATCGTAATTCCCTGATTTCCTGTGCTCTGACACTTAGACTCCTAGACAGAAAACCCAGGGCCACCTATTCCGAAGTACAAATTCGCGTTAACCTTGCGCAGCTACGTCACTTGCAGCTTAGTATTCACATTGCTCTTAATTGTATACATAAGCACTCGTAATTTAGTCATCCTAAATATGGATATTTTGCATATTATTTTACTGTCTTCATACATTTTAAATAAAAACGAATGTTTATCATGTTTTCTTAGTCAAATATATTTAATTTTTATGCGAATTAGAACAAATAAGGTATTAGTACAAAAAGATAGCTACTTATTTAGGTACCTACATACTTCCACTTTTTATAAACTTTTAAGAAGGAATAACATTTTTATATTATGCATAATTGATAAATATATAGTTAAGTTAAAATAATTAAAACAACCGTCACTCACAGAAGTTAGATGAAAATTTTCAAAATAATTATTACGATCGCCTTAATATTCTTGCTAAATAACTATATATAAAGCAGTTTTAAAACAATTTGCGTTTAAAAATATAAAACTATATATCTTATGTAATAGTTTTTTCTATTTTTTTTTAGTACGTGCTAAAATAATTTTTTTTATTAAAATCTTTTATACGGAAGTACATACGCGATCGAAAAAATATTTTCTTAGCATCTTAAAGACAATCAATATTAACACTTGCGGATAACAGACTTGAAATATATTGTTTGCCAGTAAATATGTTATCTCCATTAAAGTTTTGAAAAATTTGCTCTAGTTTTTCCAAATGAGCCATAAATTCGTTTGAAGGTTTACATAGTCCACCTTCTGTCAAATGATTGGTCCAGGTGTATGACGTCGAACTTGGGTTAGCTAAATTTGGTAACTTGCTTTTAAGCTTGCTACAAATAAATCCTCCTAAATGTTCTAGTCCATCATATCTTAAATCATCGAGTTCTTCACAGAGGACTATGTCATCTCCATCCGTGGGATTGGTGTCAATGATTGTTTTTTTAAGCAAGCTTTTCTATCATACTACCGCTCATAGTTAATGTAGGAGTACCATCGTCTTCTACATTACAGTAATCTGAAAAAGCACCTTCATCTTTTCCCATTAAATAAGAACGCAGTCGGTATTTAAAATCTAAAGAAGTTGGATGATCGTTCAAACCACCTTTTGCTCTTATGACTCCAAAAAAATTCTCCAAGGGATCTTGGTTTAAGCGCCTCGTCAAAAGGTAGTTCATATTATATCGTTTGCCTACATCTTCAAGCAGCAACTGCAGAGCTTTATTTGATATAAGAATACCTACAATGTTTTGTAAAATGTTATAAATGTGTTTTTACTTTGATATACTGTTTAACCTTTTTGGAATGGAAGCAATGATTTCTTGCCTTTATCGCGCATTGTTGAAATCATGTCAGACATTCTATTTAAAATATAATTTTGGGCTTCTAACTCCAAACCATAAACCCGGTTTCTGGTTCGAGTGTCGCTCACAGGAATGCTCACATTAAATACGTCAAACCAATCGTTCACCTATAACAAGTTAAAACAAATTAGTAATTGATGTTGACCTTACAAATTGTAACACTTACTAATTTAAAAAGATCTGCCAATTGTGTCAAATTTAGAATAGAATAGAATAGAAATATGCTTTATTGTCACTGAAAATTATTGAACAATTTTATGGACAAAGCTAAAAAAATAAATCAGTCAAATAGTACAAAAAGTATACAACAAAAACAAATATAGTAAAAAAACAGAATAACACAATTTTAAATTAGTAAAATTATTGTATAACCTACATAATTTGTACAGACAACAACAAATGAGACAAATTGTAGCCACTGCTTGAGACACCCAAATGTAATTATAAACAATACTAATTTTGTTTCTGTGTTATACATTAAGAAACTCGTCAACTGAATAATATGGTCTTTCTGAGAGATAGATTTTTGTCACCTTACGAAACTTAATGAAGGATGTTGCGGATTTAATTTCTCTTGGAAGGTGATTATAAAGTTTCTTTGCACGATATAGAATAGAAATCTTTACTAGCTGAGTGGACGGGATCGGCAAATAAACGTTACAATCCGAATTTCTAATGGAGTAGCCATGGTCAGGTCTATCGGGAAAAATGTTTAGATGCTTTCGAATCAAACAAACCGTTTCCAAAATAAATAAAGAGGGAAGCGTCAAAATTCCGTGATTTTTGAAGTAGGTCTTGCAATGAGTTGTTTGTTTGATTTGTGTCTTGATTAATGAGACCAAGCATGCCGCACCTACTAATCGCCTTCGATACCGTATGGGAGAATAATTTTGCAGCATGTTTTACTTTCTGCCTTTGAGCTCCTCTCACATTAAGCTTTTCTTTGTCTGTTTTGTGGGTACTTTTTAAATCAGAACATGTCGTTGCATTGAGAACAGATTCAACACAGTCCTTATTCAGTTCTAGTACATTAAAAATAAATTCTTCATCCACAAAATGATTTCTGATAAGCTTTAATAGGTGTAGCACGTCAGCAAAAACATAAACATTTTGACCATTGTGTGGGTTTTTAAAATAAGGTTTGGATTCTGTAATATCCAATTCTGTGTGCAGTCCTTTATTTCTACCCCCTAAATCACAAACCATGGCTACTACTTGGAAACCTAGAAGTAAATATGAGTGCCTAAATATGGTATGCTGGTATTCACCTGCTTCTTCTACAAATGTAATAATCTCAGATAGGATAGAAAAAAATCATTTTTGTGTCATAATTGTAATAGACAGGCTGTTTCCACCATTTAAATAAACTTGTCAGCATAATTTTTAAATAAACCTGTCAGCAGTTGATGTTTAAGATTTACATAAAAATCAGTCTCTGTAAAATGCTTTGAACAAATATAAGCCGTCTTTGGGTTAAATTCATCTTTCCTACCGGTAGCGTTCACCCACTGTTTAATTAGATTTTCCTCTTTAGGGAAACGAAAAAACCTCGTGTCAGGGCAAGGATTTCGCTTGCTCTGGTTATCAGAGGAACAGCCAAGTACCGCGCAACGCATATCGTAAAAATTAAAAATATTATAATTGTGAGAAAACTCCGAAACTGATAACTGCACTCTTCAGTTGCTAGTTTCTGACTAATGCCGCTACGCTGCCACTGACGTCACTCCCTGACCGAAGGTCGAGCGACCGTGCGCAATATGTTACCTCTGTAGTTTATTATACCATGCAGAAAACCATTTAGTAACATATAACTACGCAAGGGATATGTAACTCCGTCCGTCGATTTTTGTTTTGCTTACGTATACCCGGTTCATTTCTTATAACATAAACTCGATAAACATACACTGACCAATATAAGGCGGTGCATTTGTATCGGGTTTTAATAATGTGAACAATTTTTTGTGGTTGAATTAAAAATAAAAAAGCATTTTTTTAAAAAGATAAAACAAAATATACTCTTATTGAAAATAAAAAACAATTCTTAATAAAATAAGAAATAATTCTTTATGTCCTACAGAAATGATTTAAATATTTGACCTTCTGCGGCTGAACAGTAGCTCAATCTGTCATAAAAACTTCTGCGGACAGATGTAAGAGTTTCTGCTGTAATATAATTTGAGACTTCTCTTATTCGGTTTCTTACTTCATCCAAATTTTGGGCTCTAGCCTTAGGATGATCGTAGATAATGCTTTTTAAATGTCCCCAAAGAAAGAAGTTCATGGGTGTAAGATCTGGAGATTTCTCAGGCCACTTAATATTTCCTGTTCCACTGATAACTCGATTTAGGAAAGTATTGTTTAAGTACTCCCTAATTATTCCAGTTTTGTGAACGGAACAGCCGTCTTGATGGAACCAAACATTCTCCAGATTTACATCAGGACGATTGAGAATAGCGGAAAGAACATGATTCTGTAACAAATCGAGGTATTTTCTACTATTCAAGTTGCCCTCAATAAAAAATGGACCTATTATGTGGTCTCCTAAAATACCAGTCCCGACGTTAACTTTTTTAGAACGTTGAGTTCGATAAACAACACTTCGGTACTGGTTTTTGTGTTTCCCTACTAACGAAACAGAAGATTCATCAGTAATTAAAATGTTTTTAATAAAATTGGCTTCATCATTAGCCTTCGTTATCAGAGTTTCACAAAACTCCATTCTTTGAAAGTAGTCGTCTGGATAAAGCTGCTGCATTTTCGAATATTTAAAATTCTTGTAACCGTTTTTTCCACAATTTCGTTACATTAACATTCCTATTCCATTCCAACGCTTGAACGTGTTGAATCTACCTCGATTGTTGCACAAATTTGTGTATCTCGGTATTCTCTTTCCTTTACTGTTTCTAGTGACACTTCTTGAGCATGACATTTTCTGCAATTTTTGAGGCAATCACAACTCTCAAAACTATTAACAGTTTTATGAACTGACTGTACGCAAGAAATTGGTCTCCACTCAAAACACACAGAAAATAAATCTACGCACTGTTGCCCAAAATTTCCACCATAAAACCATTTTATTATTTGAACCTTTTCTGCGGGCGTATAAACAGACATGTTTACAAAAATAAATCTAAAAATCTCTTATTGCTTTAAACAACCACTGTATAATAACAAATTATCAGCGAAGGGGCAACGGAAGTTCGTGGAAAGTCAACGGCGCGCAGGTTTGCCATTTATAGTGTGTATATAGAATTTAAAATTTAACGCATTGTATTAAATAAATCATTTTTGACACTTTTTCATTCTATTGGTTTATATTAACTTAGCCTTACTTTCTTTTATCATATCTCATGTTTATTTATTCTATTACATAGTAATACCGCGTTAATTGAACATATTAATCCCAATATGCTCTATTTTAACATTTAGCTGAGCTAAAAGTTTAAGGATTTTTCTGTAATTTTTTTTCTGTAAATTTTGACAATATATTTACCTTTGGTTCGAATAATGGATTAAGTACAAAAATCGAAGAAAACGACTGTAATTCTGGATTTGGACATCAATGACAACACAGTTTTTGTGACAAAGAGTTCAATGTTCTTTATATAGAACTGTTCAAAGTAGAAACAATGTAAATATCGATACCTTTTTGTCTCAGTTTTGTACAATAATTTATAAAAATATGTCCACTCCGACAAACTTCGAATAAAATCCAACATAAAATGAAAATAAGTTGCCATAAAAAATGTACTATTAATAATATTTAAACGTAAGGAGTATACCCTTATCAGCAGTCTTTATCATACTTAAGGAAAAAAATATCACTTACGATACACTTTTCACCAACATATAACACAAAAAGCACAACATAGTGAGAATTTGATATTCCCAGGGTAAAAACACCACCCTCAGATTTTTTCAACAATTTCCATGCTGCTGTCTACAATATCGATGCCAAGTATGTCAATTTTGAAATGACATAACCTAATACCAAATAACATTGGTGATACATTTTTCAGAATTTTTTATAATAATCTTTTTTGAGAACACCTTCCGGAGTGGAAGTCGAAACGTCAAATACTAGTTAGTTAACAATGTTTGTTATTTCCATTCAAACCAATAATTGTGGCTTAATCCCATATAAACATAATATTTCAATTATACGTGCCACAAGAAAGTAGTTTTAGACAATGAGAATATTTTTTATGTAATATTTATTAATAAGCTGCGTGTGGCTGAATGGCAATCTTTCAAGCAAAAAGTCACTACTTATAGCTCTTTATACCACTACTATCATTGCATTTGTAGGGTATCGATATTTACAACCAATGAACTAGACAGTTTGAGGAGAAATCTATTAAAAACTGGAAATAAATCATCGAGAAATGACATTTTATAAATAGCCAAGAATCTATAAACAATCCATGTACACCGGCCTGGTACAGAAGACCTGAGAAGTTTCACGTGATAAATTTAAAAATATAAATAAATCAAAATTTAACGGAAATGCCGCAGTTTAACTCAAATAAATAGGATTTTATTCGGAAATAGACGTGCTATTTGAAGAGAAAATAAAACTTCGAGATGCACCTTTAAATACTCGGCTCGGAGTTTTCAGAATTCAGATAAATTTCAGTTACAGCTGCGAACTTCTTTAGCTGTCAACGAAGTGACGAAAAAATGCAATGACCGGACGCATTGTTGTGGGATCTGATGTCTTGAATTGGTTACCATCGTTTTAAAATAGATTTTGAGATGGGAAAAATAAAACTATAGTCAGAAATCGTTATAAACGGTTTTACGTTTTAATATTATAGGCACAAATCTTAAGGAACCTTTGTGATTTACGCTCCACTTCGTATAAATTGCATACGACTTTTGACGCTGTTTTTAATATTTTTTAATTGGCGTATTAACATTAAGTATAATCCCTAGTAAGCGATGCGATGTGTGACACATGGAGTACAGGCACGTACTGATAATCATAATCAAAAAGTTAATTTTAAAACTTTATGATGATGATGACTTTATGATTAAGATGTTCGCAAATTATTCTTGTTTTCTGGATTCATTAATTTACAATAAACATACTCCAATTTATCTATATTTTTACAAACAGCCAACTCACGTTAATTTTATTTGAATTAGAATCACGACGGGATGGGAGTTTTTATTAAAAATTTCTTCTTTGTTGGAGGTAAGCTTACTTATCCGAAGTACCGTAGTCGTTCGAATATAATAAGCGATTTTTTGTAAAGGCAATGCAGCCGACTAATCAATAACAAGACATTTACTCCATACTATTAACTTCTTCTTCTTCTTCGTGCAACTATGATTACTCCTGTTTGTCTGCCTCTTATTCTGTTTCAGTCGTTGTTGACTGCACATTATCTTTCCACCTTTTTGGCGGCCTTCCAACGGGTCTTTTGCTATACGGTTTGTTGTTTTTACAGATGTTCGCTAATCTATCTGGTCCCATCCGGTTTACATGTTCGTTCCAGTTTTTTTTTCTTGTTTTTATCCACCTGTTAATTTTTTTGAATTTTGCACTGTTCGCGTATACTTCTGTTGGTTTGTCTGTCTCTTAATGATATGCCCGCTATTGATCTTAATACTTTCATTTCGATATTGTTGATTTGTTGTTTCGTCTTTCTTGTATCGGTCCTTGTCTCCGCAGCATATGTTAGGATTGGTCTTACTGTTGTCTTGTATACTTTCATTTTGCTTTCCGTGGTCAGATATTTGTTTCTCCATATGGTTTCTCGGAGGCAACCACTTAGTCTTGCCGCTTTTGATGCTTGCCTTGTGGTCTCTGTTCTTATATCCCTGTCACTAGTGGTCTCTACTCATAGGTAATTGAATTTCATTACTTGTTCTACAATTTTGCCGTCTATTTCTAGTTTGCATCTACGCGGCTCTTTACTGATCACTATACATTTAGTTTTTTCTACTGATACTTACTATATATACTACTATCCTGATCATATATTATATGTGAAAAAATTGAAAGATTGTAATATTTCTCTGCAATAAATTTCGCACACAATAGGTGGTATACAAAAAGAAAACAGTATTTTCAGTTTACAGAACCAAAGGTGACCTAATACCTTTATAAACACTCATAGTCATTTTACTCAAATTATTAACTTTGGCTGAACGATATAATATAAACGATTCCTTAACTCCTTTGAGGAGCAAAAGTATTCATGCAAAAAAATGCCCTAGTGGAGCAACAATACTGTTCACAAATTGATAAAGAAGAACACATCAATGTTAATTATCTACTATTGATACAAAATCCGATGTTTTTTTGCAGCTAAGTTTTTTTTAGTTATGGGGTGGTACAGATTTTGTACCACTTTACCAGTTCGTACAAGTTTGCAGACATAAAACTAATATAATATAATATAAAAAAAACGAACTTACATTTTATTGTGGCGTTTCTAAAAGCATGATTTGCTGTTAGATAAACATATTGCAGCTTTACACACAAATCCATTCACTCCTAACTTGTTTGTCTTTGGTGCTGCACAAAGCACATCTTCTTCTTGAACTTCCATCTGGCTGATGTTCTGAATAATGGGTCGCACCTCAATGGAAACAAATCAAATGACTTTGCTTTTTTGATTTGTATTGTGTCTATTGGTATTCCATTACATAGCCTCGTTTTAGAAACAAATTGCATATCGCTAAACTATATTGCAAAGGCACAACTTAAGAGGCCATTATACTACTCGCGAAGTTGATCGAAGTTCAGCGAGTACGAGATTGTAGACAGGTACTTCATGCGACTTCATTTCGCCTCGTTCTACTTCCGTTCTGTGTCGGGTTTTCGCGTCCGATTCAAAGAGCCCGAAGTGCGAATACGAAGTGTCACACTACATTACTCGACTTCACGAGTATGTAAAGAGTCACCTCTCATCGATTAACTTTACTTCGACACTTCGTCCGAAGAACTTCGATCGAGAGTCTCGACGGCTTTTTAGATTATTTGTTAACCTATATTATACTTCTTCTTCATGTACCATGTCCTTTCAGAACGTTGGTTACCATCATAGCTATTTAAATTTTATTCATTGCCACTCTAAATAGCATACTTGTATCAACACCATACCAATCTCGCAAGTTCTTCAACCATGAGGTTCTTCTTCGTCCTGGACTACGTTTACCTACTATTTTTCCTTGCATGATATTTTGTAGCAACCTATCTTTGGGACCTCTCATTACATGTCCGAAATACTCCAGCTTTCTCTGTTTAATGCTTTTTATGATCTTAGTAGTCTTGCTGAGACGTTCTAGTATTGTGGACTTTCAAATCTTCTCCGTCCAGGAAACTTTTAAAATTCTTCTATATCACCACATTTCGAAAGCCTCAAGGCGATTTAGGTCGATTTTATTCATAGCCCATGACTCAACACCATAAAGTAAGACCACGTAAAACGTAAGAACACGTAGCTGCGAAATAGGTGGATCCTCAATGCCAATTTTAGGTCTCTGCTACTAACACTTTGGACATCCTTCTAAAAGCAGCTCTAGCCTGCTCTATCCTAGATCTAATTTCGCCGTGACTTTCTGAGTTACAATTTAATTGCTGTCCAAGGTAAACGATTTTATCAACTTGCTCAAGTTTGGTATTATTTACATATATAGACGGTTTTATATGCTGTTGTTTACTTATTACGAGTATTGGTTATTTGGTTTTCCGTATGTTCAGATCCAGACCTGCCTCCCTATAACTCTCAACGACACTATCAAGTAGTGTTTGCAGATCGTCTTGACTAGAAGCTGGGAATACTGTATTGTCCGCATATCGCAATTTCTTGATGACTTCACCGTTCACAAGTATTCCTTCTTGTTTTTTAGAAGGTACTTTTCTGAAAATTCTTTCGGAGTAAACCTTGAAAAGCAGGGGTGAGAAGAGGCATACCTGCCGTACTCCTCTTTTAATATTGAGAGCCTGTGATTCCACACCATCTACTAAAACTGATGTTGTTTGATTCCAATATAAATTTGCAATTATTCGAACATTTCTGCCGTTCAAGCCAATGTATTTTAGAGCTTCGATTCTCTTGTTACCGACAAAGAATGTAGAGCGTAGAACTATTGTAATTAATTTTAAACTGTTTGTCCTTGTTTTAGTGTAGTGTTTTGTACAATTTTATGTTAACATTCATGTTTATCACATTCTACGCTTGCTGGATAGCCCATATTTGACGAAATGTCCCTTCTTCTTCTTCAAGTTCCACTCCTATCGGAGATTGGAAATGATTCTGGCAATTATAATTTTATTGGTTACTCGCCTGAATAGTTCAATTGAACTGCATCCAAACCACTCACGGAGATTGCGTAGCCTCGAGAAATGCCCCTGAAGATGCTATATTAAGCGAAAGTACTTGGACAAGATTTGATTCAACTTGTGCTCTATATTTGCCTTAATTTTCAAAGTTAATATAGAGTACTTAACACGATCAAATAGCTTTTGGAAGTCAATAAAACAACAGTATATGTCTACAGATATATCACGACATCTTTGAGTAAGTACGTTCATTCCAAACAGTGCCTCTCTCGTTCCAAATCTGTTACGGAAACCAAACTGAGTGTCATCCAGGTATTCCTCGCATTTATTGTAGATATGACTATGTATTACCCTCGGAAAAAAGTGGTTTAACAAACTGATGGTTCTATAATCAGCACAGGTTTTTGCTGTTGTCTTCTTAGGTAGAGCTATAAACAGTGAATTAGACCAACCATTAGGTAGTTGTCCGCTGGTATAAATGGTACTGAAAAACGAAGTTATAGTCTCTAAAACATTGCTATCATTTATAAGCTTGTATATTTCAGTTGGAATTTTATCAGGGCCAGTCGCTCTGCCATCTTTTGATGATTGTATGGCTTTTGTAACCTCAGAGCGTGTTATTACGGGTCCGTCGCAGTTAGTAATATAGGAAGGTGAACTACTCCTATCGTCTTCGAATAGGTTCGTGTCGTAATTTTTCCACTCTTCAAGTTTGTCCCCTACTTCAAATATTACTTTACCATGTTCATCCTGTAGCAATGCAGTTTGTTTCTTATTGAAGATACCAGCCGCTTCTTTCACTTTTTGATACATGTCGTATCTGTTTTGAAGTTCTTTTTTTTATTTAATGGCTTTGGATAACTTGATCCATTCAGCCACGATAATTTTTAAGTTCTTAAATGTCCTGACACTGTTTGGTTAGATGTTGACTCTTTGCTTCTCGTATTTTACGTCGAGTTTCTTTTTGTATGCTGTTGTAAATGTTTCGTTGTTTTTCGCTAGTCGCCGTTGTTCCATTAAATCTAATATGTCATCTGTCATCCAAGCCTTCTTTTTTAGCTTTGTCCTGCCTTGTAAATTTCTGACACCGATTTCTTTTACTGTTGTCTTTGAACTGATTCCTTAACTTTGAACTGATTTCTACATTATACGTCACAAGAAATTAAACAAAAATCATTAAAACATGTTTGTTAATAAATTCACTGTAAGAATACGATATATTAGGTATATTCCGTAGGTCCTATCAATAAAATAAGAAAACTTGTTGAGCAGCGCTGATTGACACAACAGAGCAGTAAAATGTTATACATAAAGATGTTGTAATAGATATCTTCGCTTATTTGGTCCACTAGTAATAAACTTATCAGAATTAAATGGGAAACCGGTCTTTATACATGGTCTTTACTTTAGCTCAATCTTCTCCACGATTTTAGATACCATAAAGATTTCTGCTTGCTGCTTTCATTCCGTAGACTAGACTAACATTTATAACAAGTATATTAGTTTGCTTCCTTTTTAAAAATTTCGATTTCAACAATTTTTATTAGATGCTTCTGATTTCTCAATTTCACATTTCACGGATCTTTACAATACAAAAAACACCATAAAGCAGAATCTTGTGTAAGACAAGTTCTTAAAGCGAATGAATATTTCGAAAAAATAATTCCTTAAAACAATAATCATAAAACTATATTTTATGAAGTAGTGTACTGCAGACATATAGACAGATTTGTTACGCTTTGCTTATTATGATCGACGAAGTGTGCAGAATTTTTTACGGCGACACCCTCTGTAACACACGACCGTGTCCGCTGCCACAAGGACATGGATAAATATTAGATCTACACCGTTTCAAGTTTAGAAACATATTCAGCACGTTTTTGCCATAAATAATGTAAGACTAAAACAGCTGTAAGATATTTCTTTGGAATAGCGAAACACCGAATGTTATTCAGATTTGACTTACTTTATCCTGTTAGTTTTTACATACATCTTTGAGCAGTAAAATATACGCAGACAATCGATTATTCATTAAAAATGCGACATTTTGATTGAAGCCAACAGTGATTATAGACCAATAGAATACGGAACATCGCGAAACGTATAATAAGCTATAAACATAAAATTTGAATGTTCTTTAATATTACTTAATGTAACAAAGTAAGTATTGTAGATATATAAATTGCACAGTACCTGTTCTAGTGGGGTAATAACTACAGTTACCATCAACGCGTTTTTTAAAGAAAGACCAATAATTCTGAAAAAAAATCCCGTTTTATTTATTGTATCCCCAGAATTTTGATTTTGATTGATTATAGACCGTATACTTCTAAACATACCTCAGTCCCAAAGAAACATCCCCTAAAACTAAAAAACTACAAATTACGTCCGTCTTTACAAGTTGTAACAAATCAAATCTAATTATTATGGATACCATTATTACCATTCCTTGAAAAGGCAATAGCCTACAACGAAGATCTCACGCAAAGTTGTGCCCAAGCCTCTCAGTATTTCCAAAGGAAAAAAATAAGGAGTCAACAGTCATTTAAAAAAGGATTTTTATCAACACAGTTTTGGTGTAACAATGAGCTCTTCTTTATCTCGATTATTATATTATATAATATGACAATAGGATGACACAATGCATTGGAGTGAGGAGGATTATCTCGTGTAATCAGGAATCACTCCACACAAAATCCTACCCCGAAAAATGCAGGTCAGTGTAAGGCGCTATATTCCCGTATCTCTAGTGACATCATCGATCTGTATTGCTTGCTGGAACCTCGAGTCCCCGCTACGCCCAGTTCGATAACTTGCCGCTCGAGGAGGTGGGTACCTCTTGCCCATTTTTTGAGTTTTGTTAGTATTTTTTGTAGATTACATCTTTTGTTAGTGGTTTATAATTTTTTTTTGATGGTTGAAGCCGTTTTTGTGTTTTTTGTAGATTTTTTCGTTGGCTGTCTGAAACATATAAAATCAACATTAAAAAAGACATTGCCGTGCCAAAGATAAGCGTGTTTGTTGTCTTCTTGTGATAAAGCTTCGATTATCTAGACTTTATTATACGTTTGTCAATGTTTGCTGTTTGGGTCTTCTGTGCTTCCATCAATGATAGTCATCATACCGTACTATCTCTCGTGGATCCGGTTTGGGTGATCTTCTAACTCAGCGAATTTTGCTCTGGCTTTTTCCTTCATCATATCAGGTACCCTTATTTGTTTTAGGTCTCTGAATATTCAGCGCCGTATCGGGACACTTTTGTAGCTTCTCTATGGCAGTTGTGTGCTGCTTGAATCTTCTTTTTGTTGCTGGGACTTGTCTGTCCCAAGATAAAATAAAATTTCCAATAGAGAGTTTTCACTAACTAGGTAATTTTGAAAATTGAAGATTTTCAAGTAGAAAATTTTGAAATAAGTGATATGTTATGTAAGTCTTAGTGAGTTTTTAAGCTAAAAACTATTCTTATTCTATCTAATAGAGAACTGTCAAACTGTTGCCGGACAACAACAGAACTAATACACTTAGCTGCCCCAATGATGAACATGGTAACTGCTAGAACATGCTTTATGTTTTATATACATAAAGGAACACGCAGAAGCCCTGGTGGAAATATAGTAAATCAAGTCGACCATGTGGTGTTCGTCGTAAGACACTTCAGCGATGTGATAGACATATGTGCAAGAACCGCTACCTAGTCCAATCGATATTAAGAGCTACAATCTACAATGCAAAGAAAGTCAGTTAGAGAGTTAAAGAAGAAAGGTTTAACGTAGAAGCGTTAAAAAACCATGAGATAGCTAAGATATTTGACGAAAGTCTCGAAGGTAGTTTAGAGTACTGTACGGATGGTATAGTTGAAGATACTAACAACTATTTTAGGCAGTATAGAATCATATTGTTAGGGGTGGTAACTGAAGTGATTAGAAAAAATGAAAAAATCAGATGGTACGAAGAAATTAAAAAGTAGAAAGGGCATATAGAAAACCAACTGAAAGAACACAAATGGAAGCGCGAAAATTCTACCAGAAGTGAGTTAACCAGAATAGGAAAGAATTAAATCCTAGATTATCAATCGTTAGAAACAGAACAGCAGAGATCACTGGTCATCAGGACCAGATAATAGAAAGATGGACAGAAAACTTTAAGAATATACTAAAATAAGAAGTGTGAGATATGGTTGCAAGAAGCAAAAATCCAGCCCAGACATGGAAGACGAAAAAGAGAAAAATAACACTCCAACAGAGGAAGAAGTCATCAAAGCAATAAAAAATTGGAAAAAAACGAAGCTCCTGGAGAGCAGATGGCATTCCTTCTGAGCTTCTAAAACATGACGCAAAAAATCTGATGTATTGTATATCTAGGTTGGCAGAACTGATTAGAAAGCAGATAAAACTACCAGAAAACTAGAACTACGTCGAAAAATCTGTGACAACTACAGAGGAATTACCTCATACAGCTCGGGTTCGTTCGAAAAAAGATTTTTGCATAATAATATTCGTGAGACACCCCATTGTTTTTCGCCTTATCTAATAAGCACTTTAGTACCAATTAAAAAACAATGTTTTAAAATAAAATGAGCCCAAAATACTCATAAGGAGCTGATAGAAGATTTGATGATTTCAATAAAAATATTTTTTACTTGGGTTTTTAAATCTTGAAAATTGTTATTTTTTGTTTTTTCAGTTTTAAATTGTTTAAACCCGAACACGATCAAATTAAAAAAAAAACACAAGAGATATTTTTTGTTCAGAAGGATCCAGAAAACATAAAAAAATTGTTAAGCCAAACAGAATTTTACAAA
The DNA here is from genome assembly GCA_918026665.1 of Diabrotica balteata. Lineage (NCBI taxonomy): Eukaryota > Metazoa > Arthropoda > Insecta > Coleoptera > Chrysomelidae > Diabrotica > Diabrotica balteata. The sequence continues at coordinate 90,019,438 of OU898279.1, read as the reverse complement.
ATGTTTGAAAAAATTATTTGAATAAAATTGAGACTATTGTTCGTATGGACTACTTCTGAATCATATTCTGGGTCTCTCACGAATTTGATAATCCAAAACATTTCATGGGGACATTTTTTAGAATGAACCCGAGCTTTTCGCCTTATCTATAATGTCGAAAACCGGTCATTATTTTTTTTCGTCCTTGATTAACTATTTCTTGGAATCCCAATTTGTTTGACCTATGAAATGTGCATAAAAGTAAGATAAAAAATAAGCTTGAGGATAAAACTTTTGTCATTCTGTTCAGTTGGTGAATTTTATGTCATAAAAAAAATTTGGGCTTCCCATTGCCACCAAATTCATAGGGAATAAGTTGTTTTAATACTTAAAATATTAAATTATGTTTAAAGTTAGATGTTTGCAGCACAAAATCAAGAGGATTGTCATCCACTTTTCTTTCACTAATTATAACGTTAATCACTGTAGAAATTTGACCACACGACCGTTTTATGGTTGAAATTAAAATCAACCCTTACAAGTTGACTTGTTAACACCGAATTTCTTATACATATATTTCCTGTCTTGAAAAATGTCTATAGATTAAAAGTCTGTCGTCTTATTTGCTTTATCTTTGAAAAAATAACTATTATTATTCAGTAAATTTAAGTAAATTAAATCATATGTTACTACAAAATAAAAAAATATATAGTGGCGAATGAAATTATTCTCGAAGAAATGAAAAAACTATAGGCCAATCTCCCTGCTATCCCAAATGTACAAATTGTTTATGAGAGTTATAACTAACAGGTTAACGTCGAAGCTCGATAGCTATCAACCGGTAGAGCAAGCAGGATTCCGAAAAGGTTTCAGAACAGCGGATCATCTTCTTACAGTCAGAACTCTAATATAGAAAGCCAATGATTATCACTTGAACTTATATATTGGCTTCGTTGATTATTAAAAGGCATTCGACTCCATAGAACTTTGGGCAATAGAGAGAGCTATGAACAACTACAGGATAGACACCGATACAGAATGCTCATACACAATATTTACAAGAAAGCTACAATGAAAATACAAATTGATACGAAAACCAAAGCTATACCAATCAGCAGAGGAGTTCGCCAGGGAGATGTTATCTCACCAAAGCTATTCACACTTGGACTTGAAGACGTGTTCAAAGACATTAACTAGGCAGATAAGGGAGTAAATGTTATGGAAGAAAATTGAGTCATTTAAGATATGCTGATGACATTATAATATTCGCTACAAGCTTCGAAGAACTACAGACCATGATCACGCAACTATTTCAAGCTACGGAAAAGGTAGGTCTTAAGATCAACTTGGAAAAAACAAAAATAATGACAAATACACCGAACTTTACAGAAATAACGTTAAACGACATAAATTTAAAAACAGTAAGCGAATATATCTACCTGGGACAGATCATGAAAATTAACAAAGAAAATCAAACTGCCGAAATTACCAGAAGAATAAAGTTAGCGTGGACAGGATTTGGAAAACTGAGTTGGTTCTTGAAAAGCACTAAAATTGAACAGTATTTGAAAACCAGAGTGTATCCTCCCTATACTCACGTATGGTTCACAGACGTGGACACTCACCAAGTCCAATATGGATAAAATAGTAAAAGCACAAAGAGCGATGGAAAGGTCAATGCTCGGGGTGAGACTTATAGACAAGAAAAAACAGACAAATGGATTAGAAGCAAAACTAAAGTAAAAGACGCAGGAGACATGCTACCCAATTAATATGGAGCTTCGCAGGCCACAATGCCCGACTGAAGGATAAGAGATGGAACCACGAATTACAACAATAGAGACCATGGTTAGGAAAGAGAAGCAGAGGAAGACCACAAATGAGATGGGCTGATGACATTAAGAAGATCGGAGGACACAACTGGAAGCAAGCGGCGCAAAATAGAAGAAATTGGATTAATTTGGGGGAGGCTTATGTCCAAAGTTGGATTACTTAAGGCTAAAGAAGAATAGTGGCGTAGGTACATTGAATGGTGCGTAACGAGAACCATATGAAATGCGCCTCCTTGATATATTCCATTTCATCTCTGTTGAAGCGATTTTACCGCAGTTTCTTTTATTTACAATCTAGTTTTCTGCACCGTTAATCATACTACTTCTCACTTATGTTTTGTATTGGTTTTCATTCCTTACTGGCTGTCCCATTAGATGGGTTCTCTTATTGTTGTTCTTATTTTCCTACTTTTTTAATCTCTTCTTCGGTTCACGCTTTTTTTTGTTATTGTAGACACAAGTTACATGTTTCCGGCTTTCTCCTTGGTTGTTATGCTCTTGTTTACATGCACCTGAGATATGTACCTGATATATGGAACATCCTTGTAAGACACCGTTTGTGACCAAATAATAATTACAATGTTCTTGAATTCTCGAAATGAATACTGCCACTCACAATTTACTTCTCTAGTTACTTTTAATGGCTCGATATCTAGATTATATGTAAATTTGAATCCCTTAAATTTGGTTTACTCCGTCTACTTAATCATCAAAATTTTTTTCAACGGATTGACAAACGCCTATCAATGCTATAACAAAAGATCGATCCTAATTCTGGACCATTTGAACATCAATATAGAAGAAAACTTTTATTTAAAAATCCTTTATAAGAGGTATACTATTACAATTAATAAGTCCATCATCAGTTTATTATTATCAGGTACAAAAAACCAGTCACTTTTTGTAACTTTTTAAGGGTTTTTACCCAGATATTTAGTGGCTTGACTTATGTATACCTGGTAATAATCTACCGATATAGTGAAAACGTTCTGCGATGTAGCTCGAATGGGTCTTTTTTAATTAATACCTATTATAAAAGATTTTTAAATAAAACTTTTGTGATTCATGGTATACAGTCAAGTACAGGAATTTCATTTTTCTTCTGGATATCATATAGAAGAATATTTGACTTATTTGAGATATAATTTTGAAGAATTTTTTGAATACTTCTGAGTGTCTTAGAATAATGTGAACACTCACGTCTTCCCTCTAGCTTCGTACTTACGTAGATATATAACATTTTTGGTGTAATATCAACAATATTCAGTGGGTAATGGTCTGGGGAAAAGCACCAGAGGGTGACCAACGACCAGATCATATATTTATTTTGACCTTTTTCATTCCAATTCTGTTTTCTGTTTTCCAATGTGATGGTAAGTGAGATGATGGTGTTAGAGTTTTTTCTCTACACAACCCATAGACAATTTTAATTATTCCACTTTTGGTTGTGAAGTATAATCTTGTATATATTTTTATTGCCTTCTGATAGATGTTTTGTGACCTTTAGCTTTTGTTTTATTCATTATTATTCACATTCCTTATGTGTTTTGTTGTTGCAAACACAAAAAAATGTAAAACAAATGTCGTTGCATGTTTTCTTCCATTTGTTACCGTATTTAGAATCTGGCAGCACTAGCCGGCATTTATCAGATTTAATTATCAGGTCACTAACATTACAATATACTTTTCATTGGGCATATAAGTGAAGACATCATTGTGTCTGTTGGCTTTATAAAGATTTAGTACGACTGAATTGCATTTTAATGGTGTTAATTGTGGGTTATATTAAATTTTTATTTTAAAGAATTTTAAAGTAATTACCATAAACAAACAAACCAAAACAAAAATTATTGAGTTTTATATTTCATATATATGAATAATTTTAATTACAGATGCCAAATTATTAATTGGCGTAATTAACACAAAACGTGTTGATATAAGCATGCTATTTAGGGTGGCAGTGAATAAAATTAAGATAGCTATGATGATAACCAACGTTCTGAAAGGACATGGTACATGAAGAAGAAGAAATTATTAATTAAACTTCTATTATGTCTCAGGGTTCTTATTTAAGTTCAGAAATACCTTTGTCTTTGGCTAGTGTTCAATAATAAATAGGAGTAGAAGGAAATAAATAAAATTCAAATTTGTTCAATACAATTAACTATAATATTGAAATCACTTTTGGAAAATTATTACACATATAAAGCAATCACTTAAAAATATCAATGTTTCCCTATCTTGTGAAAATCAGTTGCGTAGCACAAATTAAATTAGCTTTAACAAATAACAGATACTACTTCACAGAAAATTGATAAAAGTACAAACTAATTATTACAAATTAATTTTATTTTTTTTTATTTCGTTTCAAAACTTTATGCCTCTGCAATATTGTTCTAAAAAAACGGTTCACTTTCAATTCTAAAATGTCCCTGATATTATATTATAAAAAACCATCTAGCTAACTCCTTCCTTTGTTCTGCTTACATGGAATCTAGATCAAACGTCCTAATAATTCTTTCTACATCTTTTGGCTGCCAAAAATTTCCTTGTCTATGCTTCTCCCGATGAATACTAACTTGTTTGTACTTAGAAATACAGCAAAACTTAACCACCGCGACTTCTCCCAATCAGCATTCATGGACCACAACTGCTACCCCTTGGTAAACACTTGCTTACAAAAATCTTACTTTTACAATGTTCAAAACTACCAGTACGAGATCTTCTTATGGTTCGATGTTCTTCCTTCTATTTTCAGCAGCAGATAACTCTCTTCTCGGCTTTCTATATCGATCAAACGTAAAAATCTCCTTCCACCCTCTCTTTCAACCAATCATCTTTTAGTCTTTCAAAAACACTCAAAATGCTCGAGTTCTCAAGAAATCACTCAAATCTCTCATTTTGTTTCCGATAAACAAATCCAACAATGGAATCTGCGTAATTAAATCTTTCTACGAAATTCCCCAGAGGTTTTAAAACCGATGCGAGAAGGACAAGTGAAACCCTTTCGATATCATTTCACTTCTTACAAACATTCCTATAAACCAAAATCTAAATATTTTGGAAACTAAACGCAATATACAGCAAGACCACTTATCTCTCATTAAACATTGCATGTTCAACACTTAGTTCATCTTTGACTGTTAAATTATAGATAAGCCCATGATCCAATGGGCTCCCTACTCTCTCCACTGATTGCGTTATGGAAGATTTCGAGAGCCGAGCGCTATCCTCATCCATGCTCAAAATATGTGAATGGTATACATCCTGGTTCATCCTTACCATTCCTCGAGGTACTTATAAGGAAAAACCAATCCCCCAAGTTTCCATTACTCTGCTTACCGAAAACCCACCTACACCAACTGCTACTTGCATGCCAAGTCCCATCATCCACCATAGCAAATTAATTAGTCATTAAAACTCTTGTTCCCAGGTCAATACGCCTTTGCAACGATTCAAGTAGAGTAGACTCGCTGAACTCTTCTTTAAAACAAGCCCTCGTCCAAAATCGTTAACACGAAAGCCATAATCAACGTTCATACCCATTTCATTCTGAGAGCCATTTTACAAGACCGAGAAATACTTTCAAACTGACGCTGATAACTACCATGAAACATTATGTAATAAAAATATTAGGTGTAAAACACATAGATTTACTCTAAAATTTTTCGTGATAATTTTCAAAATAAAAATTTAGAATTTTTTCAATATTCATCCTGATAGAAAACACATCCTGATTTATTCATTGAATTATTATTTTGTTGATGTTTCTCTTTCCGATTTGCAAGCGAAATTTCAAAGTTTCAAACAAAATACAGTAAAGGGATACAAAAAACGCTTACAAGTCTATTAAGAGTGATGCAGGAGAAAAAGAGTTTACTGGTTGTATTTTGTATTAAAAATGGGTTATTTATTGTTTTTATTTTAAGATGTATAATGCCGTTATTCTGGTACTTTGATATGATACGTTATGTTTTTGATGGTTGTCAACTCAGGGATGCTGTTGATACAATCAATATAGAAACGATTTCTTTAGAACCTGTTGAAGATAACATGACTGATAGGGACGGGACAAGTAGTAAAATGGATGCAACTATAATAATTGATAGACGTATTAACTGAACAACCTAAAATTGATGCCCTTCTTGCCGACGAACCTACCATAGCGGAACAAACACCTAGAAGCACACAAACGTCTAATCACAAAGGTAGAGTAGATTATACATTTAGTGGGGAGCCAAGAAACAAAAGAAAGACAATGATCAGTACCTCCAAATGGTTTCTGCCAATTTAGATAAGCTAAATACTACATTAACAATGCCCGTTCAAGCTCAAAAGTGATATTTTATTTTATATTTAGTTTTATTTAACAACAATATTTAAAAGCTTTACATAATTATAATTTTTAGGGCAATAGTCATAATAACCCCTAAATAAGATAAAAGTTACTAATACATTGTACGCTAGAATTGTTGTATATACATATATCTAAGTACTTAAACCTAATAATACCTACACACATACATAATAATATTCTATACCTACACACATATATAAATAACGTAAAAAGGTCTATAACATAATTCTAAACAAACCTCTAAATGGTCCATGTTACAATTTATTGTGTACATACTATCATAATAAACTTTTAATAATTCTCTAGATTTACTGCATTTTCTTTCCATGATACTGCTCCAAAAGTAGAGTTAAAATAATCTCTATAAGAATTTCGTATAGTTCTTGCAGATGTATAGTGTCTGTTCGCACCCTGTCTTATGATCTGCGAAAGATAAACTGACCTTTCAGTTTCTTCATTTCTATCTGTATAAGAAGTGTTGTGATCTATCAGATAATTGTGAAGGGTTATACAAGCCAACGTAATTTTTTGCACTTTTTCTGGACTTGTGAATAGGTTTTAAAAGTATCCTCCACCTATTAGCCAAAATGACAAATGCACTTTCAACCATTCTTCTGCATCTTGAAAATCTGTAATTGAAAATGCGTTTGTCATGATCCAAATCTTTTTGTAGATAAGGCTTTAATATATTATCAATTAGAGGAAAAGCATCATCAGCAACTATAACATATGGTGTTCTAATTGAGCTGCCATGAAGTATAGCTGGTTCAGGCAAATTCAAATTTTTATTTACAAGAGCATGGTACAGAGTACTGGCTTCAAATACTCCACCATCACTGATTTTGCCATTGACCCTTTCATTCACATATATACACTTATAATTTGAATCTACTAAACCTAGTAAGACGATACTGTTTGTGCCTTTATAATTGTAATAGTATGATCCTGCAGATATTGGTTAACAGTAAGGGAACTTTCATGCAGACTCAAAATTTGCTGCTATTTCCAACCATTCAGTTGGTCTATGTGGGGTTTGAAGAAATTGTGGGGTTTGAAGAAATTGTTCCTTTAAGTTTTTAAAAATAGCATCACACACTTCAGGAATAATTTTGGAAATAGTACTTTTATGTACCCTAGTACTATACATTAATGACCTGAATGATTCACCAGTAGCCAAAAAAGGGAGTGTAACATTCAGTCGATGTTCAGCACTTATTGAATCACGCATCACTGTGTTTGTCTTCTGTATATCATTTTTGACCATTTTCAAAAGATTAACAAAACTTTTTTTATCTATCCGGATATAATTTCAATAGCTACCGGGATTTTCTATTCTCAACTCTTGATTTAGAAGGTTCAGAGTTCCTCCACCCTATTGCCCTCTTAATAGCCATTCTTGTGTCCATGTAGACCGCTTTTTATTTGAATATGTTTTATTTATTGACCAAAACGCCAATCCCACTTGTATATTGAAGAGAGCTGCAAGAGCCAGTCTATTTCTATATTGATTATCCATCTGTAATATAGAATAGGTTATAGGTAATATAGATTATTACTATAATTATTATTCAGTTCAAAAATAGAATATACCTTCAAATCAATTATTTCTGCACAAGAATTTACCTCTTTGTCCAAATATATTACTAAAAACAAAAACATAAACAAATGAATATATTGTAAGTGATAATCCTATCAAAGATAATGTCAAAAATGTCATTTCTTCTTTTCTCATGTTACGTCTAGCTTGGTCTTCTTTCATCAGTGGCCTTTATTTATAACAAAATTCTATTTAACGTCAGTCACATTACACACTTCGCATGCGTTTCATAACAATTATGTTCGAAAAAACTGCAGATGTCGCTATCTGCGTCCATACTAAGCCATGTTAGTGTTGCTTCTACTACGACAGAAAATATTTATTTTCACGTTCAGAGCGTTTGTGAATAGCCGCTCTGAAGATCCCCTTTATGGTGAAATACGTATAAGTGGATATACAGATGCACTATACGTGAAATCAAATCTTAACTGTATTTTTCTTTTATTCCGGATTTTTGCTTAGTTGACGAGATATGTTGTGGAATGCAATTGTAGATTCCCCATGTCTCTAATACCATCTTTATCAACGTCTGTTTAGCCTTGCAATTCTTAGAAGGCACAGATTAAAGCAGAATTCTGAATTTGGTTTCGAAAAATTAGTTTACGGATTTAATTATGTTACGATTTAACTGTAGGTTTAAAACAAGGAGCATTGGAAAATTTGTATAATTTTTCTAGATAAATTTTCGTTATTATTCCTAAAATAATTTTCGAACTAAATCTCCGTCTTGTAAAACTGCTGGCTCTAACCTTAAATATGCGTTAAATATGGTTTGGTATATGTTATATCTATTTATACCCAAAAGGTTTCCGTGTCTTCCATATCTTTCGGCTACATAATTTTGTATGCCGATGAGTTAATTAAATTTAGCTTTTTCCAATGTTTTTATTAATATACCTTAACATGTATGTACTATTAACGTACTCTATTTTTCCTGAAAATGAATGATTCAAATAACCGGAAATGATCTAAATTATAAAACACATGTGATTGCTTTGTAAGACAGTATTAACGGACAGCCTGTGTATATCTAGAATAGATTCGTTTCATGTTACGTTGTCATAGTAATTACGTAAAACAGAGCATTAAAATAACATAATTTACATTACGACCACAAACGCTTCTAGGGTGCTGAATAATTAACACCATAAAGGTGTCGTATAGCGTGAAAACAAATTACCCAATGGAAATAATATCGACTCTAATGGTAATAAAGTTGTACTTAAACAAGTGTATGCAAAACAGCTGAATTATAGCAGAGTATAAAGTTATAGAATAAATTATTTAGCTCTTTTCTAATATCATCATCATCATCATCATCATGGCTTATTCACTCCTGGCGGAGTGTTTGCCGCCCTTTTGGGCTCTCTGATTCATTTATTGCGGAGAATCAGTCCGCTGTTTTTTTTTATTATTATAGCAGCGTGTGTGACTTGGCCCTGTCTACAATTTTCCTCCATTCTTTCCGATCCTTACAGCGCTCCTTCCAATTGTAGATTCTCAGCTTCTTTATGTCTCCTAATACTTGATCTCTCCATCTTGTTTTGGGTCTCCCCTTTGGTCTCTTTGTTGTTGGTCTCCATCCAGTTATTCGCTTTAGCGTAGAGTCTGGGTTAGCTCTTTCTGTGTGCCCCAGCCACCTGAGCCTTTGCATCTTAACGAACTTGATTATGTCTTCACCCTCGATGACTTCTTTAATTTCTTCATTGGTTAATCTTCTAAATTCGCCTACACTTATCCTCACCGGCCCCATTATTCGTCGAATTATCTTTCTCTCTAAGATTTCTAACCTCATTTCATCTTTTTGTGTTAGGCACATCGTCTCTGCACCATAGGTGATCACTGGCCTGATTGCAGTCTTGTAAATTTTTAATTTGGTTTTCTTACTAATGTGTTTTTCTTTCAAGAATTTTTGGTAGTTCCAGTAGGTTTTATTACCCAGTAGGATGCGTTCATTTATTTCATCTGTTCTATCATTTCTGTCATTTACCATCACTCCCAGGTATTTGAAACGGTGTACTCTTTCAAATGTATATGCACCAAGCTTAATTTCTTTCTCTATATTCGTATTCTCTCTTGAACACTTGAGGTATTTCGTTTTGCTTTGGTTTATTACTAGCCCTCTCTTCTTTGCTTCTTTATCTAGTATTAATATTATGTTCTGCATGGTTTTTAAATCTCTAGTAACCAGTGCAATATCGTCTGCATACGCAATCAGTTGGGCTGAAGATTCGATAATCGTTCCCATAATTTTGGCTGCTCTTACTGCGCCCTCTATGGCAATGTTAAATAATGTTGTTGACAGGGAGTCTCCCTGTCTGACACCTACCTCCATTTGTACTTCATCTGACGGGCCTTCCTTTGTTAAGATTCGTGCCTTGGATTCCTTCATCGTCATTTTCGTGAGACTTATTAATTTTTCTTGGATGCCTAATTGATTCATATCCTTAATTAGCTCCTCCCTTATTACACTGTCAAAAGCTTGCTTGTAGTCAATAAACAGTATATGTAGATCTATTCCGTGCTCGTAACTTTTTTCGACTATTTGCGTTACAATGTGTATTGCATCTATTGTTGACTTACCTTCTCTGAATCCATGTTGGTATTCACCTATTTTTGTTCTAGTTTCTTTCTCTATTCTTTGTCTGATCAAATTAGTTAATATTTTGTACATTGTATTTAATAACGTGATTCCCCTGTAGTTAGTGCATTTCGTCTTGTCGCCTTTTTTAGGGATTGGTGTTATCAGACCACAATTCCAGTCGTTCGGCATGCTTTCTTCTTCCCATATTCGTTCTATTAGGTTGTGGATTCTGTGGGCTAGTTCCTCTCCCCCATTCTTAAAGAACTCATTTATAATATCGTCTGGTCCTGCTGCTTTCCTTGTCTTTAATCTGTTTATAGTTGCCAATATTTCGCTGTATGAGGGAGGCTCTGATTGTTCTCCATTCCTATTTTCTGTTTGTTCTTCATTTTCTGCGTTTTCAGCATCGTCTTTCTTTTTAAACAGTTCTCTATAGTGTGTTTCCCATTCTATTTTTCCAATATTTGCTGGTATCTCTTTTTTTCTCTGTGATTTTATGTATTTGTATAGTCTTGCATTGTCATTACTATTGGCTTCGAGTTCCTGCAGTAATTCTTCGATCCATTTCTTCTTTTTTCTTTTGCAGCATTTGTCTGACTCTTTCTTCTTCTCTTTATAGTGTAGGAGATCTTCTTGTTTCCCTGTGGCCACCCACCTGTGTCTTGCTTTGTCCTTGTCTTTACTAGCTTGCTCGCATTCTTCATCGTACCAATCCTTTCTTTTATTGTTTTCCATTAGTCCTATCGTCTCCTCTGCTGTTGATAAGATACTATCTTTTATGTCTTCCCATGTTTTATCTATGTTCGATGGTTTTAGGACTAGTAGTTTTTCTTCCAATTTAGTGCAGAATTTTCTGTTTGCATTATCTGTATTTAGTTTCGACCGATTCCACCTCTTTCTTTTCTTTCTGTCGTTTTTATCTTTAAGTATCTTCAATTTCATGTCGCCTATCACCAAAATGTGATCCGAATCAGCATTGGCTCCCCTGTAAGACCTGACATTCTGAAAAATTGTTCTCCATTTTTTTGAGATTAGGATGTGGTCTATTTGGTTTCCATCTGTTGTTCCAGGTATAAGCCACGTTACTTTGTGCTCTTTTTTGTGCTTGAATTGAGTGCTAATAATAAAAGTATTGGTTGCTGCTGCTAGATTACATATTCTCCTGCCATTGTTATTCGTATTTTGATGGATTGTTTCTTTTCCTGCGATTTCTCTGTTCGTGTCTTCTTTCCCTATCTTTGCGTTGAAGTCTCCTAATAGGATTAGTATGTCGTTCTTTGGTATTTCTTCGTACAATTCTTCAAGTTTATCATAGAATTCATTCTTTTCTTCTTCAGGAGCATTCTCAGTAGGGGCATATATGTTAACAAATGTTAAATTTGCTTGTTTATTTTTCATTCTAATATATGATATTCTTCCATCAACCGCTTTAAAGTTAATAATCTTGTCTCTTACGCTGTTACTAACTAGAAAGGCAGTTCCGTTGCGCCCCTGTTTGCTTTCTCCTGCGTAGTACATTGTGTAATTTCTTCTAGCAATCATCCCTTCTCCTGCCCACCTTATTTCTTGTAGCGCTAGTATTCCCATCTTGTATTTTATCATTTCTTTTGCCAACTCTTCCATTTTGCCTGGTCTTAGAAGTGTTTTGATATTCCACGTTCCTATTCTTATTTTTCTATTTTTGTTTCTTGCTTTATTTTGTTTTGTTTTGTTTTTGCGTCTTTTCTTACAAAACAGTTTCATGTCCGTATTCATTGCCAACTCCGTTATACTGTCGCTGTCTTTTGTTATATTTTTTGTTAGTTTTTTGAAGCCATTTTCATCAATTTCCCTCTTGGATCTATATTATCAGATATGGGAGATCTGTCGTTTATTGTCCTAGCGTTACCCTTCTTCTCTTCAGGTTTCTTCCAGTAATTTACATCTATGCCTTCTAGTTGCTCCAGTGAGAACGGTTCACCATTTATCCATAATTTATTGTATTTTAATGCGGCTGTGTGTCCTTCCTGGCGTACCATTTTCATGTACTGGAGAAGATGCTTCCTTTCTTGTAGTATTTTCTTCGGGAAGTCCTCATTGATATATATTTTAGTTCCTCTTAGGTTTTTAGCAGCCTTCAGAATTTCCATTCTCGTAGCTTCCTTTTTCATTTCTACTATGATGGGCCTGGGTACATTTTGGGGATCACCTTGTCTGCCTATTCTTCTCATCTCTACCAGTTCTTCATCTAGGTTTATTTGTACGCCGATTTTTTTTCGTTATCCCCTTTATCTTATTTATCATCTCTTGTTCGCTTTCTGTTTGGTTTTCTTCAACCCCCTGTATTACTATATTTTTTCTTCTAGCTTGTCTTTCCAGTATTTCGATTCTAACTTCTTGTTCTGTGATTTTAGTTCTCATTGCTTTGTTATCTGCCTTCAACTGTTCGTTTTCTTTATTTAATTTATCCAGGTCTACTTGCATTTTATCTATTTTGCTTTCGATTCTTACATTTCTTTCGTCGATTTTCTCTAATTTTTCTAGTATTTGCTCCATTGTACCGCGGTAAGGGTGTCCGCCCAATCGACTTGTCGGAGCTTCAACCCTTCTCAGCACTTTGAAGTTATACTCAGATTTGGATTATCGTAATAATGATTCGGCTTTAATGCAGAAATTTTTCAATAGCCGGCAACGTCGCTTTTATTTCAGACAGCACTTCAGCTCTTATCGGAATGTTTTTGTCTATTGTTTATTAATTGTTTAAAGAGGTTATTGTGCTTTTTGCAATGCTTACTCACTGATATCTGCTGAATTTTGACAAAATATTTTTATCGGAAGAACAGCCGTCGGTCTGAATTCACTGTAGTCTATTTGTATTAGTTTATTTTTCACTTTGTTACACTAAATTTATATTTTAATACGGAGCGTATTTTGACAGTATCGTTCGGATTCAAGCCTCGATGCCAAGTCTTTTCTAATATAGATTGGATTAACCGTTGAACGATAAAATTAAAATTACATAAAAAGACGGAATATATAAATTAAAAATGCTTTTAACGTATGGCTTTTAAAAGAGCAGTTAATCAATGGTCTGATTGGATTCGTGCCCTTTAGACCAAAAATAAACATGTTTTAAGCTCTTAAATCATGGTGACATGTTTTTTTATAACTCAATTATGCCAGGCTGAGAATTTGGCCACTTAGTACTAAAACATCTAATTAATTATTCAATATATACAAATGATATAGAAAAGGATGTATTTTTTTACTATGAGATTTAAAATAATAAAAAAACTCGTTGACATGGTGAGAAATCAACTGATTGTTATTGGAAAATTAGATCTTATATTAAAAAATAAAAAATAGCTATGTATCGACGATCTCGGACTTCAGAAAAATTTCTATACCTTAAGTATCTTGGCCAAAGGGAACACCATTATCATCTCTAATTACAGAAGTTCTGAAACTGTTTTCTTGTGGCATGTTAGGTTAAATATTATATTTTATATATTTGGTGACATTTCGATTTCCACTCCGGAAATCGTTTTCAAAAAAGAATGAATTTTAAAATTAAATTTAAGGAGGTTATATTCCACCTGTTGATCAAATTTATTGATTGCCCATTGTCATTTATAATCAAGAAATTTCCCAAGATTAAAGAAGGAAAACAAATATTTTGGTCCCAGAATACGTGATTTAATTTATTTTTTTTATATGCTGTATATATGACAGGAGTAATTTATATGAAAAAAATTTTGTATTCTGGAGACAATTATTTTCTGATTTCTTGAGACGCCCTATTTTCCATTTTTGTTTTTATGTGTCAATTTACGACTTCTGATGTACATTGTGGACAAGTTTTAAACTTTTTTTACAGAAAAAAAGTGTTTTTTAGTAGTTTTTAATGCGAGGAATCTATTTTTGATATTTATTTGTACCAAAAACACTCACTAGAGGGTGCTCCATGGCAGTTGTAATTTTAGGGCTATTTTGTGAGTAAAACTTTATTATTATTATTATTAATATTTCTGTTAATATAATTAAATAAACCCGAATTTTGTGTTATAAATCTATTTAAAATTAGTTAGTACATTATCAAATTTAAGAGAAGCAATAATTTGCTTAATTAAATTAAATAATAAATAAACTATATATTTTTTAAGTACTTTTTTCTATTCTCTTACTAGTAAATTGTATGTTACCTACTATTTGGATGCCAAGTAAATACATCAAAACAGATACTGATACGTAATGACTAGCACGTACTAAAAAAAATTACGCTTCAGTTCTATAAAAATGTATAACATCACATAAGCCTTGTAAGTCAGTTGGTCGAGTTACCATTGAAACGAATTAACAGACGTTACTTTGACAGATTAAAAATTATTAATCTGTCAGTGTAAATATAGTGGTAATTTAAATACAGATAAATAAAATGAGTTCATCAAATAGTGAAGATGAATTTAGTAGCATACCACCCAATATTATGCAGTTAGCTGCGAACACTACCGGGAACCTATTACCAGAAAAATCTAGAGGAAGATATGAAAAGTTATATCAACAATTTGTGGATTGTCGTACAACAAATAATGTAAATTCATTTTCTGAATACGTACTCTTGGCTTATTTTGGAGAAATCGCTAAGAAATTTAAGCCATCCTCATTATGGGCAATCTATTCTATGCTAAGAAGTGTTATCACTTTGAAAAATAATGTTAATATTGAAAAGTGACCGAAATTGCGAGCGTATCTGCAAAGGCAATCAGAAGGTTTTAAAAACAAAAAAATCTAAAATTTTACATCCTGATGAAATAAAACTTTTTTTAAATAGAGCTCCTGATCTACAGTACTTGTTAATAAAGGTATGTTATTGAAAAGTATAACATAAATGTGCCTACGTATAATACTTTTATTATAAGGTTATTGCAATTATTGCAATATGTGGAGCTTGTAGGAAACAAGAGTTAAAAAATCTTTGACATTGTTGATTTAAGTACCGTGTTATTGGTTAAAATTCCTGATACGAAAACCAAAATATGTAGATTTTTCGTTATTTCTGGAAATTTCTATAAAATTTGCAAACAATATATAGAAATTCGACTACATATTAGCGATCCGCAAATAAATCAATTTTTTCTTAATTATCAAAGAGGTAAATGTACGAAACAGGTATTAGGATTAGGATTAAACAAAATAGGCGGTATTCCTAAACAAATAACCGAATATTTAATGTTACCAGATCCCAAAATGTACACGGGTCACTGTTTAAGACCAACTTTTGCCACTATTTTGGTAGATGCCGGTGGTGATTTAATGGCCCTTAAACGACATGGTGGATGGAAATCTTCAACAACGGCCGAAGGATATGTCGATGATTCAATAGATAATAAGACGTCAACAGCCAATAGAATTATAAATTCAATTGAAAGTAATTTACAGACCTTTACATACACTGAAAAGTGTATACTTCATCTCACCATTCACCACGTATTATTGAACAACCGCCAAACTCGGATAAGGGTATAGTTATAAATAGACTTCGGCAAATATGCAAGTAAAAATGTAGAAAATATGCGCATAAATATGCACGTGTTTACCCGAAAATATGCAAATATTTTACAAAATATGCATACAAATAAATAAAAAAATCGTAAAATAGTAACAATTTTATTTAAAAAAAAAGTGTACATAACTAAATATTTCCTACTATTCATTAAGATTTACATTTATTTTAAGTAACTACATCATTTTAAAGTATGAATAAACTTATTTAGAATTATGGTAACAATAAATGACCAAGTGGTGTTCAAAATTTTCTAACAAAAACTTGTGGCTTCTGTCTGAGTACATATATTTATATATGGAAAAACTTCGTTCAACATCAACTGATGTAACGGGAGCATTTTTCAAACTAACCAAAACATTTGGTTCTAAATTAATTGTTTCCGAAATATTTCCAGCTAGAACACTGACTACTTCAGAAAGAATATGGTAACCTTTATTTTTTTCCATAGTAGCTTCAAATTTTTTTAAAATATCTTTTCCAATATTACCTCTAACGTTCCGACAACATGACGCAAATTCTTTTATTAATGCTGTACTTTCGAACAATGACAGTTTTGGTTATTCTAACTGAGTAATTGTTTTTTGAACAAAACTAAAATTTGATTTTATAAATGAAAGTTCTTGTTGAAGCAAGTTACTCTGAAAAGTTTGTTTAGAATCCAAAAGAGATTGGGAACTTTCATCTGTTAACGTATCAATTATGTTCTTTATTTTAACAAAATGATCTGCATAAAAATTAGCTGCTTCTAACCATGTTCCCCATCGCGTTAAAATAGGTTGTGGTGGAAGAGGAATGTTAGGTAGCATTTCTTTATAAAGTTGAATTCTTATAGGAGATTTAAGAAATACTTTTTTGACACTGGATATCATGGTATTTACAAGAGGAAACTTTTTTCGTATTTCCTCTGCAACTCTGTTTAATCCATGCGCTACACAAGTAACATGTATTAAATCTGGGAAATATATTTTTAAATTTTGTCCTGCTTTCACCATATAAGGAGCAGCATCCGATAAAATAAGCAGTACCTAATTTATTAGAAGGAATAGTTGTCGGAAGAAAAAAAGTTGCTAATGTTTCTTGTATAAAACGCGAAATTGTTAAAGCGTTTGTTTTCTCAAGTTGCTGGCATGAAATAAGATGAGATTTTGGTAAGGTATAATCAATCAATGAGCAATATACTTTCCTGAGGAATCAGTGGTTTCGTCTACAGATATGTAAAAATAATTATCTGCAATTTCTTCCTTAATATTAATTAACACCGACGAGTATAGCCCGTTCACATTATTTCTTCTTAGAGACCGATCACTTGGAACATTAAGTTTGCAATATTTTTTTAGAAACGAACTAAATACACACCATTGTATTGTACCATGGACAATTTTTTCTCACTAAAGGAAGCTATTTTTCATTTAAAAACAACCTACGAGTACTAAATTTCAAGTAAATACGTTTATTGGTTTTAAAGTTATTGTTGTTAGTAACTAAAAGAATTTAATTTTTTTTTTAATTTTAACACCCTGTATCTCGAAAAGTAAATAAGTTTGACCCCTCATTAACTATATCGTTTTGATCAATTTTTCGAGAAGTATCTACAGTCAAACGTTGTAAATGTCATTTGGAAACACCCTGTATGTATGAAATATTAGATATTTAAAAGTTGAAACACTGGTTGTTTTAGGCATTATAAAATCACAATCTTCATTTTTGTTACGCACAACGAGTGTTTACGCTTTGAATATCAAAACAAAATGATTTACAAATCTGAGCATCAAATTAGAAATGTTTAGGTACCTAATTCAATAAACTGGGAGATTTTGGAGAATCCCTAAATTAGGAACAAAACTATTAGCCGTTTACCTGCTGTTAAGATACAATAAATTGTAGATAGATTTGGGGATTAGATCATAAAATGCAAATGAGCGAACCCTTAGCGATTATCCAATAACTGAATGCCTCAGTGACCGAGACTTTTTATACGAATGTTGAGGGCTACTTAAATTGATCTTCTTTGAAATTGTAAATGTTTTGTACCTGTAGAGATTACGTACTTAGATCATTTCTTGATTAAAATGACTACAAAATTTTATACAAGAATTGAAATAAATTGGTATGTTTAAAAATTTTCAAATACAGTATAAAAATCTGAACTTTTATGCACTTTATGCAAACTTTTATACAAATATGCCAAAATATGAAATATTTGCATAAAATATGCACAATATGCAAAATATGCAATATGCATATTTGCCGAAGTCTAGTTATAAATAATTGCCAACATTTTAAAATTAAATATTATAAATAAATGTTTAATTTAAATTGTTCCCGAATTTTGTTAAATAAATAAAAGTTACTTGTTATACTTTTTATTTGTATAAATGAAAATAATTATAGAAAAAGTATAGTACACAACTTGAGTTGTAAACTTATTACATGCTTGTAAAATTACTGCATCTACCAACTTTTTTACTCGCATGTAAAAAGCTTCTTACAACACTTGTTATGTAATATACTATTATATACTAATATATTGTTTAAAAATAATTTAATCAATCAATTTAAATTTTAATTTCATTTTAAAATTCCTGTTTACAAATTTTACCAAATCTTTTTTCTTAATGCTAGGAAGTATCTCTCTACTTTCAGTAGTTACGTGCATAATTTCTTCATGATGCTCGTGTATGCGACTAGTACGCTTTAAAAAACCCTAGTTAGTAATTGAACATACCGTGAATGTGACAGACAATTTTTGGGTACTCAAACGGTTTCTATATGCATATCGATATGCATCGTTACAATTGAAATTAATATTTTTTGGTTTCACATATTTTCGTAATACATTTGAATCCATTTTTTTCTCTAATGTGCATTATTTTTCTAATTGCTCTATCACAAATTGGTTTACTACTGGTAGAATTAATCGGACATTTGTTCAACAAATTAGGATGGCGATCTTCCTACCATTTAGAGCGTACTAAATCATATAATTCTTTCAAAATCGAAGGACCACCCACTGATGTGGGAAATAAGAACAGAAGCCTATTAAACTATATGCATTTATTGATTGAATGTTACTACAACTAATTTAATATCTAGCCAAAGTTTTAACGAAAAGTTCTTTTATTAAAATCAATGTCCA
Source organism: Diabrotica balteata (assembly GCA_918026665.1). NCBI lineage: Eukaryota > Metazoa > Arthropoda > Insecta > Coleoptera > Chrysomelidae > Diabrotica > Diabrotica balteata. The sequence continues at coordinate 90,000,408 of OU898279.1, read as the reverse complement.
ATCACTGTCCAAGACACACTACACGAGCACTGATACAGGTTAAAATGTTACTAATAATTATCACTTCAACTAAGGATGTTCTCTTCAATATTAATATAATTGATTAAGAATAAGCGTTTAGCTTTTAACTATAAGCTATGTAACAAAAACTAGGTAAATACTTAACTAAGCTACAGTTGAAATTCTGAACCAAGAATGCGGGTATGCGATACTAACTAATATGTGACACTGAATACTACTCGTGAATTACTCAAAATATAACTAAGGATTGTGTCGACCCACTTGGTCCAATACTACAACGAAACTGAATACTTAAAATTCTGATTGCAATGCCTGACTATTGCCAAGTGGTTTGCGGGGGACAACTTCGAGATTTTTTTACAGAGGTAGGTAAAACCCATCTTTTGAATTCTTTCTAACAGGAAAATTTGGGGAATTGGTCGCAGAAAGTTAATCTGTGGGTAAAAATATCTTTTGAATACATTATCGGCTTTCATGAGAATTTTCTGGAGAATTTACTTCGGTAGGTTTTAAGACGTGTAAATTAATTGCTGCCAGTGGCGTTGCAACACTTGGATACGTTTCTTACAGAAATTTATCCAACTACCATCAAAAACCGTAAAGGAAAACATTTTCGGAGTACACGTAGTAGGAATTAATTAATACCACCTTGTGGACAATTGAACGTAATGTGAAAAAATATACAGTTATTATTATTAAAATATATTTTTTCAGTATTTTTACTGCACTATTTAGATATTTTTCTTCTATTTTTCATATATACAGGGTGTAAAAAAACGTAGGTCATAAATTAAATCACGTATTCTGGGACCAAAAATATCTGTTTTCCTTCTTTAATCTTGGAAAAAACGTAATTTATGTATTAATAGTTAAGATTTTGTTTTAACACCCAAATCACGTTGAGTTTTAGTGTTAATATTTGGGTAAGTTAGTAATAGTTTACTAGACTCCAATTGTCATAATTTGTTCTTTGTTGTTGTAGTTTAAACTCTGATGAAGACTATAAACATAGACGAAAGTTTAGACTCGTAATAAAAAGGCACTTACTACGAAGCACCCAAGTTATATATATATATATATATATATATATATATATATATATATATATATATATATATATATATATATATATATATATATATGTATATAGGTTTATAAAAAATATTGGCATGTTTTATTCTTAATATGAAAATCTAAATACCCTCTCAAAAACACCCTTCTATGAGTCAAATTACAAATAGTTTTGATTTATAATATACCACTATAGATAAAATAATATTTGTGTTGATGGCACACTCCCATACCCCTTAGCAAACAGATCGATAATAGAGTGTGTAAAATTTCACCCTCTTTGTAAACATCAACCGACGACTGATGGTAGAATTATAAAATGCATGAAATACAATGGTTCTGAGCAAGCTTTATTCAAGGGCTGGTTCCGCTTCCTGCTTTTAAATGGATCCTCTAGTCATCGGGCTGTAAATAATTTTGATTTTTAATCTTTGCACGTACTGTGTGTATTTTCCAATACTAAATATTATTATTTATATGAAACTAGAAACTAGGTAACATAATATTGAAAAGTCTTTATGAACGGTTTTTTAAAATCGCTGGCATCAGGTCTTCTTATTGAAAATAAATCAAGCAATTTTACCCTACAATACACAGATAATCCTGTCATCCTGAGTGACTCTTAATATGAACAAAATAGAAAACCTTAAGTGCCTAATTGAATATTCTGTAAAAAATAACTTAACACGTCTAAACCAAATCCGTCTAAACTGACTTATTTCTTTACTTATGTTTGTTTTTGAAAATGTCCCAGATCGCAGTTACAAATTGTTTTAAAGCAGTTCTAGATATTACAAGTAAGTAAAAAAACTGAATAGAGATAGGCATGATTTTGGTCCTGTATGAATAATTTATATTTGTATAACGTAAAAACCATATAAATAGACTTAAAACATTAAAACTATTTATCAAAGTGAAATTAAAAACTGTTAATAAATTTGAGCTATTTAAATGCTGTCATTTAGCGCACGCTTTAGGTGACGTCATTGAATAATATAATGAAATTGCAAATGGCAGAACATAACCTACGATTGAATAAAGGAGTTGTGCCCCATATCACTTAAAGAATCGTCTTTTCCAAGACACATACTTCAGTAATCATAACACTTATTGTAATCTGCTCAAATGGTAAATAAATTGGGAAGTCAAAATAAAAAAAATCATTTCAGTTTGTTTTATTGAATGTAATACATAATTTTAATAGCATAACTATTCAAAAGAAGAAGTAGACAGAATTTAAATTGAAAGTATTTATTCATTTATTCACAGGATGTCCCCATTTTTACACAAATTTTACGAAAATAATGTTAAACAAATGATTAGTTAAACAAAGGTCACTCATCTTTGATCTCTAATATACTTAGACCGCTTAAATCTTACATATTTTATCATAATAATAATAATGTTTATTTAATTTAGGCTCATTGTATATATAAGAACAATAATATCAATACAAGAACAATACAAGAACAATAATATATGATAATAATAATGTTATTTACACAGTAACCATCTAAGGTACGCTGATGACATCGTATTGATAACCGATAAAAAAGAAGAATTATTTGAAATGATGAGAGAACTGGACGTAGAAGCTGGAAAGATAGGCCTTAATATGAATTACAGCAAGACCAAAACTATAACAATACAGATGAAGACGTCACAATGAGAATCGGACAAGATGAAATAGAACAAGTTAAGGATTATATATGTCTTGGTCAAACTATAAAACTTAACAAAGAGAACCAAACAGCAGATATCAAGAGACGAGTTAGACTGGCATGGGCGGCATTTGGCAAACTAAGCCACATTCTTAAAAACAAAAGATATCCACAGCATCTTAAGACCAAAGTATATAATCAATGCGTACTCCCTGTTCTTACTTATGGTTCCCAAACGTGGACATCTACAAAAGCAAACATGGACAAAATCATAAAAACCCAAAGAGCAAGGGAAAGACAAATGTTGCACATAAGACTAATGGATAAGAAGAGAAACGAGTGGATAAGAGAGAAAACAAAAATGAGGGATGTTAGACAAGAAGTTGCAAAATTGAAATGGAGATTTGCCGGACACAATATAAGACAAAAAGAAGACTGATTGAACAAAATTCTTATAAGTTGGATACCGTGGGAATATAAACGAAGCAGAGGAAGGCCCCAAATGAGATGGGCAGATGATATCAAGAAGCACGTGGGCTCTAGATGGATGACTGAGACTTGAGTAAGTAGAGAGTAGTTAGGTATAATTTATATTTATCAGGTAATGCATTGAGTACTCTTGAATACATTGAATCAGCTTGATAAAAGAGGTATCTTTGACCTAATATTTTTTGCTACTTCTACTTCTGCTACATTTTATATCCACCAAATCATAAGATTAATTATGATCATTTCTTAGTGTCAGAATTCTGTTAATAGGAAAGAAGATGCCATCGTTTGTGTGATAGTGATTTATAGAAAACAAAGACATGTCTCTTATAATTATATACTCCATTCGCTTAGCTCGGTCATATTTTGACAGATTCATTGTCGGAAACCTACAACACAACAATTCCTGCTTCTCAGTATTAATAGCTCAAGTATACTGCTATTGCAGACTTCTTTCGTTGAAAAAAGAAGAATTATTCTAAATAGTGGAAGCATAGTATAAAAAAGAAATAGTATGGACACTCGAGTATGGCGGGAAAAAGTACGCGGATCATTTAGCGCAGGCCATATCGCCATATTGAAAACAGACCGAACGCTAGTGACACCCGACTGGTATTACTGTGACGTGTAGTCGAGTCATCTGTCGTGATTTGTTTGTTTATATCTTTATCGTCGAGTTTTATTTTTCGTTTAATAAAGTCTAAAAATAGTTCTTTTTAGAACTAAATTGTATTATCAAATTTCAAATTAGTATGTTATATACTTATATATTAGTTATATTAGTTTTGTGGTTTGCAAGAGATATTTGTATATATGTCTATTTTTTCATTAGTAATGAAATCACAATCAATCTTGGTTTCATCACAAGAAATTCTCGAGATATTTTGATACCCACATATAGAATTTTATATCTTACTTTCGTTTGTGGCATCCTGTCTTATGCTTCTATAGAATGGTCACCATACTATTTTAACCATATTTACACCCTCGAAAAAATTCAAAATAAGTTTCTCCGGATTTGTGCTTATAGATTAAATTTAAATGACATGTATTTGGTTGAACTAAGGTCAAGGCTAAATATCAGTTCCTTAGAAAACTATAGAACTAAATGTGATCTAGTTTTTCTCTATAAACTACTTAACCATGCAACTGACTGTACTGATTTATTAGGTCCTATCAACTTTAGATGTAGCACTAGAATTCTTAGAGAAATGCCTTTGTTCTGTATAAAACACTATCACACTAACTATGACAAACTCTCCTATCAGAATTCAGATACCGGGAAATGACTTTAGTCAATCTTATGATTTCATTTCATTTTTATAAAAACTTGGGGATATTAATTTCATTTTAAAATTATTTATATAAAAATTTAATTTATGTAATTTAATAATTGTTTAACAATATTTAATAATTATTTAATATTTACTTTTAGTATTTATGTTTATGATTAGGATATTTTATGTTTTGTAAAAAATGGAAACATCCCGTTAATAATTAAATAAATAATAAGTCTGGTTTTATTCGCAAAAAAATAAAGGAATTTTTATTTCCAGTTAGGAAAATGGTAACCTTTACAACTGAACATAAAATTCAAATTAATAAATGATATTATTCTGGAAGTAGGGCCAACGATGTAATCGCTACGTTTTCGTTTTCATTCGAAAGCCCTGTACCATCAAAATCTGCAATTCACAACATTATTTTTAAATTTGAAAATTAACCAGCTCGTGCAATTAATGAAGAACAAGAACAGCCTAAAACTGCCGTAATTAGTCTAACTCAAATCAATTTTCCTTGTAACAGCACGTTCTAATTTCAAAAGAAACTGGTATTACTGCTAGAACTCTGTATGAAATACTTTAAAAAGAAACAAGTATCATTGCTACTAAAAAAATCTTAAATTCACAACCATTCTACTAGAAACTGTAGTAAATGCAATTTAAAAAGGCAGGTAAAAAACTTATAATAAAAAAGATGGCCTCTAGCTGTCTTTTATGTTATTTAACATATAACAAGAAAAAATGCATACCGACGGTTAAACTGCAAAACCTCGTAAGTCGATTTTTGGTCAATTATGACTTTTAAACTTTTTTGGTTTATATTTTTCCATATCTTTTAAACTACGAAATCTTGTAAGTCTATATTTAAATTTAATGGTACTAGCGACATCTACAAAAACCTCGTAAAACTAACTGTTAGCAGAAAACTCTTAAGTTCGACTTGCGTGGTTTTGGAGTTTAATTTTGTGGGACTTCCAGAAACTATTTCATTACTTGAGTGGTGGTTGTCAATTTTGTTGTTGTGTTAATGAGATTTTGAGAAGATAATATCTATTGGTATTACATAATTTTGATAATGAATTCAAGAGGAAAATATATCTTAAGCTTAATAAAAACAAACAGTGCAGATTGCCAAGAGGGGTAAGTTTACTGTTGTACAATTATTTTTAATGTAATATTAAGGTAATTTGTTCGTAATCAATAAAGCGAGGTTATCTTTTTAGTATAAAAGATGGTCAGGCATCACTTAGTGATAATAATTATGCAGATAAAACCCATGATTTAAAATCTTTATCTCAGAGTTTAAATAACAGTAATGATGATGTTATAAATTTAAATTCTGAAGAAACGGAACCATTTGAAGACAGTGGATCTGAATATATAGTGTCTACTGATGACACTGATGAAAGTGACCAATTTACCAATGAAGCTGAAACTGACAATAAAAATCAAACCAAAAAGAAAAGGGCAAAAAAATGGAATGTACACAAAGAAAAATGTGGTCGCTCTAACAACAGAATAAAAAGAATGCGAGGTGAGAAATATGATTCCAAAATGTACGAAAAAACTACTAAAAAGTACGTAACCGTTGAAAGAAATCAAAGACAAATGGGTCCAGCTTGTGAATGCAAATTGTCTTTAAAATCATCAAAACTCTTTTGCAGAACATTTAGTCAAGAAGATAGGTTACAGTTATTCAATAACTTTTGGCAGTTGAATTGGGACGAGAAAAAAATGTTTGTAAAAGGCCTTGTTGATACAGCACCAATTAAACTACGCAAAGCAGGTAACTAATAATATTTTAAACTCTATAATAGGTTTACTAAAATAAATTTGATTTTAGAAGCCATTGAGAAACAGCGGAAAGGTACCTTATGTTTTCATTTAAAAAAGAATAGTATACGACTTCGGGTATGCAAAAAAATGTTTTTAGAGACACTATGTGTAGGGGAGTGGACTGTAGCAAGTTGGGTAAACGTAACTCAAACCCAAAATATTGAGCAATTGAATACTAATTGTAAATCCGAGCCAACGGAAAAGAAAAAGTTCCTAATTAACTTTTTTCAAAAGTTGCCCAAACTTGAAAGCCACTATTGCCGTAAAGAAACATCTAAATTGTATTTAGAACCGATGTGGCAAAATATAAACGAATTATATAGATGTTACACTAATGAATGTCGATCAACTAACGAACATGCTCCAGTAAGTCACACGTATTTTAGAAGACAATTTGAGGACCAAAATTTGTCTCTGTTTAGGCCAAAGTAAGTGTTTACTTATTGTTATTTTATTGCCTCCAATAAATCAATTTTTTTTTAGGAAGGACCAGTGTGACATCTGCACTAGTAACACTGTTGGGACTGTAAGTAATGAAGATTATCAGTTACATATTATTAGAAAAAATGCTGCTCGCCAAGAAAAGGAAAAATTAAAACAGTCCACTAAAAACGATTCAACTAAATTGTTGTTCACTATGGATTTACAAACGGTTTTAAGTGCGCCAAAATTGCAAGTATCTGTTTCGTACTATAAAAAGAAACTTAATGTTCACAACTTGTGCTTTTTTAATCTAGCATCAAATAAGGGTGACTGTTACATCTGGCATGAGGGAGCCGGAAATATAAAAGCTTCTGACTTCACATCAATTGTCATTCACCAGATTGAAAAGTATGTAACAGAAGAAACAAAAGAAGTTATTTTTTTTTCTGATGGCTGCAATTACCAAAACAGGAATTCAACTTTGAGTAGTGCTTTATCCAATTTTGCAGCAGCAAAGAATATTCAAATTTACCAAAACTATTTGGAAAAAGGACATACTCAAATGGAGTGCGACTCGATGCACGCCTGCATCGAGCGTTAGCTGAAAAATAGGGACATTTATGTACCTGGCTGTTATGTTCAAATTTGTAAAAATGCAAAATTACAGCATCCTTATGATGTTCATTACCTAGATCATCTTTTCTTTAAAGATTATTCCCAGATTGAAACATATCCCTCAATTCGTCCAGGTAAGAAAAAAGGTGATCCTACAGTCACAAATTTAAGGTGTCTAGCATATCGTCCGAATGGTCTTATAGAGTACAAATTGTATTACGAAGATGACTGGAAACTACTACCGCAACGACCCAACAAAGAAAAAGCAAATAATGCTCCGCCATTATCATATCCTACTGCACCAAAAATAACACTTTCTAAATTTAATGATTTGCAGGATATGAAAAACTTTATTCCTAAAGATTTTCGGCATTTTTATGAGTCTCTTGCTCATGAGTAAATAGAGGATATTAGCCAGTTATAAATTATCACAATTTTTATTTTTTATTTTTTTTTATTCTTATGGACAGAATTTAATTTAATAGTGAATATTAGCAATTTTTTTAAACTACGGCTATTTTGGTTTTGATTTTTTTACTTTTTAAGTATAAAGATTGGTTGTCACTACTCGTTTTTAAGAATATTTTATAAGTTTCATACCATAGGTGATGTAATGTAATAAATTAACTAAAAATAATTTAATTTATTGCTTTTTTTTAACCTCGGAAGTGGTTCTTTTGAGACAAAACCTCGTAAGTTTACTGACAGTTTAAGATTTTAAGTTGCAAAACCTCGTAAGTGGCTTTTTGACAAAAAAAAACAATGTTACTAAATTTTACTTAAGAGTAATGTAATCGTTACCTCAAAAGAACCCTACACTCAAAAAACGAGAAAACTGAATGTTAAGTCAAGAAGCCAAAACGTTTTTCGTCTCTCCTGTAAAGTTACATAAAACTGACTTACGAGGTTTTGCAGTTTAACCGTCGATACGTTCTTTATAAAATCGCAAATAGTCAATGCTCTTTGTCTCAAAAACATTTCACGATATTACTCGGTTAAAGTCTTTTGAATGAACATCTGAAAAGAAGAAAAGATATGAAACAGCTCTCTAATAATGATTTAAAAACCGCAATCATAAAAATTCTTGGTACAGATCAAGACAAGAGTTCAAGAAACCGAACTGAGGAACTTTCAAATTGACAACCTCCTAAGCAAACAAGACGTCATTTTTGTCCGAAACATAAAGACATGAAATCATGTAATGACTGTAAGAGAGCAAGCTGTAAGGAACGTAGTGTCACCCTAAACTTTTGTCAAGATTGTTTTAGAAATTAAGAGATTATATATATATATATATATATATATATATATATATATATATACGTATATACGTATATATATACGTATATATATATATATATATACGTATATATATATATATATATATATATATATATATATATACGTATTCACTCCCTCTTATTTTTTCCGATATTATTTTTACTTGTTAAACTTTTTTGTAAGTTTACTTTTGTTAAATTAATGTTGTAGAAGTTAACAGTAAGTCTATTTAAGTTAGTTTACACACAAAATTGCCTCCCGAAATAATTGTAAGAGTTATTTTGGAATATAAGTTTTTCAGTTTCTTATTTGGCTATGGTAGAAAAGTTTTATTGTTATATAAAATAAATAAAACATTTTGATAATAATAATTAAATTAAATTAATATATTGTCGATTGTTTTTAATTCAAATTAACTTGTTTACTAACTTTGAAATAATATAAACACATCTCTGTTCTAACCAATTGTGCCAGTCCGCAACTGATCTAGTCTGTTTCCAATATGGCGTCTGGATACTTTTATACTTCAAAGGCGCCGACTAAGAGTGTCCTAACCAGTCCTAACTGTTTGTGGTTAAACTGTGGTGGAAGTGTGTATACTAAACCCATCAAATTTTGGGTAGTATATATTTAAAAAATATATTTTAGTTATTATAATTTAACATAACTATTTATTATATGGTCCAGATAAATAAATATTAATCGTCGGTAATTCGCAAAGTTCTATTTTATTTACTATTTAGTTTGTTTACTATTAATATTGGCTATGAGTACGTATGCTTGGTTGTGTAGTAATTTCCAGCCACTTTTAGTCTGTCAAAAAGTAACTAACTTCGCAAAAAAATAATTACTAAATTCACTAGACAGTTCGGCTGGGAATAGCGAACCTAGTATAGTACTATTTCTAAAGTTACACACTAAAGGGACTCTCTCTGTCCCTAATTTACTTGCCCCCAATATGGTCTGAGTTAATGATTTATCAAAAAAATTGCAATATGCAGATTCATAAGCTTTAAAGCTGTGGTCTTTCTATACCTTATCTCATGCCACAATGGGCAACCATTTTGATTCAGAGATACTAATTCAGTTTATTTGCATGCATCTACTGTCATTACATGTTAACTGTATTCTACAGAATCAAGAGGGTTTGCAGCCATGCTTGAAGACTGAAAATGATTCATTGACAACTTTTTCACATTGTTTGTTTCTTTAAAGAATTTGATCAGATGATTGTTTGTGTCACTAACCATTGTGCAATGATTTTGAACCACTGTGAGAAAGCTTTCAGTATTCAAAGCTACTGGCACAATCTTATGTTTAGATGCACTATTATTTTCCTTGACTTTTATAAATTTCAGGCTATTAGCAATTGATGGAAATTCAGATAATTCATGATGATTTTTGCAATAACACTCCAGGGTAGTTGTTAATAGATCTTCACTACGCCAGTGTAGCCACACCAGAAAAGCTATACCATACTTACATCCACCTGAAATCAAACAAAAGAAATGTAAATTGATTGATGTTTATGTTATGTAAATGTTTTTTAAAACAACTAGAATTCTAGAACAAGGGAAAAATTGCATCAATGGACCAATTACATCCAACAACTATAACAAAAAAATAAAACACAGCAAAGCTAATGAACCGGACGGTGTGCCCATCAAAATATGAAAACTCATTCATAAATATGTTACTTATTGATTTAGTGGTTGAACTATTTAATTAATTATATCAGACTGTCACAACCCTCATGTTCATAAATACAACTCATTATGAAATTCAAAGCAAGCAAAATGTGAAAATACCGTAAGACAATAATAGTTAAAACATTAAAAACAATAACAAACATTTCTACCAAATTAACTTGGATGTTAATAGAAAATACCAAAGCATAATTCTTCTTTTTTAAATAAAAACAATAGTGAGGTTGATTGCCTACTGTTTAAGAAAGTTGTTAAGAAAGTAGAACTAACTCTTAAATTTAATATACATCATAGCGGTGTCTTAATATTGTCCTGAAGCTATTTTCTTGTGGCGTTTTAAAGTAATTACTATTTAAATAGGAATAAGCCACAATTAAAGGTTAAAGTAAGTTTATTGACGTTGCAATTTCCACTTCGGAAATCGTTCTTAAAATACAAACATTGGTAAATTAAACAAATTTTGTGGTTTGTTACTTGGTGAAAAATTCTTCTAATAATTTAATTTTATCTGACTCATTTATATTGCCAATTCAGACATACATTATATATTTTAAAGTAGACGACTTTAAAATGATATTGCCAATATTGTTTAGTTGCGTTCCTAGGACGACTTTTCTGGTAAGATGTTCATTCGAGTACATGAAATCAACTTTAACTTAAGAATATCCGTCAGAAAAAATCATAGCATGTAATTCGTCTTTAAAAAGACAACCACATGCCACGATGACAGTAGAATTCTCCTGTTAGTGATTCGATAGTAAATTATGGGGAAAATCCAGGAAAAAAACCTCATTAGACTATCCCGACATGGTAAGTACTTGGTCGTACATTTAATTTACTCTCAATAAACACCAAGCTCTGATTTTATATGTTTGTTAATATATATATATATATATATATATATATATATATATATATATATATATATATATAATGAGATAATATTAAATGTAGAAGAAATTAGCATAATAATAAGTGTAAAAAGTTTTATTTTAATAATTATAATAATATAGATATATTTAAGTGCACCATGTGCATAGGCAACCAAATGTACCTTGTATTATAATGACAGAATAGTGAATTTGAACTGAATAAGTGACATTTGAATAATAATTACGGATGTAAAATAGTGTTATTTATTAATTTAAGATATTTAATTTATATATAAGTTTATATTCTGATCTGAAAAGCCTAAATGTCCATAAAATTCTCGATAGAAGGGTAAAGAATTCTCTAGAAAACGTCAATATAAGGAAGTTAACCCTATTTGCGAGGTAGACTATTCGAGAACATTCATACATCTATGAAATACAACAATTTCGAACATGATTTGTTTCAAGAATATTCTTGAACACTGAAAAGATATAAATACTCGGTGGCTTGGAGGATAGAAACGTTTAGTATGACAGTTGGAGAGGACAAGATGAGAGTAAATTAAAACAGGTAGACAGTTACAGTTGGACAGTGAGACAGTTAGTAGGACAGTATGACAATAACAGTGGGACAGTATGAGAGTAAATTAAAACAGTTGGGCAGTTAAACAGTTACACAGTGCATTCATTAAGCAGTCAATCATTCAGTCAGTTGGTCAATAAATAGTACAAGCAGATAGTATACAATGAAGAAATTAAAATTATAATATCTATATGGTGATTTGAGATTAGAAGAAATGAAAATTATAATATTTATATGGTGATTGGAGATTGGAAGAAGAAAAAATAAGATTATAAGAAAGAAGCAAAGAAGAAACAATAAATAAAGAAGAATATTTTGCCCATTTATAAATGCTATTAGAAGAAAAATATTTTAAGTTGGTGGAAGCTGATGATTAAAACATGGTGGTGTATTTGGAAAAAGTAATTTCACAAAAACAAGGATAATCGAGGCTGAAAACGAAGATATTGAGTGGTGATTAGACCCTTTATTTTGAAAAACATAAATGATGTAGAGGTAGTGGATTTTGACAAGAGCTATGAGTCATGCCGATTCAGTACACAAGTTTACCTTCTATTTACAAGGTTATAGCTCTTGCCAAAATCCATTACCTGTATCCTCGATATTATGTTACTGACTTACTAATACTGGTATTTTCAAAGCACGTGGAGTTCGTGGCATTTTCAAAGCACTGGAAAATACCAGTGCAAAGCACTGGTATTTTCCTTTTAATAACTTAATAACTCTTTTAATATGGGTAACCAGTTCCTACTACATTCTGCCGAGGAATTATAATATTTAATTCTATATTTAAAGAGGAAGTTATTAAAAGGAAAATACCAGTATTAGTAAGTCAGTAACATATTGAGGATACATCATTTTTATGTTTTTTAAATAACAAACATATAAAATCAGAGTTTGGTGTTTATTGAGAGTAAACTAAATGTACGACCAAATACTTAGCATGTCGGGACAGTATTATGGAGTTTTTCCTGGGTTTTCCCTCATAATTTACTATGGAATCACTAACAGGAGAATTTTACGGTCATAGGGAATAAATATAAAAAATAAAAATAGAAGAGAACTGGAAACCATAGTAATAAGTTTTGACTATATATATTTATATATATACAAATAATATATATATATATATATATATATATATATATATATATATATATATATATAGCAAGAATTGATTGAATGAAAATTACATTTTTTTAACTAATCTATAACTATATGATCAACAAAGTTTTACCAGGTTATTGGGCGTACTAGAGTTGCAAAAATTGCGATTTTTTTTAAAGTTTCAGTAAGTTCAATAAGTATAGCCTAGTCTTTTCGTCTTGGGATAAACATATTATCATATCTTAGCAACAAATTGACCGATGAGGTTTGTAAAATTTCAGTTAGTTAAGTATTAAAAGAACTTCAATTATTATACAAACATTTATTCAAAAAATATGGTCATTCTGATAAAGTACCGTTTGCCAATTTTGAGCGCTAATTTTGCAATTATAATTGATCGAAATCGAAAATCTGGTTGGGAGAATGGAAAACGCCGTACAAGAGGCGTATGTAGCACTAATAGAATTGGCTACAAAAATCGGGTGAATAATAAAACGAAATACATGAAAATAAGCACGCGGCCACAAATTATACTGCCACTTGTTATAAAAAACGACGTCATCGAAGCAGTGAATGAATTTTTATTCCTGCGAGCGCTCGTTAACACAGTAAATAATACTACAGCAGAGATAAACGGCAAAATTGGCACGGTCAACATATGCTATTTTGGTCTCAATTTACTTCTTAAATCCTCAATTATATCGAGAAGTACAAAGGTAATACTCTACAAAACAATAATATGCCCAGTTCTAATACATGGTTCAGAGACCTGGACTCTAACAAAAAGTAATAACATAATGCATGTTTCAAATAAAGGTACTGAGTCGAATGTATGGAGCAGAGAATGACAATGGAGTGTTGACAAGACGATACAACTTTGAACTTTATAGAATATACCAGGAAACATATATTGTAAAATTTATTAAGATAGGACGTCTGAGGTGGGTACGACATCTAATGCGGATGGAACAAAAATGACCCAGCTAGAAAAACACTCTTTGATAGACCCATTGATCAGAGGAGAAAAAGAAGAAGACCCAGAACAAAGTTACTCGGTAACATGGACGTGGACGGCGACGGATAGGGACGACTGGAGAAAAATTCTTGAGTAAGCTAGGACCCACGCAGGGTTGTAAAGCCAAATGAAGCTTGTAATTATTAATTCAAGCTACTTCGCAACAATCTAAATGAAAAAAGCATATTTTACCTCTTCAAAGTCTCATAAATAAATAGTAACCAACAATTTGCTGTTGCATTGACGAGAGTTGTTTATGACATCGCCCTTTATAATAACACCGAGTAGGTTTTAAAAATTCACTAATCAGTGCTTGAATTCGACCTGGTTTACTGTCAGTTACGTCATTTCTGTTGCTGAACTCATTAGATGATTTTAGAAGCTTATGAAAAATATGTTGAGAAATATGGATATATACCCGCTTCCTCATGAGGTGAATATCTCAATATTATTTTTGATTCTTTTATCAACAATATTATGGTGGTCTTTAGACAAACTCGTGTTAATGTATCCAGACTGGAATTTTAATTTTGGGGCTTATGAAATTAAATAATCTTTCGGCTTTTAGAAAAGTTGTATTTAACGTTTTATAAAAATCTTCAAAAATCAATATGCATATTTCTATCATCTAAACACATTAATAAATACAATCAAATCAAAAAATTAACACAACTTAAAATTCTCGTCTTACAGGAACTATATTTTGATTGTACTACAGTTACAATTTATAGATAAAATATTTTAAGTACAATTTTTATTTTTGTTAAAGATTAAAATAAAAAATGTAAATGATCTTTTGTCTTTTAATAATGCTCTCGTTTTAAGTTTAATGTAGAAATCCATCGAAATCTTGCTATGACGCTATAATCGAAAGATCGAATTTTACAATCATTTTACTAGTACAGAAATTTCATTTCACAATGCATAAGATGTCAACATGGCATTGCTGATTTTTCGTTGTCAGCAAACTATTATATTTTTTTAAATGTGATTATGTAAATTGGAGACAACTTGGATTATGTATACATTATTTTGTACAACTGATTAAAATCCCAAACGACTAATTTTGATTGCCTAGGCTACTACTCTCTAGGATAAGACGATCGACGATCTCATGGACATTTGTCTATGGGCGAACTCCCCAAAGAGTGCTTTTATTTTTCGATAAACTCGTAATTTGCTGACAACCAGGCAAATTTGATACCATGGCTCGTTTGGCCACTATCAATTCCAGTTACAGTCTCAGCAAAAAGGGTCTTCTCCAGAGCCAGCTTGACCATCAGGAAACCAAGAAGCCGGCTAAGTGAGGGTTCAGTTTCTGCTTTTTTGTCCAGTCATGGTCAAAAGATAAAATGTTTTTTAATTATATTAAAGAATACTTTTAGATATATATCTTCTTCTTTATTGATTTTTCAGTGCATCCTAGATTAACTATCGACGTACCTATGGACAAATTGTAAATTAATACGAAATTGAAAAAAAAAATAAAAATAATATAAATAATTTAATAATAATATTACCCTAATCTTACGTATATAATTCCAACATTCCACTTAAAATAAGAAATCTTACGGCGATTTTCAGTCTGACCAAAAGTAATAATTAATAAAACAACTATTAAATTAGAAGTTAGAGGATCTTTCTTTTACTTCCCCCTGCTGATATAAAACATTTAAAACTTCTAGTTGAATTGTTGCGTGAATGATCCTGTATAGTATAGCGCCTAAAACAATTTAAACGGGAGAAACTCAAAATAAATAGAAATATTTATAAAATATACTGTACAGAAAAAAGAAAAAAGGGCCACTTGTAGAGTCTGAAGTAATTATTAAATTGGTCTAATAATATAATTTTGATATTTAATTGTTAAGACAAACTCTAGTCATGGTCATCTTTTTGGTTGGTTTGCCTTTGGCTTAGTTTTTTTTTCATAGCTCTATATTAGATGATTTAATTGACGAATCAATAATGTAAATCAACGTATTTAAAGTATTATTTTTTAAAAATATAAACTAAAAGTCTTATCGTTTATATCACAAGATAAGTTATGTTTCTTTTTTTTTTCAGTACACGAAGACGACTTGTTTTATCATTCACGATAAATCAAAAATGCACTCATAGTTCATCGAAACAGTTCACATAACGGCTTTCGTTTTGAATTTTAGAAATATTAGTTCATGTTTCCTCCTTATTTTTTAAACTGTATTTATATTTTCATACGTATATTTATATTTTCCTAAGTGCAACGGTTGATGACAAGATTCTTCGAAATATTGACATTTCTTTAAAACAATTCTCCAATCTAATGATTAATTTTGTGTAACAATAAAACACTAAAAACTTTGTTTTCAAACTTCCACAAAATTTATTTTAAATATTATCACTACAGCTGTTTCGGCTGATTGCCTTTCTCAAGTGATCTATTTTGGCTTGGGTTTACAAATTTATAGTCTCTAATGAAATAGGTTGAGGAGGGGAGAACTGTTTGTCTCAAGTTGGTCATTCAGAATTATATCTGTGTTTTTTAATTTGTTAATTTCCGTAGATTCTAACAAAGATAGCTTAAGGCCTTTATTTTGAATGTGAAGAATTTTAAATTTGTCATTAAAAGAATGATTATGATCTAGAAGGTGAAGTGCATATGTTGAATCTGTTTTTCTATTCTTGAAAGCCCTTTTATGTTCTGCTATTCGTTTATCAAAGTTTCTACCAGTTTGACCGATGTAAGTTTTTGGGCAGTCGCCACATTGAAGTTTGTACACACCACTATTTAAGTGTTTTTTATTTTGGCTCTTGTTATTTTTAATATATTTGCCTAGGTTGTTATTTGTTCGGAAAGCTGGTGTTATTCCTTTCTTTTTTATGTGTTTGGCAATTTTTGTTGTTATTTTGCCTGTATATGTAATCGAGCAGAAGGTACTGGGTTTTTTCTCTGGTGGTGGAAATACTAATTTCAGAGCTTTCTTGTGTAGTTTTTGATTTAACATTTTATTAATTGTTTGTTCGTTGTATCCGTTGTTTACTGCTATTTGTTTAATTATATTTAATTCTGTCTCAAAGTTGTATTTTGACATCGGAATTTCTGTTAATCTATGTAACATACTATGATAAGCTGCCAGTTTATGTTGTGTTGGATGGGATGACGAATTGTGTATAGTCGTGTCAGTATGGGTAGGTTTATGAAATATGGAGAAGTCATGTTTGTTTTGAAGTCTGCTAATTTTTAAATCTAAAAAATTTATGGATTGATTTTGTTTTGTTTCTATTGTAAATTCAATATGACTATGAAGTGAATTAATATATGATAAAAATTGGTCGAGTTGCCTGTTAGTTCCTGTGAAACATACCAGTACGTCGTCTACGTATCTCCACCAATATAAAAACTGTTTGAATACGGGATGTTTTGAAATCTTTGTCTCTAGATGATCCATAAAAATATCTGATAACAATGGGCTTAGAGGATTATGCATTATAAGTCCTGCACTGTTATTTGTATATATTTTATTATTAAATTCAAAGTAGTCCTGGTTTATGCAAACTTCAAGAAGATGTAAAATTTCAGATGTAATTATTGGATTTGTACTATTTTGGTCTAAAAGGTTTTTTACTAGAATAAAAGTTTCTGTAGGAGGGATACTAGGAAAAAGATTTTTTACTTCAAATGAAATTAATCTGGAGTTGTTAGGTAATTGAAAATGTTGTATTTTATTAACTAGTTCTATTGTATTTTTTATGGTAAATTTAGGTGAAAATTTAGTGTGGTCTAAAATAATCTCTAACAGTTTTTTTGAAATTTTATATGACGGAGCTGTATAAAAAGAAACTACAGGTCTTATTGGGTGATCCGGTTGGTGTAGTTTAATGAAAGAATATAATTTAGGAGGCTGCGGGTTCATAATATTGAGGTATTTCTGTTCTATTGGATTTAGTATTGATTTTGAATTTTTTAACGCTAGCTTAATTTGTTTTTGATATTTTTCTGTCGGATCTTTGTGTAAAGTTTCAATATTTTGATTATTTAAGAATTCTATTGTTTTGTTATTATATTCTATTTTATCTATACCAATAGTAGTGTTACCTTTGTCAGCTTTTGTAAACACAATGTTGTTTTCTACTGATTTATGATTTATGATTTTTATGGATCATCTAGAGACTAAGATTTCAAAACATCCCGTATTCAAACAGTTTTTATATTGGTGGAGATACGTAGACGACGTACTGGTATGTTTCACAGGAACTAACAGGCAACTCGACCAATTTTTATCATATATTAATTCACTTCATAGTCATATTGAATTTACAATAGAAACAGAACAAAATCAATCCATAAATTTTTTAGATTTAAAAATTAGCAGACTTCAAAACAAACATGACTTCTCCATATTTCATAAACCTACCCATACTGATACGACTATACACAATTCGTCATCCCATCCAACACAACATAAACTGGCAGCTTATCATAGTATGTTACATAGATTAACAGAAATTCCGATGTCAAAATACAACTTTGAGACAGAATTAAATATAATTAAACAAATAGCAGTAAACAACGGATACAACGAACAAACAATTAATAAAATGTTAAATCAAAAACTACACAAGAAAGCCCTGAAATTAGTATTTCCACCACCAGAGAAAAAACTCAGTATCTTCTGCTCGATTACATATATGTACAGGCAAAATAACAACAAAAATTGCCAAACACATAAAAAAGAAAGGAATAACACCAGCTTTCCGAACAAATAACAACCTATTCAAATATATTAAAAATAACAAGAGCCAAAATAAAAAACACTTAAATAGTGGTGTGTACAAACTTCAATGTGGCGACTGCCCAAAAACTTACATCGGTCAAACTGGTAGAAACTTTGATAAACGAATAGCAGAACATAAAAGGGCTTTCAAGAATAGAAAAACAGATTCGACATATGCACTTCACCTTCTAGATCATAATCATTCTTTTAATGACAAATTTAAAATTCTTCACATTCAAAATAAAGGCCTTAAGCTATCTTTGTTAGAATCTATGGAAATTAACAAATTAAAAAACACAGATATAATTCTGAATGACCAACTTGAGACAAACAGTTCTCCCCTCCTCAACCTATTTCATTAGAGACTATAAATTTGTAAACCCAAGCCAAAATAGATCACTTGAGAAAGGCAATCAGCCGAAACAGCTGTAGTGATAATATTTAAAATAAATTTTGTGGAAGTTTGAAAACAAAGTTTTCAGTGTTTTATTGTTACATAAAATGAATTTCCATCAAGTAACGGTCGAATCCATCAATTATGATTAATTTTGTGTTTTGCAAACATTAGTTTGGTTGTATTCAAATGTACTGATAATTTTTGTCTCGATTTTTATATAATGTTGTTATTTTTATACATTCTGGATAATGATTCTTTCCTGTAGTTTCTATGAAACCTTCTAAGCCAATTTGTGCGGCTTCACCTTGTTCATGTAGTTTCAATGGGATAATTTACTTAATCTTTGTTTGGTCAGTAATATTTCCCATTTCTACGGTTTGTGGCCCTGTTTTAACTTATAATATTTCTCCGTTTAATTCTTCATGTCTGTATGGAAAAAAGTTTTACTGTACTAAATAGTTGTACTAAATACTGTACTAAATTGTCTAGAAATGAGTAATATATTTAACTAAATCGATTATTTTTTTATGTAAATTGCGTCATTACTTATTTGAAAACTGTTGTCTTGGATTTTCATGTTAAAATATTTTTACTATAAATTGGTGATTTTAAGTAATATGCAGTTTTTTATTGCTTAGTAATTTATATAATGATACACATCATCACAAGCAACCGTTCCCCCAACATCCGCACCAAGGCACTTTTCCACTTAACGCTACGTTTGGCAATGTTGACATTTTCCTTCGATGTTCCGCTGTGTCGCAACTGCTGAGACTGTTTGTCCTTTCTCGATCTGAAAACTCATCGAAATAAAGATTGGAACCGAATCCTAACCCTAATCGGTGCTCTAATATATTGGATCGGTCGGTACATATGCTGAAAGAACGTTCTCTAAGTATCCGTTGATCAGCGGCATTGCTGTGTCTTCGTTGTCGACTTCTTTCTGCTTTTCGGTGCTTTTTATGTTTCTTTGACTGCCCTAAAACAAATAAAAAATGTTATCCTCTTATCGATTAGATAATTTTTTGAATTATAAAAAAAAAATAGATCATGTAAGAAGGATACAAATGACAAACGTTCAATGATCAATGGCGACGATGTATAAAAAAGAATGGACTATCACAAATTATTTGTTAATTTATTACTTTTATCTATTGGAAAACACTAGAATAGAATAGTATATTACATAACGAGAGTTGTAAGAAGCTTAATACATGCGAGTAAAAAAGTTGCGCGCGAGCCGCGTAGAGGCGAGCGCAGTAATTTTACAAGCATGTAATAAGCTTACAACTCAAGTTGTGTACTACACTTTTTCTACTATTATTTTCGTTTATAAAAATAAAAATTAAATTACCACTATATTTACACTGACAGATTAATAATTTTTAATCTGTCAAAATAACGTCTGTTAATTCGTTTCCATGGTAACTCGACCAACTGACTTACGAGGCTTATGTGATATTACACATTTTTATAAAACTGAAGCGTAATTTTTTTTATTACGTGCTAGCCATTACGTGTCAGTATCTGTTATGATGCATTTACTTAGCATCCAAATAGTAGGTAATATACAATTTACTAGTAAGAGAGTAGAAAAATGTATTTTTACAGCTTCGCACACTGTTGTAAATAAAAATACTTATCTATTGCTTAAACGTTTCGGCTTTTTGCCATTTTCAATAAGCACGTATTGCAGTGCTTATTCAGCTTATTTTTTCAAATATAGCTCAGCAGTTCAAACACCATAATTGAACGAGTGATATTGGCAGCAAAAAACAGAGATGTCGATGATATGAATGTGACCATTTTGAATTTTCTTCCAGGAAAGTTGTTTTTATTTAAATCAGTTGACACAGTTATAAATCAGGATGACGTAGAGAACTATTCTACAGAGTTTTTGAATTCATTGGAATTGCCTGGACTCCCATTTAATAATTTTTAATTAAAAGTATAATGTCATTGCGACAATGATCATTAAGAAAAATACAAAGGAGAGGATGTCTTGATCTCGCATATATCGATGAATCCAACCAACGTACCATTTGATTTTAAACGTTTACAATTCCCGATGCGTTTGGCTTTTACAATGACAATAAACACATCACAAAGCCAATTTAGTTTTGGAGTTTCCATGTTTCGGGCATGGACAATTATTAGCGCATCGGAAAACCGTCATCGTGGTATATTTATGCAACGCAAAAAAATGAAAATATTGTTTATCAGAAACAATTTCTGTCACCATCAAGTTCTTGGTGAAAGAAATATAAATAAAAATAAATCGTTCCCAAGGCAAAGAAATCCATAGTTTTGTAAAGAAGTGAAGGAAGATGTAAGAAAAGAAAAAAGCTTATCTGAAATACATATCAACTTATTTCATTTCGAAAGAAATTTAACATGATTTTTGTGGTCTGCAAAAGGAAATATGGCGTTTGATAGGAGGTCACAAAACGGAGGTAAAGGAACTAATATAACCAACACATAGACAAAAGGATACATGGATTGACTACCTGAAAAAGCTCTATGCAGAGGAAGAATAAACGACGTTAGAACTGGAAACACCAGAAATTAGCACAAATTAAGAACTTGATATAAATATACAGAAGTTCATAAAATACTTGAAAAGCAGGAGGTAAAGACGGGACACCAAACGAATTACTGAAATATTGTGTAGCAGTAATTACAGAACAATTAACAACATTAATTAATAAAATTATAAACACAATAAAATACCGGAAGAATGGAGAACGAGCGAACTAATTCTACTATTCAAAAAAATTGATAAAAAATTGGCAAAAAACTACAGAGGTATAAACTTGTTAAATACTACTCTAAAACGTACACCTAAAATTTTACAAGCACTAATGAATCAGAGGATAAGTTTAGCAGATGAACAACAGGGTTTTCGTACTCGAAGAACGAAGAACGAAGAAAACTACAGAGGTATAAACTTGTTAAATACTACCCTAAAACGTACACCTAAAATTTTACAAGCACTAATGAATCAGAGGATAAGTTTAGCAGATGAACAACAGGGTTTTCGTACTCGAAGCACGTAAACAGATGCAATATTCATCATAAAGCAAATTACCGGGAAATCACTAGAGTATAATGCTCTACTAGCATTTCTGTGTCTTATTGACATAAAACAATTAGAGACAGAGTACGAATTAAAGATGTAATTCATCTTCTGTATAATAGAGAAGTTTCGCTAAATATCCTATTCGCTAAATAACTATTGAAAACATCAACTACCAAAACAACAAAATGGAAGTTAGACTAGATCAGTGGTGCTCAAAGGGTCGATCGCCAAAGTTTTTATATCGGGGACTATCCTGACTCACGGGGAAAAAATACGGGGACTATCCTGACTCACGTCCACTATCCTGGAGTGACTCACCACAAGTGTATAATCAAAATAATTATGATGCTATGTCTTCACCCGAAAGTTGCGATAACGCCGATTCGGCATATCACTATTCACAGATAAATTATGGTACATTCCGTCAGCAAATTCTCAACTGTAAACAAACGCACTTATTAATATTTGCTCTCTCATTCGTCAAGATGCTATTAAATATAATTGATTACCTTAAGCCAGATGGATTCTCATTTCACATGTGCAAACTTGCCAGTCTGTTTAAATTTCAATTGTATTTTTGGCGTGTTGGTTTTTAAGTTAATATATTGTGTGTTATATGTTATAGTTATTGTTAAGTTATTTACTGGTCGTGTTATTTTTTAGAGTTTAGTTTAAATGTTTAGTATTAATTTTTACAGTGTTTAGTGAACTTTTAGTATCCAAAAACAAAGTATTTGTTAATCAAAAGTAAAAATAGCTTGCGGTAATCATGTTAATGAAGGTAAGAGGAAAAAATATTATAATTAATTGATGTTTAGAAAAGTTTCATTTCCTTTTTAGTCCATTTATTCACGGTTTTTGGATATTAAAGAACCGCTTGGATTGACATGAAATTTGGCATATACATAGCTAAATTATCCTTTGTTAAATAAAAACGTTTAATATGGAGTTTATTTTCGTCCAAAATGAGGTACTGAAAATAATTTCGGATATAAATCTTATCCAGAGCGACCCATACGAACTTTTGGTCTTTTATATCGTCTGAGAAATATCTGTCGTTGAAAAAAATAGCTCTGCAGGTCACAGCATTTTCGGATTAACATACTTGTGTGAGTCTGCATTTTCCCAAATGAAGATAGTGAAATCAAAATTTCTTAATCGTCTAACTGACCAACATCTCTCTTCATGCTTGCGTTTGGCCCTCGGTAATTACGTACCATCATATGAAATACTTGTGGCTGATATGCAGTGCTATGCATCAACATCCAAATAAAATTAATATGAAAAACATAACTTTAATTACAACTTTCTGTAGTTACACCTTTTTATCAACTGGAAATGTGCAATAAAGTTAGTTTTAAAATTCTTTTTTTACTATGCTTTGTTTTTAAACCAGGAGGAGTAAACTAAAGAGACCAAATAATACATCTTCTTTTTTGGTTGACCATATCGGCCGTCGACGGTAATCCAAAAATATTATATTATGCTAATACGTCGCTAAAGAGTTCTAAAAACAACTGTTTTTTATATAAAAGCAGACTAAAAATCTAAAAATTAAAAGAATAACGCAGGAATAACAAAACATCGGTGATATAACTTAATTAACCTATAAAATGCCATTAGAGTCAAAATTTCATAACAGTGGAGTAAACTTGCCTGATGTTGGACCAATTACAAACAAACATTGCGCCGCGATAAATTTGAATTACTGCTTCTGGTTTAAAAACAGGGTATAGCAGTTGATCTCCGGACGCTTGCAGTTTGTGTGGTAGATCCCTTGCAGTATAAGTTTGAGCACCATATGGATGAAATCATCAAAAGATGAAATCATTAACAAAGGAAGAGGATACAGAATGTGAAATAAAGAAGTAAAAATACTCTGTTACGCAGACGATGCAATATTGATAGCCCAAGCTGAAGATAGTCTCTTAAAGACTAGTCCACGGATTTAACATTAAGAGCAAAAGAATTTAATATGACAATCTTATTTTAGTCAACCGAAACAATAGTAATCAGCAAAGAGCCAGATCAGATGCAAAATAGAAATTGATGGCATCAGTATTGAACAAGACATGGAAATAAAATACCTTGGAATTACACTATCCAGTTATGGAGACCTGGACAAATAAGTGAGAAATCAAGTACAAAAAGCAAATAAACTGGCAGGATGCCTAATAACACTATGGCGAAACAGATACATTACCACTGAGATGAGGTCAAGAATTTATAAAGCCAGTGTAAGACCAATAATGACACATGCCTCAGAAACAAGACCCGACATAGCCAAAACACAAAGGTTACTGGATATGGCAGAGATGAGACCATCGAGAAGAATTAGAAATACGCCGAGAGATGAAGACATTAGAAATGTAACGTTAAGTGTATAAACGAATGGACACTAAATAGAAAAAAATAATGGAATAACCACATAAGCAGAAAGGGGAGACCCGTGTATCAAAATAGCAATATATAAATCACCAATCGGCAGAAGTATTGGGCGACCGCGCAAAAGATGGAATGACAACCTTCCTAGAGGTATTAGAAGAAGAAAGCTTTACATTGATTCAACTTTTTTCACACATAATAGGTTTGAGTTTATTTTTTGTTTTTTTTTTCTGTTAATTTTGTAGACACATTATTTAATTCTAAGGCGGTACGAAGTTCGCCGGGTCAGGTAGTTTATTTATATAAAGCAAATACATAGTAATAAAACTAAACCAAATGCAAAAGTGCTTTGCTTTAACTAAACGCAAATACAAGATAAAAACCAAATACTGTCTATATAGTTTCCCGGAAATTATTTAATTCTTCACTGCAATTACATTAACCAGAGTCACAATTGAAATCATTGTTGCATGATCTATTACCAATTGAATGAGCACAAATAAATTGTAATGCATTTTTCATTATAAAATTAATGGTTTTTTAATTTGTTTTATAGGACACACACAACGAGGATACACCATGTATTTTATTAATCACAGATTAATATGGTAGTTTATTATACATTTAGATTTAAGTAATATGCACATATCAATAATGTATTTTCCTTATAGTCTAGGGAAATAAATATGTCTCAGGACTTAGCAATAGTCGGGTATTGTAAAACCACAAACAAAAGTTAAAAAAAAAATTATAACCAAAATTTGTCTTGCAAAGTTAGTTATTTTTAACTTATAAACAATTAGAATAACTTTTAAACTATTACTCGTAGATGAACTATTCATATACGCATCATATATTCATATCAACTACGCTAATTTAAACACAAAAAAGTTATTCTGGGACGGTGGGACGATTAGGTAAAAACTAGTGATTTTGTTTAATTCGCAGTTAATTTCTTGATAATAATTAAGTAACTTTTAGTCCCATTTTAAAGATAAAGCTTTTTCATTTGAAAATAAAATCAATTAGAATACGAGGCCTCCTCTTTATGAGCAATCACAAAAGTATAAATTAATTTCTACAAAAGTTTAAACAATTAATGATTTTGCCTTATTTTGCTACTTTTGGTACAAATTACTTTTAAAAACTTTAAAATAAGCCACTTTGAAGGTTTTTCTATCTCTTAACAGATAAAATGTTTATATCTATCTATATAAAAGACTAGGATGACACGTCACCCAGTTTGTCGACGATAACTCTTAGCGCCACCTAGGAAAGAAATCTGAACTACCAACTGACACCTCAATCACATTTTATTCTTGAAATGATACGGTTGATTTATTGTTAATTCATTCTACAAATTGATGATTTAAACACCCTTACTCGGAAATTTTACTACTTCATCAGTAATTAATTTTTTCGCAAAATTGCTAAAAATATAGGTTACTGTAATCGTAAAGTAAGATATATTAAGCAAAATATTTTAAAGCTTTATGTTAGAAGTAAACGGGCTATACCGTTTCTGCCTCATTTTCCATGTAAAATCCTATGAGTAAATGCTCATTTCTTGAGAGTTTTATGGTGGGGGTAGAATAGTTAGTAGAATAAATTCTTTAATGTGTCTTTTTGTAGTCCAGTGTACAGTGCTTTTTATGTTTTACATTGATAAAGTTGAAAAAAATAAATAGAACCAGATTTTTCTATAATTTTATTCATTGATCATTACCAAATGATCTCTACTAGTAGTTAGTGATACTTAAAAATTTGATCATAGCTATGAAGATGGCTTTGTACGCCAAAAGCAGAATTGTTTACACACTTCAAAAATATATACTTTCCTTTTTCCATCTGTTGATTTGTCATATATTTTGATATGTGTACAACTATACTCTGCCTGTTTTTCAATGTGCCTACAGTACGTTGTCGTTCCATCGATTTCGTGGTGGGGAACCATCTTTTACCGTCTTAACTACTTTATTTGTTGCCATTCGGCTTATATGATCATTCCATTCTATTCTTCTGTTTCTTACCCAGTCCTTGATGTTCTCCACATTGCATCTACGTAGTATATCTGTATTTCTAGCTCTGTCCCATAGTGTTTTACCATCAATTCTTCCAAGTGTTTTCATCTCTGCTATTTCTAACATCATTTTATGCTCTGTGTTAAGTCGTGTTTCTGCCGCTCTGTGTTAGGTCGTATGTCATTATTGGTATGGTGACTATTTTGTAAATTCGCATTTTATAAAGTAAATTTAATGTTATATTGTTATATTTTGTCTTTTTTTTTGAAAATTTAATGTTAAATTTTCTGGCAGTTATATTAAATTGGTTCAGAATACGTTGTAAATCATCTTCACATTAAGAGAGTAGTATAGCGTCGTCTGCATAGCAGATTACTTTAAGTTGTTTTCCTCCTATTTGTTATTCTTTTTAGTTCTTATTTTTTTTATTATTTTATCCATAATCAGGTGAAACAATAGAGGACTCAGGGAATCTCCCTGTGTTGTCCCATTGTCAGCTTCAATAGAGTCAGTTAGTTCCTCTTCTACTTTTACTTTTATTGTGTCGTTTTGGTAGATATTTTCGATCTTTTTGATTATTTCTAAAGGTATCTCTCTTGCGTACAATAAGTGGATAATATCCTTTACTTTGAGCAGATCAAATGCCATTTTAAGGTCCACAAAACATAGATATGCCGATTTGTTGTATTTTAATGATTTCTTTTGCACTTGCCTCATTATAAATGTAGCGTCGGTGCATGACGTATTCCGACCTAAAATTTGTTATTTTTCTGCTACTGTTATAATTGCATTCAGTTTATTTATTATCACCTTGGTTGTTAATTTTAGTGTTTTGTTTAATAAACTAATTCCTCTGTAATTTTCCTAGTCCCATTTGTCTTTCTTTTTAAAGAGAGGTATTAGGATGCTTGATCGCCATTCTTGAGGAATTCTGTTTTGTTCTATTATATTTTTTATTTGCAAAATTAAAGTACATATTAACGCCTGATACTCCCATATGTTTGACAAGAAAAGTTTTCAATGTGCACTGTATGTCCTAATCTAGAGAAACCCTTACTACGACATGAAAGAATATACAAAAAATAAATATAATGCAGACAAAGATGGAAATATCAACGCTGGGAGTAAGTCAAAAGGACCTAGTTCCAAATCAAATGATCAGGAATAAGACGGGATGCAATGTAATGCACGCTGTTGAGTTTATTTTGCATCTAAATTGGTATTGGGCTGGACATCTACTTGATGACGGATGAACGGTGGATAAAAAAGGTAGTGGAATCGCGCCAGAGACACGAAGCGTACAGATGTAGAGGCAGGCTATCCAGAATATGGACCAATGACATAAAGGGAATTGCCGGAAACTGGATAAAAAGAACACGACATATAGAGGAGTGGTAAAAACTTAGAGAGGCGTACGTTCATCAGTGGACAGTTTAGCCTTTTTAGATAGATATATAGATAGATTTCTGTCATTCCTTTACAGTTTAATTATATCTATTCTGCAATTCCATCTTTGTGTTCGTTAGAGTTCTTCACTTTCATAGATTTTTGTATTCTTTCAGACCCGATGATAAGAAACGACGATACTCTTTAGCCTAGAATTGGGTATATTTTCAAATGTTTCAGTGAAAGGTGTAGAAGATCTGTAAATATGTTGGTATATCTAGAATGGTGTAAATGTAATGTTTTTGTCAGCCGATCGTCTAAACGAAAATGTCATTAATCATTTAATTAAACCAAGTAAAAACATGTTATAAGAGAAGTAATTAATGTGTTAGACAAAAAATATATTGAACACCATCTTCTTCTTCAGATCATCTGTCCATATCATAGGAGGTCTGCCTCTGGGTCTTTTGTGTTGGTATGATCTCCAGGTTAAAATTGATCTGTGCCATTTGTTTAGATCGCTCCTAGCTACATGTCCAGCGTACATTGAACACCATATTATACTGTATTTTATGATTTAAAATAAATCCCGAAATAGTTTGTTCATTACAAATAGCGAATGTGGGACATATTAATTAAAAATAAACTAATAGTTCTACTTTAAGACTACCTACATTAAACTGAAACTCGTAAAAGTAGTAATAAACTTTAAGAATTTTACTAATGGTCAATACAATACAAATAGCACATTTGAAATACTTAAAATACGTTTTTCTGTGAAGTTATAGGTATTTATTTTATGGATTCTAAAAAGGTTTTTATACACGGTGTACCCCATCGTTATGTTCAAAAACTGGGACTCTGTAATGCGCTGTGACTAAAATAGGCGAGCGGTATCCCCTAAAAAGACGCTTAGAAACGGAATATATATCGACTAATTTTTTTTGCATTTCTACCGCATGAAACATTTTTTATTCGATTCTGTATTATATTTTTTCTAGTTCAAATGCTTGTTTTTTAATTTTTCCAAGTGGACCGGAAGTTGTTATCAACAAATAAACTTATAACAAAAAATAATTAATAATAAAGGAAATAAATACTTTCTTACTGGGTAATTTTTCGAAAAATGCTTCCTTTTCGAATTATTTGCAATGTTTTCTTGAAAAAATTTGCAATTTTTGGGATTTTTTCTAAAAAACTATTAAATGAATTGCAACTAGACAAAAACCTTGATAATCTTTAAAACTTCCGAGAAAAATAAACATATTTTGTGGTTTCTATCTTGCTAAAAACATAGTTTTAAATTTAAACAGCGCAACGATTTCTATGCGCCTGTATCGCCGCAACCGTGTATGATTAGTGATAGATTGCTCGAAATGCATATTCGAAATATTTTGTTCCGTGTTTTCAGATATAATCCCTTTTTTCTTGTCAAAATATTCTTATTTGTACTTGATCGTTGAAAGATGATAAAGCTTTTTAAAGAATTGCAATTCATTTAGTAGTTTAAAAAAGATCCCAAAAATCACTAATTAAAACTTTCGTACGGTGATTTATCACCGAGTGCTCACGACGCTGATCCGCAATTTCGAACCAAATCATAATTAACACTTATCAGTATAGGGTGAGTGCTTAAGTGGTCTGATTATTGGAGGACACTGATCGCTTTTTAATTTAAGATATTTCCATGACCATAATGGTTCGGGATCGGTTTTGATTATTCTTAGAGGACTACATTTTTTTTAAATACGGCTGAAGGTGAAGATATTCGACCTATATTTCTGTAGCCTGGTTTCAAAAGTGGCCAACTCCATTTTTTTGAAAATTCAGATATTGAGGGATTCTTGTGTAAAATATCATGGGGAATCCAAATCTAAATACTTTTGGTGTCCAAAATGGCAGGAACAATGTTAAAACTGCATTTGAATAATACCCTTGCTTACAAAATCGGCCAACACTCAAATATGTTGGTGACAAAAACAGCCATCTCCATAAAGCACCAATCAGATGGCCTTATTCTGTGACGTGACCTCGTCGCCTTAGGTGAAACATAAGACAGCAGTGAACTGAGCTTTTCTGGTGTGTTGTGACTGGCATTGTTTTATTTTTGACGTGTAAGTTGAAAAAAATGAGGCCATATTTCCAACGCTTAAAGCTGAGTACACTGTTAACACTACTCGTGCTAAAGGGTTTTTTAACCTTTTGAAAAGGATTAACCTAATGTTGCTATTGTGCGACATGCAAAAAAATATGCCTCTGCTAAAGCTCCCAGATCCGAGTGTGTACTATTCAAGACAGATATAATCTGACGATAGTTTCTGGATGTTCTACTGAAACCGAAGCTTTACTCAAAAAAAAATGCATCAATTTACTCTTGGACCGAACACGAAATGAAAAAGTATTCGAATTAAATAGCCTCTGCAGTATTTGAAGAACTTGAGTGCAGATCTAAATCTGGTTACTTTGAAGGAGGGGACACCTTAAGGCTGGTAGCTGATGGGTGTTCAGGCCAAAACAAGAATAGTATTGTATTAACGATGTGTATTGGTTGCACAGGACTTAAACTTCAATCACAACAGTGGAGCTGATGTTTCCTGTTAAGGTCACTCATATATGCCTAGTGATAGAATTTTTGGTGGCAAAGTGTAAAGAAAAGAGATACAATTGTACAGCTTGAAGAGTATCATTCAGAGTTTAGTAAGCATGAGACAGTCAAACTTTTAGGAAAAGACTGGACCACCCAAGATTGGAAGTCGGAAGCTAAAAACTGTTAAAGACCCAACAAATCTTCATTTCAAAATTTCACAAGGCATAAAGTTAATTCTGACCAAGAAACAAAAGTCAGTAACTGTCAGTGGTGAACAAAACTATAGTTGTCCAATTAATTCAATATTAAGTGTCATGACACCAGGGAAAAAAGTGTGGAATATAAACCCAACTGAACTTACGCTTGGATTCAAAGTGAATGCGTTAAAAATTAAAGACGTGCGCGTTTTATTACAAAAACATTATGCAAAAAATGGAGTGAAATGGAAAATGTGAAGTGGTATCACGAAGTGATAAACAATAATGAAATGATGCCTGAAAATCCACTTCCTGAATGTGAGTGCTTAAATAATGCAAACTGTGATAAAGGCATGGAAGTCAACCAAGTTGTAGTGGACTTTTGATTCAGAGTTATTGTAAGATTCAGATATTGTCCGAACAAGCAGGTATCTAAAGAACCTTTGTTGTTAGTGTATTGATCGGGTTTTTAAATTTTATTGACAAATATTATATTAGCCACAAAATCAAAATAAACAGAGACAATCAAATACATGAAATACAGAGGCGAATAGGCCTAACATGGGCAGCATTTGGCAAATTAAGCCATATTCTAAAAAGTTTAGTTCCCATGTGTCTCAAGCGAAAGGTTTATAACCAATGTGTTTTGCCTGTACAAACTTATGGAGCAGAGACTTTAACACTCACGCAAAAATCTGCCAATAAACTCAGAGTTACACAACGAGCCATGGTACGTGCAATGCTGAACGTGAGCCTTCGAGACCACATAACAAACCAACAAATCAGGCAAAGATCAGGAGTTCAAGACATCATCGAAAGAACCACGACGCTTAAGTGGAACTGGACAGGGCACTTAGCCAGAACACAAGATGGACGGTGGACAAGACGTATTATGGAATGGAGGCCCAGAAACTATAAAAGAAACCGAGGACGACCACCGACTATATGGACCGATCATATAAAACGTGTAGCGGGAAACTGGCTACAAACGGCTCAGTGTAGAGGACACTGGAAAGAACTGAGGGAGGCCTATGTGCAGCAGTGGACGCGATAGGCTGATTGATGATGATTGCATTAGCCCAAGAAATTATTAATATTTTTAACACATATTTCATTTTTTTTATTTTCACCAAAAAAATTTTCAGTATAGGGCAAGCCCTGATGCATTGTTACTGATATTTTACTGCTGACTTAAGATA
The DNA here is from genome assembly GCA_918026665.1 of Diabrotica balteata. Lineage (NCBI taxonomy): Eukaryota > Metazoa > Arthropoda > Insecta > Coleoptera > Chrysomelidae > Diabrotica > Diabrotica balteata. The sequence continues at coordinate 89,968,437 of OU898279.1, read as the reverse complement.
TCGCTCAGCAATATTTTTGGTGACAGAAACGACTATCTCCACATGTTGGTTACAAACACGGCCAATTCCATATTTCAACGTTAAATTTCAACGTTAACTACAGTAAAAAGCATAAATATTATTATTCCAACATGCTCTGGAAATAATTATTAATCAACAAAAAAAAATTCCTATTTTTTTTATTGATTACCTATATCGTTTTTTACCTATATCGAAAAGTTTGCTAAATGGAGTTGGCCATCTTTGAAACAAGGCTACAATTTAATATTATTTTAATAATAAGATGCACTTGATTTATCAACCTGAAAAGAATCTCTGTATCGTTGAAACACTGCTTGTGCAGAGGGCGAGTAGATTTCAAACAGTTCATCAAAAACAAAAGACATAAGTACGGCATTAAGCTGTATGTTTGAACTGATTCTGATGGTATCATTTTTAACATACATGTATAGTGGATCACAGGATTCCTTAGTGGAAAAGGTCACTCAATGAAATTTTCTTGTGAATTGATAAAAAACTATCTTGGATATAGTAACTCAATTTTTATAGATAACTTTTATACTGGAATTGAACTTGCCGAAGTACTTCAACAAATTATAGCTACTGCACTGGAATCTTAAACATGAAACGTCGAGATGTTCCTTAAAAAATATAAAAGTGCTCAATTACTACCTACTGAGATAATTAACATACCAGAAGGGTATATATCATAATATGACAGTTATGATTTGATATTATTAAAATAAGTATTGTGTGCATACGTATAGTTTGCAAATATTTTTTAAGAATATTAAATTTCAAAATGATATTCCAATACAACAAAAAGCAAAAAATAATGTTACTTCTGTACACATGTAAAAGTAAATAGCGAGTGCCAGTAATACTGGCCAGTATTCATTTCCATAATAAAAAACGTTGTTTTTAGTGTTTTTGACTAAATAGGGTGGCAAATTCTGTGTAGTTTTCCGGAGATATTTGCAGAATTGGTCAAAAAAGTGGACAATGGAACTGGAAAAAAGTGGACAATGATCTAAACATTAAACAAATATTACATTAAGTTCATTTGTATATTATTTTGAACCCAAAAACTACTATTATTCAAACAGGTTGCATTTAAAAAAATGATACTTAAAATAGATTCCTGAAACTGACTAACTAAAGAGGAAAATCGACAGTATAACAGCGACATAAAATTTGAAGAACCGTTTGAAGGATCAGAGTTAAATTATATCATCTAAATATTTCGTCAGATTCGGAATATGAACCTGACAATATCACTAGAAGTAAAAAATTTAAAGTAACACCTAAAGAAGTGAACCTAATTCGAGAAGAAAAAATGAGAAAAAAAGAGATTCTTCTACTTGGGAAAGAAATTAACAAAAATATTTAGGAATGTGCGATAAAACATTACAGAGCAAAAAAGAAGAGGAAATATGAATTTTCTATAATTACTATAACGAGAAACTCCCGGAAAATGAAGATGTAGTCTTCAGCAAACTCTCTAGTAGCAAAAGAAAAAAAGAAATGTTCAATGATAACCGAGGAGCAACGAAGGAAGATTTTTGATGGGTTTTAGTCTGAGACATATGGGCATCAACGAAAGTTATTTGTGTGTAAGCTAGTTAATAAACATCCATAACGTAAAAAAGGAAAGAATGAGTAAAAAAGGCGTCGCAAAAAATACAAAGCAGATTGTTCTACTTGGGAAAGAAATGAACAAAAATATTTAAGAATGCGCCATAAAGAATACAGAGCAAAAAATAAGGAGAAATATGAATCTTCTATAATTACTATAAGGATAAACTCCCGCGAAATGAAGATGTACTTCATTTCTATTAAAACAATGTAATATATTCTATTAAAAAAATATTAAGTTGAAGGCCGTTTTCTGTATTATCGGAAGTGATAGCGAGCTGAATATATCAGAAAGGCCTCATTAAAGTATTTTTGTTTAAATGTGGTATCTAAGTTTTTAGTTAACATTGTTCTGAAGCTATTTTCTTGTGGCGTTTTAAAGTAATTACTATTTAAATGGGAGTAACCCACAATTAAAGGTAAAAATACGTTTATTGACGTTTCAATTTCCATTTCGGAAATCGTTCTCTGATTTCCGAAGTGGAAATTGAAATGTCAATAAACGTATTTTTACCTGTAATTGTGGCTTATATCCATTTAAATAGTAATTATTTTCAGTTAACCTTGCAAATAAATGTTAGCTCATGTTTCCGTTATAATTAATGATATGTGTGGTATATAATAGTATATTACATAACGAGAGTTGTAAGAAGCTTATTACATGCGAGTAAAAAAGTTGCGCGCGAGCCGCATAGCGGCGAGCGCAGTAATTTTACAAGCATGTAATAAGCTTACAACTCAAGTTGTGTACTATACTTTTTCTACGATTATTTTCGTTTATAAAAAGAAAAATTAAATTACCACTATATTTACACTGACAGATTAATAATTTTTAATCTGTCAAAATAACGTCTGTTAATTCGTTTCCATGGTAACTCGACCAACTGACTTACGAGGCTTATGTGATATTACACATTTTTATAAAACTGAAGCGTAATTTTTTTTATTACGTGCTAGTCATTACGTGTCAGTATCTGTTATGATGCTTTTACTTAGCATCCAAATAGTAGGTAATATACAATTTACTAGTAAGAGAGTAGAAAATAGTATATTACATAACGAGAGTTGTAAGAAGCTTATTACATGCGAGTAAAAAAGTTGCGCGCGAGCCGCGTAGCGGCGAGCGCAGTAATTTTACAAGCATGTAATAAGCTTACAACTCAAGATGTGTACTATACTTTTTCTACGATTATTTTCGTTTATAAGAATAAAAATTAAATTACCAATATATTTACACTGACAGATTAATAATTTTTAATCTGTCAAAATAACGTCTGTTAATTCGTTTCCATGGTAACTCGACCAACTGACTTACGAGGCTTATGTGATATTACACATTTTTATAAAACTGAAGCGTAATTTTTTTTATTACGTGCTAGTCATTACGTGTCAGTGTCTGTTATGATGCATTTACTTAACATCCAAATAGTAGGTAATATACAATTTACTAATAAGAGAGTAGAAAAAAAATATTTCATACCTTCTTCCTTCAGCTGAACATGCTTTCTATCTGGACTTATAGACGTACTTTTCCTAGATTTTTTATCGCTCCCTGTTTCTTTCTTATCCGACTTTTTATCGCTACTGTTTTTGCTTTCCGAACTGGATGGTGTTTTTGGTTCATTGTTGGTTTCGGTAATTGATTTTTGTGTTTCTAGACTAGGAGTTTTTTGATGAGCCATTTTATCTTTATCATTAAACCTGACGTCCAAAATGGAACTTCTTCGTTCGTTAGGAGTTTTTGGAATGGACGAATCTGAACTGTAAGATAATTTATTTTTTTCTTTTTTTCCTTTAAAATGTATAGATACTTTTTTTCTGATACTTAGTTTTGATGACTTCGGTTTAGGTAGAGATTCTTCTGCTTTTTTGGAATTTCTTTCATCTTGTTTTTGTGTTTTAGGTTTCAACTTTTCGTCGTTTTCACTTGATACATGTTCAGATGACGTCAGATCAAGAAGATTTGTTTTTGAACCACTTTGTTGATTAGATTTATCTGAAATTTAAAGAAATATACATATAAATATTTTGCAAATAAGATATGAACTGTTATGTGACCATAAAGTGCATGAAAAATATAAAAGATCGCAGCCTGAATTGTGGTTTAGAAAAAACCAAAATATCCAGAACATAAAATTTGGAATGTAATTTCGGTCAATCGACTTAAAATTGAGGCCATTTAAAAACCAAATATATGAAGTACAAAATTACTGTTCATAAAAGCAGCAATAACAGTGATGATTTCAAATAATCTGTTCAAAATTCTTCTTTAAGTATTATATCGCTCTATAACTTCGACAACTAGGTTATGCGCCAAAACAAATGAAACTCAAATCAGAAAGTTTGTGAAATATTAACGCATCAAATAACACGTATCACAAATTGAAAACAGTACTCTTCGAATAAACTACCAAAAATGTTGAGAATGATGTTAATAACGGAAGAAAACCCTTTGTAATTGGACCAGAGCGGATTTGTAGAAAAATCGACTAAATTTGTAGAAAAATCGACTAAATTGGGGTGTAATAGCTGGCATTCGGATTTTTGCAGAAATAGTTAGGTGATAACTTCAGTAATAATAATTGACTCCCTCTTAATAGCTCGGAAACATTAATAATTATTAACATTAATAAAACAATTAATGTTCCCCACCTATTTCAGAGAGAGGATAAGTCAATTATGATTACTGACTTATCACCTAACTATTTCTGCAAAAATCCGAATGCCACCTCTCACATCCACCTCAAAACAGATGTGCCCTGTTCTCAATTGACTATTTTTTCTGCTCATACAGGAATGGGGGATCAAACGTTTTAACTGAACGCAAAGGCCATCATGTTCTACCAGTTACCATAATAAGTAATGTGATCAAACAAAGACAATTTCAATAGGTGTAAGAGGAATCCGCAGAACATCCCTAAAAATGAATTTGACGAATGTTAAAGGGGAGTGATAGTTTTTCCTGTAAAACTCAAATTCGGCAATGCTTGATTAATACAGACAAACCAACAAGAGATGGGCTTCAGTGTTAGTTATGTTTAGGAACAAACCCCATTTTTTTTTAAATGTGGGGATTTCGGCTAAAAGCCTTGTTCTTCTTAAAGTGCCGTCTCCCTACGGAGGTTGGCAATTATAATGGGTATTTTATTTTTGAATTTGCTGCTCTAAACAAATCAATCGATTTGCATTGATACCAATTACATAGATTCTTCGACCAGGAATTCTGCCTTCAGCCAATAGATCTTCTTCCCTTAATCCTGTATTATGAGTCTCAAAATTTAATATTTTTTGGTCCTCTCATCACGATGAATTTATCATGGGACAGACAAATCATTTTCTTTGTTTTAAACGGCTAGAAATAATCGTAGAGAAACTCCTTCATTGTGAATGTGTAATGATTTGGTGCGAAGAGTAGCGCCAGGTAATGGTTTATTAGATAATTAGTTCATGAAAGATGAACTTAGAAATTAGGTTTTTGGGATTAAGCCACAATTATTGTTGGCTGTGATTGTGATGATAATCACATTTATTAAACCTTATGTTTGACATTTCGACTTCCATCACAATTTCAACCAATAATTTTCCATACCACTGACTTTCAGACCCTTCTAATTCACCTAATCAATCAACTCTTGATTGATCAATGCGGTATACTTAAACAAGCTGTTTTTACGAAAATACATCAGTAAATAATGAATATCGTGAAAAAATGTGGATCTTTTACAAACATACTTCGCAATCTTGTTTAGCGTTATGAAACTTCATGGGCCTGAATGACATAAATCGCAGAACAATTTGTATTTCACCTCACATTTCTTTGATATTTAATAAAGCATTAGTGTTCTTTTTTTTTGGCCCTTGTATTTTACTTTTAATCAAATTATATACAAGCAGCACAACCCGAAGATCTAACGATGGGAACATATTCTTTCGGAGGAGTAAGAGAGTTTATATACCTAGGCTCACAAATTAATAAGAATACTAATGCAGTAAGTGCAGAAATTAACAGACGGATATATCTGACAAAAAGAGCCTATTATGGATTAAAAAAAATTTTAACAACAAGCCTATTACAAATAGAACGAAACGAGTGATATACAGAACTTTTATCAAGCTTATCTTCATATACGCGTCGGAAACATGGACGATAGCAAAGAGCGATGAAGAACGTTTAAGATGCTTTGAGCGTAAAATCCTCCGGCATATTTATGGGGAGTACAGGAGGGCGGATTATGCGCAGACGCTATAATTTCGAACTTTACCGCCTGTATGACAAACCTGATGTTATTAGGTCCATCAAAATAAACCGGCTGCGGTGGTTAGGTCACATAGAGAGAATGAATGAGATGGAGCCGCCAAAACATATTTATAATCAAAGAATAGATGGACTGAGAAGGAGAGGCAGATCCAAAGCACGATTTAAGGATCAGCTGGAGAAAGACTTGAGAATGTTGGGAGTGCGAAACTGGAAAGTCAAGGCGAAGAATAGGAGAGAATGGAGACTTATCCTTGAGCAGGCCAAGACCCACCATGGGTTGTGGAGCCAATGATGATGATGATTTTTACTTACCAGTTTCTCCAATCTGTTTGTTCTCGTCTTTATGATCGATTTTTATCACATTTTCCGTATTAAATTTGTCGGTTTCTAGCTCTTGAGTATTATCATTGTTTTGATTTCTAAAGAAATTATCCGGATTATATCTCATACTAAAATGATCAGCATTCACGTAGTTATCTTTAAAGTTTCCAAAGAAAAATGGATTTCGCTCTATTTCTTGATTTTGAAACACGCCAGGATCGAGAATGGGTGCAGATCCTAGTACAGATGGAGTAATATTGCTTAGATTAGGTGCATCTACTGGAATTATTGGTGGTTGACCTAACATTAGTTGAAGTTGAGGAGTGTTAGCATCATCTGGTATTTTCGTCTGCAAATTTTCCATGCTTCTATAAAAAAAGTTTTATTGTATTTACCACAATTACAAGAGAGAAAAATACTTTATTGGCCTTCTAACTGACCTAAGAACTCGAAACGTCAATAAAGATTTTCCAATCTTAGATCTAGATAATTTATTATCACTACAGTTGTTTCGGCGGAGGGCCTTTCTCAAGTGATCTATTTTTGGTATGCGTTTACACTTTACAGTTTTTTACAACTGAATAAGGTAGTTAGCGGAGAGCTTTTGCTCATTCAGAAATATATCTGTATTTTTTAATTTGTTAATTTCCATGGATTCTAATTAAAATAGCTTAAGGCCTTTATTTTGAATGTAAAAAATTAGAAATTGGACATTAAAAGAATGATTATGGTCTAGAAGATGAAGTTCGTATGTATAATCTGTTACCAGCCTGACGGATTTAAGTTTTTGGGCAGTCGCCACATTTAAGTGTGTATACACCACGGTGTAAGTGCTTGTTCTTTTGGCTCTTGTTGTTCTTAATATATTTGTTTAAGTTGTTGTTTTGTTCTGAAAGCTGGTGTTATAACGTTCTTTTTTATGTATTAGGCTATTTTTGTTGATATATTGCCTGTAATATGTAATGTCATATGTAATGTAATATGTAATTTAATATGTAATGCAATATATAATGTAGTATATAATGTAATGTGTAATGTAATTTGTAATGCAATGTAATATGTAATGCAATATGTAGTACAATATGTAATGTAATATGTAATGTAATATGTAATGTAATATGTAATGTAATCTAGCAGAAGATACTGAGTTTTTTCTCTTGTGGTGGAATACAATTTCAGGGCTTTCTAATGTAGCTCTTGTTTTTAAATTAAAAATTTAAATTTAAAATTTTATTTATTCTTTGTTCGTTGTACCCATTGTTTACTGCTATTTGCTTAATGATATTCAATTATATCTCGAAGTTGTTTTTTGACAGTCGAAGTGGAAATTTCTATTAATCTATAATATGCTGTAGTAGGCTGTAAACTTATGTTGTGTGCGATGGGATGATGAATTGTGTCATATAATATGTAGTGTCAATATGGGTATGTTTATGAAATACTGAGAACTTAAGTTTGTTTTTAAGTCTGATCATTTTTAGAATCTAGAAAATTTATGGATCGATTATGTTCTGTTTCAATCAATTGTGAATTCAATAGGACTATTGAGTGAATTAATATACGTTAAGACTTGGTCAAGTTGCCTGGTAGTTATTGTGTGATAGCAGTGGGCCTAGAGGATTATCCACTATAAGTCCTGCAGTGTTATTTTTTATATATTTGATTAAGTTCAAAATAATCCTGGTTTATTCAAATGTCAAGAAGATAAAATTTCAGATGTAATAACTGGATTTGTAATATTAAAGTCTAAAAGGTTTTTTACTAGAACAAAAGTTTATGTAGGAGGAATACTAGGAAAAAGATTTTTCACGTCAAATGAAATAATCTTGAGTTAGGTAATTAAAAATGTATTTTATTAACTAGTTCTATTGCGTTTTTTACGGTAAATTTAGGTAAAAATTTGGTGTGTTTTAGAATAATCTCGTAACTGTTTTTTTTTTAATTGTATCTGACGAAGCTTTATAAAAAGAAACTACAGGTCTTATGAAGTGATGTTATTGTAATTCATCACTTATTCTAAGTACATATACATAAATCAGAATAGTAACATGCCATAAGAAAATAGCTTTAGAACCATATGAAACCAAAACATAGTTATTTTTATTATTTTATATATACTCGTAAATATGTAGCTTAAGTGTTGCAAGTGCACTTATCGACCGACCCCGCAAAGGATGTAGTGACAACCTCCCATAGAGGTAGAATATCAGTGGAAGAAAAAATGTGAGTGAAGCTCTATAAAAATTCAGTCTAAAGTCATTTTTGCAGAATCTGAAGATAACGCGTACTATAGCATATTTCTTAATGGTTGATAGCTCTCTCCTATATAGAATGATCTCTTACAGAGTAGATTTCATAATTTTATAATTAATGCCAAATCAAACAGAGGCATGGAATTTCTAATATACTCCTTTTTGAGCTCATAATACAATAGAGCAATAAAGTTTAGATACTGTTTATAATGCGTAGGTACTAAACGACAAATGTTTCACATGGCGGAGATTAGAGTAGAAATAATAATAGTTTTTAAAGGGTAGCCCCGATAAGATAGGCAAAATGTCCCCTCACTCCCAGAATTTTAAGACCCTTAAGATTAAGTGTACAGGGTTTCTCATTATATTTTGACCCACACTTATTTTCCTTAATTTCGGGAATACAAAAAAAAGTTTTTAATAAAAGTTGTATTATTTTGGCTGTACCCACCAACAATGTAACAACAGACTAAATTTTGTATACAGGGAGTGCCCAATAAAATGCATCTTCAATATTTCAAATGGGACACCCTGTATTTTTTTATAGTTTTGAGTAGCCCTGAATTTCCTGATTACAAATATATAACATAGTGTAGCATTACTTTTGTTCTATAATGGCGTATGGTACTACTATACTATACTAAGATAAGAAAAAAATATATTTAGAAAGTCAACAAAATTAATGACATACAATACTACATTTAAGATACAATACTACATTTAAGATTACAATAGATGATCAAAGTGCCCTCCATTGTTATCAATGCATAAGTAATATCTTTGTCTCAAATTTTCTAATGCACAATTTCCGCGCGAACTTTTACTGTGATAGTGTTAATATTTGCATTTGAATCAAAATACACTTTTTCTTTTAAAAACCCCCATAAAAAGCTATCACATGGTGTTAATTCGTGACTATTTGGTGGCCATATAATGGTACCCTTATTGCCGATCCACACATTAAATTGATTATTTAAATGTTCTTGAACGGCTACGACATTATATGGCGCTGCTCCATCTTATTGCCATATCATACTATTTAATTGATTTTGTGTATAATTTTGATTTACTAACTCATCCACTTCTGTAAGGACTGTGTCCAAATATGATTCCCAAGTTAATTTATAATCATAACTATTTTGTTTTACCCACACCACACATGTATTGATTTTCTTCCTGATTTTTTATTTGCTTAATTTTTCTTTTTCTATTATTTTTCTGTTCCCACGAATACCCACGAATTTCTTCTATTAAAAATGCCTGAAGTTGAAAAATTTTATTCATCTGTCCATAAAATGTTATAAAAATAATTAGGATCATTGCTCAAATTTGTAAGCATGTCTTGACAGAACTAAAAACGCTTTTTCTTATGAACATCGGTAAGTTCTTGTACCGGTAGTATTTTGTACGGCTTATAGTTGTGCTTTTTTAAAACTCTGTATCGTCACACGGTTTTTCTCTAATGCATTAGTAGCATTGTTTAGACTAGTTTCGGAATTTTCTAAAGTTAAAATGTTGTTATGGATTTAATATATTATTTAAGTATTTAATTTTTACCTTCAAAGTAAATCAAAGTACTTATTAAGATATTCACCATCATTTTCCGACAGTTTATAATAAATTAATAATTGTTTCATTTTGAAATGTCAGTTGCATAGCCACCTATGGTTACCCCTTTCTAGTACCATATGCCATTATAAAACAAAACTAATGCCAATGTTATATATTGGTAATCAGGAAATGCAGGGCTACTCAAAACTATAAAAAATACAGGATGTACCATTTGAAATATTGAAGATGCATTTTATTGGGCACTCCCTGTATACAAAATTTGGTCTGTTGCTACATTGTTGATCGGTACAGAAAAAATAATACAACTTTTATTTGAAACTTTTTTTTATTCCCAAAATTAAGGAAAATAAGTTGGGGTCAAAATATAATGAGAAACCCGGTACATAATATAAAAATCAATTTTTTTTTATAAAAAAGTGTATAACTATTGTTTGGAGATGGCTGCAAGACTAGTTTTTTTTCTATTTGGTGTATTTAATCAACAACTATATTTCTGATTTTTCCAATTTTTTTCGTCAGGTGCCTTCAAAATTCCAAAAAACTGTTTTTAGGGGTATTTTGGAGATTTCCTCTATTTTATAGACTATTAATTTAAAAATTTAAAAAAATTTACACGTATAGCTGAGGCTTTTACAAAACTTGTATATTTTTATGGACCCGTATGTTGAGTGTACATAACTTAATATACTTAACTTAAAATACATTATTTTTTGTTTTCGAAAAAAGATCATAACTTTTTCTTGGAGATGGCTGCATATATATTTTTTGTGTATTTGATTTAAAAATATATTTCTGATTTTTTTTTAAATTTTTCCGTAATGTGTGCCACCTTCAAAAAGCCGGAAGACTGGTTTTTATAGGTTCTCGGTAATTTTCCTCATTGTATAAACTTCAAAATAAATCAAATCAATATTTTTATAGGTTATATATAATTTATAACAGGCCTTTAGGACATTCAAAAATTGAGCCAAACTACTTTAAACTCACATAAAACTGTTTCGAGCTTTACAAGGGTGTTTGCGTAGTTAAAAGTAAAAAAGTATATGAAAAATAATATTTTCAGTCATCAAATAAGCAAATATAAGCATCGTTTATGCAAAAAAACAGGTTTTCAAGCGGTATTCGTGGGTTTTACTGGATTTGCCCAACGATTTTACTTTTTTACGTCATTAAGCATGTTTTCAAAAATTTTATAAAATAACACTTACCGATGTATTTCTCAAATTGAGAGAAACTAGTAATTTCTTGAAATCTGCGAAAAACTCGGTTCTCAATTGATTTTGGGAATTTTACTGGATTGTAAAATGTCTCATGTTATATGTAGAAAGGTAAACAAAGTTGGGTAAATATAAAACCCCCAAATAACCCTTGAAAACCTGGTTTTTCGCATAAACGATGGTTGTGTTTGCTTCTTTGAGGTCTGAAAATTTTCTTTTTCATATACCTACTTTTTGAATATGAATTGGATACCATATTCCGTACAAAAATACCTGGTACGAGGAGCAGGGAAATAGTTTTATTTTCGGAAAACTTTATCCCCATTTTGGGAAATTTTAACAGGGATGAGAAATCTAAGGCACAACCCTTAATTTAAACTCCTATGATTTGAGTACTGTTAAGAATTGGCGACATAGTTTCTTAGTTATTACAAATTATTGTAGCATTGATTTATATGTGTTTCATGTTGGGTCAATGATGTTCCTCCTATATTAAAATTTATCAAATAGACAGAGAGAGCTCTTTGCGATAAAAGTGTCGATCGAATAAAGAAAAACCCTGTAAACCCTGTTATTTTAATTTCTTTAACAATAACTTACAAGAATAAGTATAAGAGGGAAATCAAAACAAACAATGTATTTCGTAATTAGTTTATGATCAATTGTATTGTTTTCTACGTATGTTACATACTCTGTGATATATTTTTACGACGTTTTTATGTTAAGTTTATTTTTATTATTATTGATAGTTCAGTTATTTATTTATACTTATTTATTAGATTGATCGAATACGCTGGCGTAAATAAATGACTTTTATCAGAAAAACAGAAAACTAGTGCCTATTGATAGATAAACGTTATTAAAAAAATTGTTATGACTATATTTAAAATAAATGTGTATTCTAACTACGTTTAACTGTAATTATATCCATTAGTTGATATATACAGTAGGGGATAAAAGACGAAATGTTATCTCGTGGTATGATGGTAATGCCTTAATGAGGATACTTTTAAAACTTTTGGCATTAGTAATGAACATTGATATGTCGGAAGAGCAAAACACTTATCTAGTTTTTGATGCCAAAACAGGAACATTTAAATCAATTTCATGGGCAAAAGAATACAACCCAGATCTATGTTTTTGCTTAAAAGATACTAATTATAGACCACTAACAGCTGCGAGAAGTGATCTTGCAGACTTCCCACATACTCTACAACCTCCTGTACTTATAACCATCGGCATATCAATCCCAATAATCAGATCAAGACCTCGACTTACGTGGAATCTGAGAAAAGCTAACTGAAAGAAATTCTTTAAACAGCAGTAATAAGCGCTGCAAAGGTATAGCGCCCAGGGAGTATCGCACAGTGGTGCATACACGAAAAAGTTGCTTGCAAAATTCTACATTGATAAAGTTCACTCATCCAATTCGTACCTCACTTAAGCGAACAAAGATTATTGAAAATGACAAGCCTACCTAAGAAAACTATCGACCCATAGCACTACTCAGTATGCTATATAAACTATTAAAAAAATGATTCTCCTCTTTTATGGAAAACTTTTATGGAAGCTACTTTTCGCAAGAAGCAAAAAACAGATGCAGCATAGATCTAACGACATCATTTTGATACTGTTTGAAGATGAATTAATATATAAACTCCTGCAGAAAGATAATTAACCTCATTCACAACGTACTGACAAACAGAACCTTCCAGGAAATAATGGGAAAGAAATGGGAAAAAAAACTAAAAATATGTAACGATATAATACTGAAACTTTGAGGTACTCCATGAACGTCCACCGCATCAACCTTAAGTCTTCGCTCGTGGCCTGATATATCCGGTAGAAGAATACGATGCACTGGTGTGGTTGAACAGCAGGCCCACAATGTGGCAATTTGGGAAAGTAAAATAGATTAATAATACCAAAGTTTACTGAATATAACAGATAAATCTACTGGACGACTTTGGACGTCCCTGCAAGATCCAGACAACATTTAGTCGAATCAGAACAAACTGTAGACGATGCGCCAACTCTACAAATGGGTAACTTCTCTTGGTCTCGTATAATTGTGACGCTGCGCGAGAGACGGCAAGCACAGAGTATAAAATCGACCATACAGAGCCTATACAAGCGACCATAAAGACTTTTTAATGGCAGCCAAAAAGTCAATAGGAGATATAAAAAACTGGACATATGTTTGTACATAATTCAAATAATTTATATACCGTACAAATATAAATTGAACTATCTATTCTGTGGTTACACTTACGGGTTATCATATTACCAAAAATATTGCATTCGAGGATGAAAATATATCTTTTATGTTGAAAAAAAAAATAGTTAAATTCACTGTATCTCAAAATACAAATTTGCTTAAATTTATTTAAAATAAGCATATCGTTTAAATATAATTAGTTCTTTTAAATTTTGTATAATTTATCATTCAAAGTTTATGCTAATACATCGATATCATAGAGTATCGAAGGACCCCGAAAAATTCTTACGAACGTACTATAAGATGAGCCGAAGAAGACCTATTTATCTCAAATTCAAAGGCTGCTTCATTAGACCAAAAAGAACATATTATGAACATGCTTATGACCAAAAACAAACATATGAGTTTCAAGTTCTTTCTATAAAAAGAATAGGTATAAAATCGGAGAAGTAGAAGAATTATTGACCCCAAATACAATCAGGATCTTTATACCACCATCAAACTATGTTTCTTTTTCTTCGATAAAAAAGGTATGAGACTATGAGCAAAGAAGAAGATCTATTGAGCCCAATTGAATATTGTTCTTTGTTCCAAGAGGAACTCACGTGCCTACCAAGTTTCAAGATTCTAGACTTTTTCCGTCAATAGTTATTGCACACACGAACAATTCCACTATTTCATTAATGGTGATACTTTCAAAGGAACGAAAACGAGTAGGCACTTCATATAAACAGTATTTCCTACTTTTTTAAAATGCATTCGTGTATATTTTTAATATAAATTTTTTGTTTTTATTTAATAAATAAACTAGTTTTATTTTCACATAAAATGGTATTATTTTGAAACAACCTTGCCAAAACAATAATAGGCTGTATTCCGAATATTAATCTAGGAAGCTTCCTGATTATTTTTTGCCTACCCTTTGAATCGTATAAAATGATTGATTACAACAATAACAACCTTGCCAAAACAATAATGGGCTGTATTCCGAATATTAATCTAGGATGCTTCCTGATTAATTTTTTGCCTACCCTTTGAATCGTACAAAATGATTAATTACATTAGCATGCTGTGCACCTATATGGTTCTGTGTTTAAACATGAAAACTACAGGCAAAAATTGAATTACCTTTGGACGTTTTTGTACTTGTCTAACCCTATCAAAGGCATCGGCTTAGGTACCAATACAACGCTCAGTTCACTCTTGAAAGCTTTGTCGTCCTGTTCCTTCCCACTGTAGATGTGATTGTTTTCGCCTTGTCTAAAGTAGCTATCTTCTGGATATCCGTATTCTGCGGGAGGATGGCGGGCAGCTTTCTGCAAATTTGATATCTTCAAAATTTCCTGTTAAAATTTAGTTCGCTAAGAAAATAAAAGTGTATAATTTTACCTTAAAAATAATCGATTAGTGAAAAACTGCCAAGGAAGTAATATTTAGAGCAATAAATCATATTGTTGCTTTAAAATTTACGTCTATTCGCGCACCATTGCCTGAATAAAACTTTTTTATTTTTGCTACTTTCTCCTTAACTGAGCATATTTTTTAATCAACTTTATTGTTTTTTAAACAATAAATCACAAAAATATGACCAAACGCAACACCTCATACATATTCTAGCATTGCTAGAATGTACGACCAGAATGGGTGTGATCAGAAAAATGTATTATATCTTTGCAAAAGTTTAGAATATGTTTAATTGGTTTAATTTATTTCAATTGGGAGAACAATTTTAACATTTGTTTTCGATACAGATTTTAGTCCTCTATAAATAGTTTCCCATGATTTTGGTGTAAAATAATTAGGGAAGCAGGAATTCAACAATTTAGAATTTCCCATTGAGTTTCCTATGGCTCGTGTGACGATTCACCAACCTGTATATACCTATCCTACCTACTTCTAAAGTAGCAAATTCTTAAAACAAAACACGGCACAAATCTGTATACTTTCAAGTAAAAAAAGTGTGTATAGTTTGGACATATAAACAATATATAACAGGTTGGAAAATTAACGAACTTATCTATCTATATAATTAAACGATCAACTACAATCCACTACAACAATCCACTTCCAACTACAATCCAGAAAGAAGCTTTTATTAAATAGCTTCATGGTCCTTACTCGCGTCTTCGAGAAAGATACTGAGAAAGCAAAAGCAGGACCTACCTAGAGAAACAAAACCTAGATCTTATGACGCAAGTCTTGTTATTAAAATTTCGAAATGCCGAGGAAGTTTTTTAGTTTTTTCGACCGCCGAAGTTTCGTTCAAATTATGGAGGGTTGCTAATTGTAATACATATTACAGACTTAAAAAGGTATCCTTTAAGACTATCTAGAGTTCTCAGCGCCTTCATTCAGAGTCCTGAAGATGGATCTCCAGCACAGTAAGGCAGTTCTTCAGAACTTATTGTTCCTATGAGAAGGTTCGATATAGCTTTAAGACAAGAGTTATGGGCTTACCAAGGTCAACTAAGAGGTAAATCGTTTATCCAGCTTCCAGGGATTTAACGACGATACAGATAAAATCACAGAGTATAAATAAGGATTCTTGGATCATCATAGCTTCCATATGATAATCGCGAACAACCCCCCGAAGATGGAACAGCTAATGAAATATTTTAGGATAATTTGACTGCAACTGTGCAAAAAAGCTGAATTATTACTACAGTTTGAATGTGGTGAGTGAAGTAAAGTACCTTTGTGTAATATTAGGCTCGAGACTTACTTGAAGTTAGCAGATAGAACGAATAACCAAGAGAGCGGTGACTACTTTAATGATATCCAGGCTCACAAAAATGTGTGGTTTAAGATCAGACATGTTATATTGGATTATAACGTGATCTTAAAACCAACAATCAAAATATGCATCGGTGACACGTGGCCAAAGGTGCAGTAAGTGTCATCGTCAAATTAAGCAAAGTATTACAGAGCATTCGAGAGGCCCACCAATAGCAGCTATATAGGCCAAACTGGCCTCTCTTCAGTCAGTACGCATCGCGATAAGAGGAAGGCAAGAATGGGATATTATAGATTGTGGGAAAGCCAGAGTAATATAGTGGTTAGATCATGAAACGGTAACATCAGAAATTAGATTAGGGATACCGTATGGATGACGACTTATGTTACATGCATAAGTACGTTTTTAGGAACAGAGAAAACACACCAACCAGATGCAGAGTTAAACTTGGTATACAGACAGGTCTAAAACTAAAGAGGGTCGGTTGTAAATTAATGGTGGAAATTTCTATTCCATTAGGAGAATTTACCTCTGTATTCCAGGCGGAGATTCCTGCAGTCATGTGTTGTACAAAAAAAATTAAAATAAGACTTTTGAACTTAAGTGGATCAATATAGTTAAGTGGCTAGGAAGCTTCCAGAAACCCTAAGGAAACTCTAAGCTAGTGTATGAATACCGGGAAGAACCCGATAAACTGGCGGAACATAAGTCACAATGGTATGGTTGCCATGTTATCGGGGATTACACGACAACCAAAGAGCTGAGGGGGCTTAGGCTAGGGCTTAGGATATAGCCCTATAGGACTTATAGGGCTAAAGTACTAGGAAACCAATCAGGAATCAGCTTAGCTATATCTAGCAAGACTGCGAATCAAATAGTTGCACCAAAAAGATATGGTACTAGACCTATACAAGGTGGTACAGGGTTCCAAAGTTTTGGAATGGCTGCGGAATACAGACTGCGGTTTACAGCAGACGGTTTCTGAATAAAAACAAAGTATCCTAGAGGTTTCTCACATTGCTAGTAAACTTTTGCGCATTTCGTGTAGCGCAGAGGACAGAAAACAATATTAATAAAATGTTTTCGTTTATGCCCATCAAAGTAAGTTCAGTATCCCCCATCAGTGTTGTTTACCAACTTAAACTCCAAGAGTGACAAATCCTGCTCCTACGAAATATACTGTCTTAAATAACTCTACTTATAAATTATCAGATATACTTCTATGACCAAAAGGAAGGCCACATAAAAGGGGAGAGGATTAGTTTGGAGGATGTATATATATATATATATATATATATATATATATATATATATATATATATATATTATATATATATATATATATATATATATATATCTTCTCCTTCGCGTGCCATATCAGAACTATCCGACGTTGGCGATCACCATTGCGAAGGCTTCTCGATCTTCTGCAATATGGAATAATTGTCCTGCATTTGGTATCTGAGTTATCTGAGTCCATCATTCACGAATGTTTTTTTTTAAACATTCGTGAATATAAATATATAAATATATATATTTATATATATATATATATATATATATATATATATATATATATATATATATATATATATTAGAAGAAAAGTTTATTGACGAAGTGACTTGAAAAATGGAAAAATTAAATAATAAATACGGTACCAGAACAAATATATTAAATTTTAAATTGAAAACCGAACACTTAAAGTGTTTCTTTAAAGAACTTGAATTTTAATCGAATTTCCGAAAGATTTAATTACAGATTTCCAAAGTAAATTATTTATCCAGACTTTCTACGCTTTCACTTTACACTTACTGTTAAGAGAATATTAATGAAAAGTGCAATACGGATTCCTGAAAATGGGGAAACTCGACAACAACAGAATTCTAAATTTCGCTGGATCCAATTTAGTCACAAGAAGTCAGACAAATTCTAATCTCGGCATACTTTCGAACCTTAACCAAGGAAAAATTTTCTCCGTAAACTTTGAGTTATACGTGAGAAAAATATTTAACTTTTCCAATAACAAAAAATAATCCTATTTTCACAATTCTTTCTATAGTGTCCGCTTATTTTCTTTTTATTTGATATCTTTTAATTAATTAGAGTGTTTCTGCAAATAAGAAATATCTGGAAAATACAAAAGAGTTTGACACAAAAAAAATAGTTTCATAACGAATTAGTTATTACAAAAGATTAGGAGAAAATATACAGGGTGGTCCTTAAGTAATTGTACAAAAAGAAACCGTAGATTTTACACTTTAAAATATTACGATTTAAGCCAAATTTCTTTAATAAAATATTGATATTAAGAAAGATACAGGGTGTTAACGTGGAAATTTAAAATTTTAATTTTTACTATAACTTTCATGTTTGTGAACACTTATTATGTATAACAATTCATAACTGGGCATTATTGAACATCAGTAATTATAATTTGATGCATACTTTAATGCAGCTGATAGAGGGCGACACATATGTGGCATACATTTGCACTTTACTTTTTTGGTCTTTAATTTACCGGTGTTTGTGGTAAAAAATATTAAAGATACATTAGTTTAACAAAAAAAAATGTATACTTGTTAATAACTTCAAAACTCAACAGTTTTCGAGATAATCGCATTTTACAAATCAACTACATAATTCTGATGTAACCCAATTATTCCACGCAACGAAAGAAAATTAGACAAAAACATAAATACTTCTGATTTTTGGTATAAAATGCCTTTAATAAAGGTAATAGTTAACGAAATATTAAATAAAATAAATATATCAGCAGGTTAGTTAATAGTAGGATTTGACAAAATAACAGAATAATTGGGTTTTACATCAAACATTTTACGTTTTGTATTAAATTCAAGTCATAATCAAAATATTTTATTTTTAAACCAAATTAAGAAATAGTTAAACTAAATAACATTAAACTTTTTGGTAAAGTAAGTGTTCGATATGTCCACCATTTTCTTTAATTCATTTGTCAATACATTCCATAAAAGATCGTCTCATATTAAATAGCATCATTGGTTCTAAAGAAACTGCTGCAGTATTTATTATAAGTATTATAAGTAAAATAATAAGTATTCTTTTGGGATTTTTATGCATTAAGTAATTATATTAATATCTCACCACATGACCATGGAATATGACTACCACGAACAATCCAACGTTCAGGAAAGTTTAAATTTCCACCTTAACACCCTGTATCTTTCTTAATATCAACATTTTATTAAAGCAATTTGGCTGAAATCGTAATTTTTAAAGTGTAGAATCTACGGTTTCTTCTTGTACAATTACTTAAGGACCACCCTGTATAAAGGAACAAACGTTTACCAGTGCACAGTTAGATGTAGGAAAACGTGTCTTTAATTAATATAATAAAATAAAATGACTGACTGAGACAGAAAAACAAAATAATAGTTTTTGTTGCTGTTGTAGCTGTTGAAAGAAAAAAGGGAATAAAGAAAAACAAATCAAAAATGCTTGAAAGAAAAATATAAAGTACGTATATATAATTTTGATTATAGTTAGAGTGCCCATCGGCAAAAAAGTTTATGATAGCTACTCTCTCCAAACTTATGGCATCGATTCATTAGGCCGAGTCTGACACGATTTCCCTCTGTGACTTTTTTTGGTTCTGGATCGTTTTGCCGAAAATTTTCATCCGTCAGATAGGAAAATCGGAAAACAAGTTCCATCAGACAATATGAAAGGTTTCTTTTGCTGCCGTTAATGAAAGTACCCTGAAAAAATTATCGGGTTATCTATGAATTTTGTCAGTCATTTTTCCGGCACGTTCGAGTCGTCAGACGTGCTTGACCTATATTTATCATTGTTATCATTTTAATTTTCGTGTTTTTCTTATAATCTTTAATAATGATGGAACCTGTTTTCCGATTTTCCTTTTTAACAGGTGAAAATTTTTGGGAAAATTAGAGGAAAACGCCTCAGAACCAAAGAAAATCGCAGAGGAGATGCTGGGGAGAATATCTATCACAAACTTTTTTGCCGACGGACCTTTTAACTATTATTTGTATACAGTGGTAACCTAATAAAGAACCTTAAATTCAATATTTATAATTTAAAATATCTACCACAATAGTTGTTCTTAGAATATAGGTAAGTGAAATTTGATGAAATTTTTGTAAACTAAAATGTAATCTTACTTACTTGAGATATTGATTCAATATCTTGCAATAACTCTTCCAAATTTCCTCCATTAGAGAAGGTACTTTGACTCGGAGTATTGCTGAACACAAGAGGGGCATCATTAAAATTTTGATTATCCAATTTAACAATTAAATCTGTGGCTGATTTTTCCAATCCCGATACTTGAATCTCTGGGCTCGAGGCTGTTTTCGGTACTAACACCATATTTTGGTAAAAATTTGTAGCGTTAGTTTTAACGATTTTGTTGCTTATGAAGTTACTTTCGTTATTTATTTCATTGTTAATTTCCACAGTTGGGTCCAACATGCTCCCAGTGGAATTTCTAAATTGGTTATTGTAAATTTCACCTGGATATATAACTTCGTCGCACTGTTCTTTTATGCCGTCATAGCTTTTTGATGTTCTTATAGGAGAAAAAAAGTTTACTGGAACATTGTCTGACATTGGAAGAGTTGGAGATTTAGCGAGGGATCTAAACTCGGGATAACTCTGATCGGGTTTAAGGATATCTTCACAATTGGTCCAATGGTCTTGGTTTAATGACGCTCTATTAGAGTGTAGATCTGAATTCTCAGCACTAGTTTCTTCTGTTACTACGGATAAATGATCGAATTGATCTTGAAGATTTTTTAAATTTGTTCGTTGGACGTTTTTCATATTTTGGGTAGTTTCTACTTCTTCGCCATCTTCACTGTACGAACTGTAACTCTCCTAAAACAAACAACTAAATCAATACTACTATACCAGATTAATACACCAATAACATTGATTAGTAAGTAAAACTTATTAACCGAATTCAGCCGATCTTTCTTTAAAAGTTGTACGTTGTACAACTAGGTAAGAATTGTTACAGTTATAAAATGTAGAAGTTTTATTAGAAATACATTTTATAAAATTGAACTCATTGCTAACTGGAGCCATTCTAAATCCAGTTGCATAGTAATATTTGTAATAAAAAAGTCGCCAATAAAAATCACTTTATTATTGTTTAAATTAAAATGTAGAATTTCCATTTGTATTTGTACAGGTTGTTTTAACTTCGATATTTAAAACATATTTGTATTAATTTTGGGTCGAAGCTATTTGCGGGTACTGTAAATCCGGTGATGTAGACTTTTTTAAGCGAAGCTTCTATATACTCCAGTCGTCAGAGACGAAAATGCCACTAATCCTCTAAAAAGCATACGAACAAGTTGAATTTTGCCGAGAATATTAATTTTTGGACCCCAACAAAGATGCAAAAAAGTTTACCACTTTTACTCCTGGTCTTTCTTCTAAAACCCCTCTCATAGGAAGGTAAAAACTCAAAAAAGTCGATTTACGAAGAATGTGTACGCCGTAGAAAAAAATGTTTTAAATAAAAAATGTAGCTGAGATAATTTTAAACAAAAATGTCTATTAGCACTTTTTGTGTAAAATAAAATGTTCTCTCACAAACAACGCTTGAAGCGACCGTCGATTTTGAATGTCAGTTACGTGCGCGAAATCAATGTTCAATAAAATTTGTATCAGCACTACGGTAAAAATTCGGTATCTTTTGATTCAACGGTCCTATCGACATAAATCAACATGCGTTTTAAAGGTAAAAAGTTCAGCTTTTGTACGCAATTTTTGTATTAAGCTGCAAATAAACTCAGATTTTATAAATCAATCGATACAATCTATCCCTTTCATTGACTGGTCATTATAAAGTTTCGTCGTTTAAATTAAACGACGTTAACATTAATTTTTTATGATTTTAATGAGATCAATACAATCTATCAATTTCATTGAGTGGCCACTATGAAGTTTCGTCGTTTAAATGAAACAATGCATGAAAAATTACTAACAATATAATACAGTAGTGTTGCCCAAATGCAAGAACAAGACGAGACTTAGACAGTCTTGGTCTTGGTCTTGTGCCAATACACCTGGTCTTTGTCTTGGTATTGCACTCTTGCAGTTACCCATTAGCCTATTGCTATTTATTAAACGTTACTTTAGATCTTAGAACAATGTAACAGAGTAAGTACATTTTAAGCTTGAATTATCATAGCTATAATAAAGACCAGCTAAATTAATAAATGTTTAAACAACTGACACCGGGTCCGGTGGGGCTTTGACAGCACAGGGTGGGAGCCATGCTAAAACAAGGTTAAAACACAAAAAAAACCAAATTAATGACATAAACTTTACTGTATTTTAAAGAACAGTATCTGCCTAGAAAGGAATTGATGGACCACCACCACATATGAAATGGAAATCTTAAAAAAGATTGGTATGTGGCAAAAAATCCACATACATGTATAAAGGGCACAGATTCTTTAGGTAATAAAATAACAAACTATAATTCACTTATTAAAGCAAAATAAATGTTGTTAACAATCTTAGCTCTACTTTTATATAAAAAACCAACTTAAAAAAATAAAGAATAGATAAAAAACAATGATAATTAAAAGAAGTTATCTTTTTCCAGCGGCTATTAAAAAGCTTTTAAAAAATTTTCGTTTTTCAGGAAAAAAATATGTGTAATTCCTTTTTGTTTTTAGATGCTGCCTTAAACCTGACGTGTTTCTGTTTTTTATTTTTATTTCAACCTTTATATGTAGGCACAATCTACACAAAGCAATTTGTGATTCATGATTATTACTTTATGTTCGTTAACTACCGAAATACCGTATTAACGATTAGGTACTTTATATTTGTTAAGTACCGAATACCAAACCGAGAATTATATATTGTTACTTCGTTATTCTAAATATTTCGGTATATTGTTTACACGGTAGCCGACATTATCTGTTATTAATTTGTCTCGTTAGTTTTAAATATCAGCCGCGCTCTTTCAGCAAATTCTGTTTAACCGAATGATCTCATCGCACAGTCAGCAGAAACGATGTTTAGAGGCCGATATGATTTGTTTATTTAGATTCCTCTTAACTAAATAATAATGGAAAAAAAATTAAATTATTAAGTGGGGGCGTCCTTTTATATTTTTTATTAGCTAAGGTGATATATTTTTAAAAAGTTTCGATGTAATATTACTGTCGGCGTCGCAATATACAAGAAGATTATTTCATGATTAGAGGGCGGCTATTCTCAAAATCTGGACAATTAATTTTAGAGGGAAGAAGTCGTCTGCTGGGAAAGAATGTATAAAATATTTTATTTTTACATTGTAATTACGACCTCTGAGCACATGTCAAATGTTCTTTAAATGAATATTTTATTTTTCAAATGTTATTACATATTTTTTTGCATCTCGTAGACATAGAGTCATTAAGCATATACCAGAACTACTATACTCGCTAGAACGACACTCAGTTCTAACTGCAAGACGCAAGAGTCTCGCAGGCTTAGTCTTGTTCTTGGTTAAATCTTGCACGGTCAGTCTTGGTCTTGCTAAAATTAGACGTTCTTGGTCTTGGTCTTGCGAAAACGCAAGAACAAGGCCAAGACTGCAAGACCAAGACCGATTTTCGGCAACACTAATATACAGACATTAAATGAGATGTAAAAAATTGAAATAATATCTGCCAATAAAAGATTCAATTCGTCACGATTGTCAAAATTTTAAAAGTTATTAATGTCCTCCGATTAACAACAATGTTGAATCATGTGTTTAAAGTGTTATGGCACTTCTCATTTTAAAATAATTTCATATAAATTTCTTAAGCAAACATTTCTATTGAATTATTTTAATATAGTATAATTTGTTTAACAATAAAATAATAAATAAAAAATAAAATTGATTTATTCAATTTTAAAAATAATATTTATAGGTATCTTAAAAATACGGAAAACATAGTATGAACCTTCGCTTTAGTCTACTGCACCATTTTCTCTTAATAAAAAATCGCTAATTGCAAATAGAATCAAAATAACATTTTTTTTTTTTTTAATTAACAATAAAGTAAATTCGAGATAAGGTTTCTATTCGCGTAAATATCTCTACAGATACTAAATTTTTGGTATATGACCGTAATAAAAGGAAATGCACGATTTGAAATATTAATTTATCATGCACGAACACTCATATGATTTATTATTACTCCTTAACTAAAGATCCTAACAATTATATCTTTTATTCTTTCGCTGTGAGGTATTGTTCATAAAGTCTATTAATAGATTAACATCTGGTATGGCATGCTTTACACATTAAACTGTACTAAGAAATCATAGACCCCACACATAGTTAAGGTAAGATTTCTTTATACGAGAAACGGATTTTGATATCTAGTACAAATAACACAGAAATAATGAGAAAATAGGAACAAAACATAAATAACTAGAACATTTTTTGTTGTTACTATAGCAAGAGCTATGTTGACGACTTATTAATTTTTCAGAGCTTTAAGTTCTAAAATTGACAAACTTAAAAGAAAAGTTACATTGAGATTGCATATTTGAGAGGACGCAATTTTATTTTTTTTATATGTGGGGGTGGTTAGTATAAGCCTATGTTCAAGTTTGTGAGGTCGCCACCCTTGTCCCCGGCAGCCATCTTGAGAAAAGGGGGCAAGTTGTTTTCGAGCTGTATCTCGTAAATTTGCATTCCTACAGAAAATTGTATCAAACATTATTTGTAGAAAATTAAATTGTTTACATCTTTATTTTTATTACTTTTAATCGTAAAATGGAATATAAAAAGTTATAAACAAAAGTATCTAAAAATGTTTCAACAAATTTTCTTTTGGACCTTTTTTCTGGTCATTTTGTAATAAGAAGACATAAGAACAAAATTATAGAGTTTTTAACGAATAATTTTTACTACAAATGTGTTTAATTTCAATAATTTCTCAGGGTTTTATGAATTGGGAAGTTTCGAAGTTGACCGGGTTTTTGAATACTCATAAGAATACGAACCGTTAGGCTTAGTTGTTTATTATATATTTTTTTATACATATAATTTTTTTTTACATTTTTAAACATGAGGTAGAGTATGGGGGCGCGTATTTTTAGTTGTGTACCCATTAGGTATAATACACTAATAATATCCAGGCACTGTTTTTTCATTTTCTTTGATGGCTCAGGCTGCGGTTCGGGATCTAATTCAGTATCCAAGGTGAATGTTTGCGAAAGAATGCAAGTTAGAATTGGCTCATTGTGGGTAGATCATCTTCGAATTTTTCGATTAATTTTAATATTTCCATGACGTCACTGCAGGTTTCACCAGAACATTTGAAGCACACTGCAGAGAATTTGAGGCCTACTTGTCCACTTGTAATACTGTGGAAACGAGCTGCATCTTGTGTTGGCGAAAGCGATGATAAGTTAAATGTAATTTTTGTTACTGTCTTGGCAAATTGTTTGTATCTCATGCTGTTAGAGAATCATTTTTATTTCCATTATATAAAGAGACGAAAAAAACCTTCACTAACGACAGTGGACAAAGATGGCTAGACTTTCTCATTGAAAAATAATGCTGTTCCGCTAGCTAACTCAGGATGTTTCTGTAAAATTTGTAATTCTAAAAATTTCAGCATATAAAAAATTTGTTTTTACACCCTTTGATTTGATTTTATTTACATTTTGAAGGTTTAAAAAAATTGGACACTTTGAACACACATTGGATTGCTCAAGAGTAAGTGAGTTGGTTGGCATTAACCGATGGAAAAAATAGTCCCTCTTTCGATCAGGGAAAAAGTATGTTCTCTATTGGTGAAATCCTATAACATCGACATCGCTTGGCTAGTTTCAACTAGCTAAGGAAATATGTTTAAAAACCTAAATACGAAATACTAAAATGTTTCAATGATGATGGTCCGACTGGACCGAAAACGTTTAGAAGAATTGTAATCTTTTTGGATTAATTTTAAGTATTTTTTAATAAAATATACTATTATACACTAGAAGTCTTCTTTTCTTTGTAAAAATATAAATTATTGAACTGCATTCTTCAAAGAAAAGTTCTAGACAAAGGAGGCGTGGGTAGAATATCTTGGCTAAATTTGGTTTGCAACATCCATTATAGAACTATACAGAGCAGCAACCAATCTAGAATATAATTATCATTACCAGAATAATTGCCAGCATTCGGTAACGGATAGAGACTGGAAGAACAAGAAGAGTTAAAACAAAACAATATTATTATATATTATGTTGAAAAGAATTTTATTGTTAATAGTTATTATTTCGGGTTTTTGATCAGAGTACTTAGTAGTTTTATGTTTTCGTATGAAGATCGACCCATTCCTAGTCGTTCGAAACATAGTGGAATAATTCAATAAGTCCATTTTATTAAATTTGGTTGAAGGAATCCTTACACTAAGTCTTGCTTATATTATTAGTTTGCTGAGTCTGTAACCGATTAACGTTTAGAACGGGATATTACGAAATATGTCAGTGTTAAAGTGAATGAGTAGTCATGTTCGAGTAGTCATATGCCAGAGGAAGCAGTTATTTCTTCACGGGGAATTACAGACTTTATTAAAAAACATTAATAATGGCTTTATTGCATCCATCGTACTCTACATAATCTTCCAAGACACCAAAAAGACGAGTTGTGTTTTAACATTTTATTTACAGAAATATTCTTTTCTAAATTTCTAGCAGAATACAAGGAACATAACGTATTGGTGTAGTTAGACTTGACATTTAAATATCCATACGTGAACACAATTTTCCAAAAATTAAATGTATAGTATGGTATTATTGGATCACTTAATACAGTCGGTCCATTTTTAGTTAAATTTGATCTCACTGAAAAACGTTACTGCAGAATATTACTACTTCACTCCAAAATTTTGAACCAATTTTAATATTATTTTGTTATTATTACTACATCCGTTAATGAAACGTCCTGTTCTTGATTAAACTATACCTTATCGGATAGTATTGATGGACAAAACGGTTCAGTAGATACATCGATCTACCTACCTAACCTCAAATGTCGGTGGAGATGTTAGCATCCCAATTTATGTACAACTTACTGAAAGAGCTTAAAATTAAAAGAACTAAGACTGAACTTTACCTAAGATTTGTACGTCATGTTTAAATATTTGTGAGACTGAAACTGATGATATGTTTCAGTCATCGGTAAGATAAGTATTTCAAAAAACCACTTGGTGAAATATCTTTGAAATGTCTTTATTAGCTTTTTTTATGCAAACAAACATCAGACAAGGCGAAAAGCTCCAGTTTGTTCGAAAAATATTCCCATGAGAGTTTTTTACATGATACAATTTCATGAGATACAGCATAATAAGGTTTAAGAGGTCGTCCAGGCGCTCATTTGTAAAATGAGAATTTACACCCGTATGAATTTGTGCTCGAGATGTTGTTTCTCTCTTTTAAGGCCGGTTTTCACGCTACATCTTATTTTACGTTTTGTTGAATAGGACAAATCCTATACATTAAAACGTGGCATGTAAACAGCAAAACGTACGTCTTTTCGAATCGAAATGAAATCCAAGGTCAGATCGCAGAAATGATGGGAGAACCATAGTTTTGCGAGAACTGATACGATAAAACGTTACGTGAAAATACATGTTCAGACAATTCGTCCGATCTTGACTCAGTTGAGGACTAGCTTCGCTGCAGTTCGCTTCATTTTTCCCAAAAAAAGCCCAATAATGTCAGATTTGCGAAAATGCATCCACGATTTCCTCGGGCAATTTATTGAATTGTATAAAAGTTTTTAAGTAGTTCTGTTTTAAAACCAAGTAGATTGTGTTGCAGGTTTCAGGAATTATTTGGCTTAACGCTAGTTTGAATATTATGGTTGTGAACTCACAAGTCCTTGAGGCTGCGTCCTGTTACAAGATATCTGAGAGTTGCTGTGAGTCTTTCATGGGGTGTAATGGCTTTTCTCATGCAGGAGTCTTTTCAGAAGCCACTCTTTTGATCATCTTGTCTTTTACCTTTTCACCCTCTTTTTAAGAGGTTTGTTTAGTGATTTAAAAAAAATCATTAAACAAACTTCACACAACTCAAGACTCTTAATTAGAAATGAGGTAGAAAATGGAAGGAAAAATGTAGTGTTTGTACACTGGACAAAACGCACATGTTGTCGTACGTTTTATATGGCCCACAAAATGTACAAGAAAACGTAGCGTGAAAACCGGCCTTTACACACGCCGCAGCCCGAGCGCCTGTCCTATCATAAGCGCTCATTAACAATTAAAAAAATTTTAAAATATATCCCAAATACTTATCGGGAAATTATAGAAAAAGGTTTCAAATTGAATTTAGGTTGTTAGTGAATTAAAAAGTAATGTTTTTACTTGTCTTTTTGGGCCTTGAAAATCGTAACTTTGCGTTTAACAACTTCGCCTGGGGGACCCCTTAAACTTCATTTTGGAGTATCTCGTGAAAGTGATCATATAAAAAAATCTCATGGGAATATTTTTCCGAACGAACCCGAGCTTTTCGCTCTTTATAAGAATTTTAAATAAATTTTGCACGACAACCTGTGTATAATTGCTTCTTTTGTTAAATAATCTAATTTTTTTTTATTAGAGCATTAATTATTTAGAGAAATTTTTATACATATAACGGTGAATATAAAACAACCATGTTATTAAACCTGCTCTGTTTTTACGTAAAATGTTTTGAAGTTGACCTACTCCGACAAATTTAGATGTATAATACGCTTTACAATACCTACTTAAAACTAGTTTTTTTTTCTTGTCACTTCATCTTTATTTGTTTTTGTTTCAGGTAAGAGGCCAACTTTCTCTACGCTTCCAGCAATTATTTATAATATGGTATGTATTTTATACTACAATTTATTATAAACTAACAGCGAAACACTCGTTTATTTGTACTAAAATAAGTGGCAGGTTATAGGTCACAATAATTAAGTAATAATAATATATAATTGGATAATATGAATAGTCATTATAATCATTCTTGGCGAATAAAGTACTGAAAAAAGAGTGGCAAACAAAGTCAAAAGAGTTGTTTAATTGGTATGATGATAATGATACTGGACTCTCGAGTTTAAATGATGGACCAAGAATAATGAAAAGAGACGTATACCATCGAAGTAGTTCCAGCAGATTGACTTAAACATAGATTTATTGCAACCCTTAAAAACAAAACAAAAATAAAAGCTCAATAAACCAAACTAATAAAAACACAAAAAAGGGAATTTATGACAAAACAGTGATATATAAATCCAAATATCCATTATAAGTTATTATACTTTGAAAATAATTTATACAATTATACAGAGTAGCAAAATAAGATATTACTAACTGCGACGGACCCCTAATAACACGCTTTGAAGTTATAAAGGCCATACAATCATCAAAAGATGGCAGAGCGACTGGTCCTGATGAAATTCCAACTGAAATATGTAAGCTTATAAATGATAGCAATGTTTTAGAGGCTATAACTTCGTTTTTCAATACCATTTATACCAGCGGACAACTACCTAATGGTTGGTCTAATTCACTGTTTATAGCTCTACCTAAGAAAACAACAGCAAAAACCTGTGCTGATTATAGAACCATCAGTTTGTTAAACCACTTATTGAAAATTTTTCTGAAGGTAATACATGGTCGTATCTACAATAAATGCGAGGAATACCTGGATGACACTTAGTTTGGTTTCCGTAACGGGTTTGGAACGAGAGAGGCACTGTTTGGAATGAACGTACTTGCTCAAAGATGTCGTGATATATCTGTAGACATATACTAGTGTTTTATTGACTTTCAAAAGGCATTTGACCGTGTTAAGCACTCTATATTGATTGAAGCTCTAAAAGACATTGGCTTGGACGGCAGAGATGTTCGAATAATTGCAAATTTATATTGGAATCAAACAACATCAGTTTTAGTAGATGGTGTGTAATCACAGGCTCTCAATATTAAAAGAGGAGTTCGGCAGGGATGCCTCTTGTAACCACTGCTTTTTAACGTTTACTCCGAAAGAAATTTCAGAAAAGCACTTTCTGAAAAACAGGAAGGAATACTTGTGAACGGCGAAGTCATCAATAATTTGCGATATGCGGTAGATACGGTACTCCTAGCTTCTAGTAAAGAAGATCTGCAACACTTAACGCTACTTGATAGTGTCGTTGAGAGTTCTAGGGAGGCAGGTCTGGATCTTAAAATAAGGAAAACCAAAATACTCGTAATAAGTAAACAACAGCATATAAAACCGTATATCTGTAAATAATACCAACCTTGAGCAAGTTGATAAAATCGTTTACCTTGGACAGCAATTAAATTGTAACGCAGAAAGTCACGGCGAAATTAGATCCAGGATAGAGCAGGCTAGAGCTGCTTTTAGAAGGATGTCCAAGGTGTTATGTAACAGAGACCTAAAACTGACATTAAGGATGCGCCTACTTCGCTGCTACGTGTTCTAGGTCTTACTTTATGCTGTCGAGTCCTGGACTGTGAATAAAATCGATCTAAATCGCCTTGAGGCTTTCGAAATGTGGTGCTATAGAAGAATTCGAAAAGTTTCCTGGGTGGAGAAGATTCGAAACTCCACAATACTAGAATGTCTCAGCAAGACTACTGAGATCATAAAAAGCATCAAGCAGAGGAAGCTGGAATATTTCGGACATGTAATGAGAGGTCCCAAATATAGGTTGCTACAAAACATCATGCAAGGAAAAATAGCAGGCAAACGCAGTCCAGGACGAAGAAGAACCTCATGGTTGAAGAACTTGCGAGACTGGTATGGTGTAGATACAAGCATGCTATTTAGGGTGGCAGTGAATAAAATTAAGATAGCTATGATGGTAACCAACGTTGTGAAAGGATTAAGTACATAAAGAAGAAGCAAAATAAGCAATCGGTCAAAACGTCATTATGATTAAAACAGCTTACATCAGAAACTATTAAATCGCTTTTGAGGAGAGCACCCTGTTGTTGCCTTAAGCGCCTGTTCAGGGTATGTGTTTATAGTATGTTTGTAGTCAAAACTTTTTTAGTTTATCACTAATGTTAATGGACGGGAATCAGTGGCAAGTGGCATCATTGTCGTTTGTCACCGTGTTGTATTTAGTTTAAAGTAGATTTTAATTCGTTAATGACAGATAACTGTATCTATAATTACTATCGTTCCTAAAGTAAATCAATTAATAATGTGTTGATACGCCTAGGTGGGCAACACACTCTTAATATCTCGTCAGTGCCTCATCCCATACCCTAATTAACTCCTCCGGAAGTCCTCCGAAATTTTGAGGAGGATGTCCTAAATTAAAAGTCTTCCGACTTATCATGTCCCACACGTATTTGTTTCTTCTTCTTTGTATACCGTGCTTATTTTCAAGCGTTGACTATCGTCGTATTAACAATCTGATGGAATGTTTCTCCGTCGACAGCTAGATGAAACAATTGTCTAATGTTACGCAGCCAGGACAGTTGTTTTCTTCTGATCCAGCGTTTTCCTTCGAGTTTTCGCTAAATGATCAACCGGCTAAGCATATTTAGGTCTTCTCAATATATGGTCGAAGTATTGAACCTTTCTCATTTTGATTATGTTAATCAATTCTCGCTCTTTTTACATGGTCTCTAGCGAGAGATAAGTGTGATGTCTACGGAATTCTGAACATACGACGCTAACACCACAACTCGAACGCTTCTAATTTATTAAGATTTCTTATTTTTGTTGTTCAGGTTTTACATCCATATAACAAAGCGAACCAGACGTAGCACTTCAATATTCTTAGACGTGTGGTCAATGAAACACTTCTACTGCGCAAAACGCCAGTTAATAAAGCTTTTTCGTGCAAGTTCTATTCTGGTTGACATTTCCTCGTCACTTTCAACCCTGCAGTTAATCCAACTACCCAGATATCTAAAGTCCACACTTTCCAGGATTTTGTTATCTAATTTTAGTATTAAGTCTTCGATATTAATTTTTTTGACCACCATGCATTTTGTTTTCTTGGCGTTGATTGCTAAGCCCTTTTCAGTGCATTCGTTGTTTACAGCGTTTAACAGGGTTTGAAGGTCTTCTAGGCTTTCTGCCATTATGGCTGTGTCATCTGTGTATCTGATGTTATTAATGGTTTCACCATCGATTTTAACACCTTCGCGACGATGATTTTGTGTAGGCATTTTAAACAACATAACACATCCCTCTCTGACACTACATTTAATAGAAAATTTAGCTGAAACCTTTTGGTCCACCTTAATAAAAGCGGTCTAATTTTAGTAAAGATTTTTTAGAAGTTTAATGTCATACGTGTCCAGACCAACTAAGTCCAATCATTGAAATAGTAGTGTATGTAGTACTCTATCAAAGGCTTTTTCGAAATCTATAAACCATCCGTAAATATTTCTCCTAAACGCAATGCTCTTTTGTAAGAATAATCGTATACAAAAAGAGCCTCCCGAGTATCCGTACCGTTTTGGAAACCAAACTGCTTATCACCAGTTATCCCCTCAGAAATATATGCGACAATGCAATACTTTCATAAAAATTTTGAGCGTGTGACTCATTAAACTAATAAGTCGATAGTCGACACACTCTCTGGTATTCCTTTTCTTGGGAATAGTTATAAATATTGATTCTAACCTGTTGTCTGGTAATTTACTGGTGCTGTATCCATCTTGTCAAAGATGGAGGTGATAATCGCAACGCTCTCATCATCTAATAGTTGTAACAATTCTGCAGGTATTTCATCAGGACCAGAAGCTTTTCTTCGTTTCACTTGGTCGATGGCCTTCTGAACTTCTGAGATTAGACTAGGTGGGCTAGTATCTTGGTTAGATGTTACTTCTTGGTAGCTTCCTTGGTCATCTTTAAATAATTATATTATGTAATTTTCATATTTGGTATAGCGCTCTTTAATATCACTTAAAATTCTACCACCAGAGTCTTGTAATATATTTTGCCTGTTAATTCTTTCATATGCAAATGAAAGCTGTCGTGTCGTTGGTTCATTTTCTCAATTTCTAAGCAGGATTCTTTAAGTCATCGGTCTTGTGGTACTTTAATTATTTTTCGGATTTCTTTTCATTATATTTTTCTCTCTTTATGGATTTGTACTCTCTATGGATCTCCGAACGTTCATTAGATCTCAGATGTTCTGTGTCCAGTCATTTTTAACTGCATTGTCTTAAACGATTTTCTCGAGATGTAGTGATTGTTGTTGTTCTCTGTTTGTTTAATTCTTGATAAATTTAGGGATCTCGATGCCAGGGCAAAAGATTAACTCCAGTTTGTTCAAAGAAGTACATGGTGACTCTTGCAATGTGTTGCCTTGCGTTATCCTACTGAAAAACTGGAGTGTCTCAACATAGGGTATGAGATGAGGTTCCAGAATTTCTTCTACGTATCGCTGATCTGTCATACTACCTTTGACGAAGATTAGAGGGTTATGATCTTGAACCATAAGCGATGGTACTTCCCACCATTCTATTCCTGGTCCAAGTCAATCGTTCTCTGCAACATTCAGCACGATTACGTCAATGTTCAGGGGTAAGAGGTAAGAACCAGTGTGACCGAAATAAAAAAATGCCATAACTCCAAATTCGGCTATAACTGCAAACTGTTAGCATCCCAATCGGTCTCCTACATTCTGCAAAGCGTTGATTTGTAATAGATCTGGTAGTGGTCTCTTGGAGCCATAAATCTTATTCGACGATCTTGGCGCTCTATTGTTCTTAGGCGCCGTCCTGTGCCCCTCGATCTTCGTGTTCGAATTTCTTGATACCATACCAAATAACATCTTAACATAGTATCCAAACTTTTGTGAACCCTATTCTGAATTTCTCGAAAATAAAGTCCGCCCCCAATTAAACTAGATCAGTTGATAGAAATTTGCGCGTTTTTGTACTCCAAACATTGTAAAAAAAATAAGAACCGCACACCGCTAAATTTTGATCGGTAGTAAACTTTAAAGTGAAAGTTTTTAGTGCTTAGCAAATTTAAAAAAAATGAATATAAAGAAACGAAAACCTTAACTGATGTATCTAAAATTATAATGATTTATTGTTTTTTTTTAAGATAAGCGCTTTCCGCATTTCTAACGTCATCGTTTTATGTATCTCCAGTCGTTTTCTTTCATTATCTGCCTTATATTCTCTTCCCTGCAATTGGCAGCCTTAATCTTCTTCTTTGAGGCGGTATACAATCTATTGCTTTCCTTGGTCATCTATCTTCTCCTATTCTTTTTTGATAATTGCAAAACTTCTGTATTATAAGTCATGATAGACTCTACCATGATTCGATAGATTGTCGTTTAAAATGCGTATCGCTTTTTTGCCCTCCTGCGTTTTTCGTTCTCTACGTCTCTCCTCGTAGTTCCTTCTTTGGATATTATACACCCAAGATATGTGTACTCTATATTTTAGTACTTCTCATTTCTAACTTGGAATCTTCCTCGCCATTCCTATTTTTAGATATTCTATCTTTGACATATTCATTTTAAAACCCTATTCTTTGTATTCCAGCGATTTTATTGATTCTTACGATTTTATTGATTCGTTTGTATTCTATTGGGTTTGTTTTGTTTTCGTCTTACGTTCATGTGGTCCATGATCTCTTAAATTATCCATTCTTGTTGTGTGCTGTTTTTCATGAACCCGATGTCTTTTTCTTGAATTTTTTCTTTTAGAGCAGTATATGTTACTTCAACGTCTGTCTGTAATAATTTCTCTATCGTTTCTAGTTCTTTCTCAACCTTAATACTTTTATTGTGATCTATATGATTGTCAGCTCCAGGGTATATTTGAGTAGATTTTATATACTTACAGTTGTGTTGGAGCAAAATTAAGTCAATTTGGTTCCTGTCATTTCTATCTTCACTGCTGAGTACAATGGAAAGATAAATGAATACTCATGAAAGAAACAGACAGTAAAAAAATCAAAGAAGCAGAGCTCATTCTACTTAATGAAGAAAAATGTGTAGCAAAGCCATCAACACAATGTAGCATGCCCTGGTTACCAATACTAAAACAAGAAGTCAGCAACAAATTATACCAACATTAATGATTTTAATAGAAGGTCAGAGACACGACATCTACATTTATTATACATAAGATTTTCCAAATAGGCTACACTAAGTTTATTTTTTCCTTTTCGGATATCTTCCTCGATCCGGCTTTTCAGAATTGCTGTGGTCTAATGAAAAGATTACTAGCTCCTTCTATAATTAGACTATGAGCAATCTCGTTGCCAACAATTTCTTATGTTCTAGAGTTCGTAATCAAGTTACTTTATTGTTCTTCGTTAATTTTATTACGAGTTGTTATTCCAAGCTGTTGCGGTCTAACAAGTTGTAGACTTCACACTCTTTAGTGCATCTTGACTATCAGAGGCAATAATATTTTGGCGATATTCAAGCGTTTTTTCATAATTCCGCTTGAATTATTATAGCAGTATTTCCAAAGGCCATTGATAGTTTTAGAACCATTCATCATATTTCTACTCCTTCGTGTGTTAGGGACCCCCTAAATACCCAACGATTTATTCTCTCTGAAAATGGATGTTTTCACTGTGCAACCAAAAAATCGAGGGCTAAGATCAAATCCATTTAATGAGGAATTGGTTTTGAAAAATGTATTGTGTGTAACAAGAATTGAAACAAGTATTTTAAACTAAAATGTATTTTTTATAATCTCATCTACTTAGAGAATTGAGAATAAAAATCTTTAGTCTATTCTAATCAATATATATATCCTAATAGCGGATGTTCTATCATATCAAAATTTAAGAGTTTATTATCCAATAGAAAATGTTACTATAGAAAAATGTATTGTTTGCAGGAATAAAAAAAAATCTTACCGAATCGCTAGATGTGGACCCTGTTGTGGAAGACGAAGAAAAATCCAACTTTTTGTCTTTTATTAATTTTTCTAATTTATCATATTCATCTCTTAGATACCATAAACCCTTCTTTAACATTTCGTTTTCTTTCTTCAGTTTCTTTATATCAGATTGTCCTGAAAATTTGTAAAATTTTTGTTTAGTCCATTTCACATATAGCAGTTTTTACATAAATAAAAACAAATTGTTCCAAATAATTTAAATAGATAAACAGAAAATATAATTTTTGAGTTTGAACCCTATTGCCTTTAGTTCAAGTCTTACAAAATTAAAGCCTTAGTGAGACTGTTTTATAATCTGACTTTCACATTTTCGTAGATTGCTGTAAGTAAACCCGTATTTGTGTTAATCGTTCAAAATTAGTAAGATTGCTCCAGGAACGTTCGATAGATGAGAATGACCTTAAAATCATAAAGAACCTTTATATGAATCAAGTGGCATCTGTGAGAGTAGGACTGGAATCTACATCATATTTCTCAATCGAAAAAGGTGTACGACAGGGTTGTGTTCTGTCACCCCTCCTTTTTAATCTTTACTCTGAAACAATTTTCTATAGAGCCTTAAGTGACACTGAAGATGAAATCAAAATCAACGGACAGACTATTAGTAATCTTCGCTATGCTGATGATACAGTCATAATAGCTGATAGCCAAGAAGCACTACAACGACTAATAGATAAAATAAACACCGAAGGGGAACGATCGGGCTTGAAGATTAATATAGATAAGACGAAGGTAATGGTGGTTAGTAGAACACGAAATATGCAATTAAATATAAAAGTAAACAACAAGAACATCCAAAAGGTCCCAAAGTTCAGATATCTCGGTAGTTGGATAACTGAAGATCTAGATCTAGACATAGAGATACGTAGCAGGATTGAGCAAGCCAGAACAGCATTTACCAATATGAGAACCTTGCTAAGCAACAGCAGCCTCAACTTAACCCTTCGATATCGCTTTGTAAAATGTTACATTTACTCCATACTGCTATATGATGTAGAAACTTGGACCATAAAGGCCAATGTGATGAACCGATTGGAGGCCTTTGAAAATGTGGGTATTTAGAAAACTACTTAAAATTCCCTGGACAGATCACACAACAAATATCGAAGTATTAAATCAAATGGACAGAGAACGAGAATTGCTGCCAATAATAAAAAGAAGAAAAACTGCTTATCTGGGTCATATATTTCGAAATTCCAAGTACCAGTTTTTAAAGCTTATTATGGAAGGGAAGATAGAAGGAAAACGAGGCATTGGAAGAAAGAAATACTCATGGCTTAAAAACACAAGGGATTATACAAACCTCGATGCCCATGCACTTTTTAGAGCAACACAAGATCGAGAGGAGTATGCCAGAATTGTCGCCAACATCCACTAATTAAATAGGACACCATAAGAAGAAGAAACCCGTACGATCCATTACTTTTTGTTTTTTTTATTTAAAATATATCTCGCCCATCATACTTGTTAATTAATTCGTTTGTAGTAAAGCTCATTTTTAATAAATTGTCAAAATAAACAACAATGGCTGCATGCACAGCTTTGCTCCGGAATTTTAAAGTAAAAAATAGACTATAATTTGTGGACTATATAATAGAGAGTATTATACAGAGAGACTATGTCTCTCTGTATAATAACTCTTTATTTAACGAAATCAGCAAGTGGACTGAGATACACTCAACTTTACCGCTAGTAGGTAACTCGTTCTTTTCTATATCTATTTCTTTTTTCATATTTTGTTTCATATTTGTGGAGGTGTATGGTAAATTGACAGATTGGTAGATGGTATGTTTGACCTCCTATTACTCAGCTATTGTTGGTATAGTTGTTGACTTCTTCTTTTAGTATTATTATTCGATTCTTTTATTTAAATTCACCTTCTGCATATATTTTTTGCTGAGATTTCTTGCCTTTGTAAATATATTTATGTTTTATCTGTTTGTTTCTTCGAGCTTAATGTTAATTTGTTGGCGTGGGTCCTTGTTATTTCTAAATCTCTTTGTTTTGCTTATTTCATCTTTTGTGAATGCCGAGTCGTTACTGAATTTTGGTGACGTTATTCGTATATTATTGGCAGTAGTGGAGAAAAGCTCTGTAGTGTCAGTGTGGAACCATGTCCCTAAGTTCTTTAGCCACGAGATTGCCTCTTGTGCCTGGCATTTTTCGTTGGGTTATTAGTTTTAATACTGTCACATCTATGTTATCTACGTTGTTCGTTAGCGAAAAGAAGTGTGTAAAAAATACAGCTTTTTGAGCAGCTGAACTTTCAATTTTATTTTAAGGTGATGGCTGTGACATACATCTACATCTGTTCTCCAAAAAATGAACTCATTTTGCATTTATCGATTCACCTAAATATGTATATGTCCCTGTTTTTTCAATTATTTCGTTATTAATATATAATGTGATATGGGAGTCAACTTGTTTTATTATAAGAATATATTTTATCTTTTTTTATTGAGATAAAGTCCATATATTTTCTACTAATTTTGTTACTTTGTACATGGGGCGTTGAATACTTACGTAACTGTCAGAGAATATCATCGAGTCATCAATTCAATCTTCTTCCGTTTAAACACATGTGAGTACTTTTTGCAATCTCAGTGTTTAACTTATATTCGGAAATTCCATTAATGGACCGATGACTCTTATCATGTTTTTAATTTGTCTACTATCTTTTTCCACTCTCTCTGGCTCTGAATCTTTCCTCTCCAGTTTGAAATTTACATCTTTGATATATCCTCTAGTAGTTGGTATTTCTATCTTATTTTTGATCTTTTTCTTAGTCTGTTTATTACTGGTTTCCAATTTGTTATCTTCCTAATTATCTTCTTCTCTTGTTTGTATGTGTCCACCTTACCGGAGATTGGGTAACCAACCCCAGTTGAAGGTACGGTCAGGGCCGACGAGGAAGGAAAAAATGGTCCCTTAAAGACATCCATAGGGAAGTAAACTTTAAAATATATAAAACTATCATACGATCAATGGCAACTTATGGCAAAGAAACATGAATCATGTCACAAAAAAAAACAATAAAGCATATTAATACTTTTTAAATAAAGTTATTGGAAGAATATTGGGGCCAATCTACAACAAGAATATGTGAAGAATATGGTTCAACTACGAGTCATATTAATATTACAAAGAATCCTCTGTAGCAAATTATGTAAAAATACAAATATTGCACTGGGCAGGCCACCTTATAAGAATGGATAATAATAGCGCACCCAGAAGGAACTTTGAACACTTAGTGGAACTATTTTGGGACGTCGACTAGTAGCCAATGAAGCGGTGGATAGACCAAGTAAGAACCGAAGCTAAAGAGATAATGGGGGTGGATAACTGGAGGAGAGTAGCCAAGAAAAGGGATGCTTGGAGGCCGATGCTGGGAGAAGACAGAGTCTGACGTGGGCTGTAGCGCCACAAATGTGAAATTGTATTTTATGGCGAATTATAGTAATTTTATTGTGTAAAATATATATAAATATTATATTCATTTTATTTGCTTTTAAGAGAACAAAATCAAACATTCTTACTGAACATAAAAGATATGAAATTAAATAATTTACTTTTCAATTGATTGGAATTATATTTTAAATTTTAAAAATTTTCTGATGTCCACTGATCGTCACCTAATTAATAACCATTCTTCTTAAATGGCTTTTACTTCAGTTTTCTTTTAACCGTTTACAAACAACTTTTACTAAAGTATTTTCCACCTAAGAAGACCGTTTTGCAATTAAATGATGGTAACTTTATTACTAGCGGACCAGATAAGCGGCGATATATTTTACACTACCTTTATGAATAACATTTTACTGCTCTGTTGTTTTAATCAGCACTGCTTAACAAGTTATCGTTTTTTGGTTTTAATATTTTATTGCAATAGTACGAGTATGAAATATTTATTTAAACAGTGAATTTTATTTTTTTTTATTTTTTCTGTCGTACCGTATAATGTAGGTTTATTCAACAATCAAAGTTATGCCTTTACAAGAACATATTATTTGAAAAATAAGGAATATCATGTGCCATAATAATTGTAATTTCCTTTATACACACTTTAAAAATTTGTTTAGTAATGTAGTTCTTAAATCCACACAATCGTTGAAAAATGATTCATGCTATTTAAAAATATCTTTCTGTTAACGACACTGTTATCTACAAAGTAGATCAAATTCAAACATATCATCATATTAGACTTCTGTTTATCGTTAAAAATTAATTGATGGTCTTGGGTTGTATTGGTGATATTTAATAATGTAGCAAAATACATAATCAGCAAAAATCTGACAAAATGGCTTTTAAATATGGCCATGGAGTTCTTAGACTTCCGCCCTACCATTGCCACTATAATGCAATTGAGTTAGTTTGGAGTATAGCCAAAATTTTTTATGATAAACTTGCATCCAAAACAACAGATGACGATAACGTTCTTAGTTTAGGCAGAACAATGGCAAAATTGTATTAGACAGACGGAAGACATAATCGTTTAGTCTTTTCAAACCGAGCTAGTTATCGATGAGGTCCGGCCTCTATTTATTCGGATAGAAAATTCAGATAGTGTCGACTCTGATAGTGAAATATCAGACAGTGAATAGCACAAATGGTTTCCTAAAAAGAAGTAACAAAAAAGTGTTTCGGGAATTCAATTCGGAATTTGTGGTGTGTTTTAGTAACGATAAAATACCTTCGGTCTAATTACTGGACTGCATACTCCTAATAGTTTTGGTAATAATTACCCGACTATACGTGTTAGATTAAATATTTTATTTTGCTGAAAACTCGGAAGTGATTTAGTGCCAATTTGTTTCAAGGTTATATTTAATACAGTCTTTGCAGAAAGTAAAGTTTTGGATGTATTTTATTCAAATTTGGACATACCAGCAACTTGGCAAGTATTTCCCAATTTTACTGCATGCAAAACCATTCGTATAATTTTCACTCTACGCAAAATAGAGACTTATAGAGACCTCGATGAACATTTGATGTCGACAAATAATTTCGAGTATTCGAAATATTCCGTCCCACTTCTTTTAGCACACCCTGTATATATATATATATATATATATATATATATATATATATATATATATATATATATATATTTATTTTATTTGCCTTTGATACAGTAAAATGCAATATTTTTACTGAACATAAAATATAGGAAATTAAATATGTTTACTTTTCAAGCGATCGGAATTAAATATTAACTAACTTCCTACTGTTTGAGGCCCACTGATCATATCTTAATTGCATATCGGTCGTCATAGGGTAAAAGGACTTAAGCGATACCGTATTTTACGTAGAAAGGAACTATTCATATTATGTGATACTCCCTAAACCTTATTAATTAACATTTTCAATTCTAAATCAAAAAAGTCTGTCGTAATATTATCTTTTGGTATCTTAAGAAGCATAACATTGATAACATTACGGGTAACTTAAAACTTACTGTAAGACATTGACATTCTGTTTAAGATAGCATTCACTCAAAACTTAAGAAACGAAATAAACACACTAAATCAAATACACTACTGTATATTTTGCACAAATCTCACTAACCGAATCAAACAAATTACAATTTTAAACTAACCTTTTCAATCACATTAAAGTAAGTATATACCTTTAAAGATATGCTCATACATGCGCTGACTCATTACCAATTACCAGAAGATAACAACGTGCGGTACTTTTAAATTTTCAATTTTAGGATTTTTGCCAACATCTGGTGATTCTGGATTTTATTCGAACGTATTATGAAGAAATATAAAAAGAATGCAAAAATAAACCTTTCGAGAAACTAT
The DNA here is from genome assembly GCA_918026665.1 of Diabrotica balteata. Taxonomy (NCBI): domain Eukaryota; kingdom Metazoa; phylum Arthropoda; class Insecta; order Coleoptera; family Chrysomelidae; genus Diabrotica; species Diabrotica balteata. The sequence continues at coordinate 89,926,542 of OU898279.1, read as the reverse complement.
ATCCAATTAGACCCAATTAAAAAATTATAATTACTGTTTTTTTATTTTATCCTGAACCCCTAATTTAGGAAATAAGATCTTAGAGGGGTTGTCCCAAAAAGGAAATTTTCAATGTAATACTTTTTTCTTTTCTACGTTTTTTCTTAGACTTCTATCGTCAATTTTTGTACATAGGCCTCTCCCAACTCCTTCCATCGATCTCTATCCTGAGCAACATCCAATTTGTTGCGGCTATATTTTTTTGATGTCATCTACCCTTCTCATCTGTGGTCTTTCTCTTGGTCGTCTACCTTTATAATGTCTCCAATGTTGTGTTGTGGCGTTCCAACGTTGTTTTTTGTCTAACAGTGTGGCCTGCGAAGCTCCACTTGAGTTTAAGAAGCAATTTTTGTTGTGATATCCTCGACTTTGTTTTTGATCTTACCCAGTCGTTGCCCTTTCCATTTCCCTTTGTGTTGTGACTAATTTGTTTATATTTCCTTTGGTTAGGTTCCAGGTTTGACATCCATATGTCATGATAGGAAGGACGCACTAGTTGAATACTTTGATCCTCTGAAGTGTTGGGGATTTTGCGGTTCTTAAATATCCAACTGAGTTTTCCAAATCCTACTCATGTCAGTCTTGCTCTTCTAGTGCGTTTGCAAGGTAACTCTTCTACGACCAGATTCAGGTCGACGTGAGTATGTATAGGTAATGGATTTTGACAAGAGCTATGAACTTGTAAATAACAGGAAAACTTGTGTACTGGATCGGCATGACTCATAGCTCTTGTCAAAATCCATTACCTCTACCAGTCTCTGTAAAGCGATGGAAAGCTGTGTGTATTCTAGTTCTCGGAGTACCCAAAGTTTCGGATACATAAACTTGACTTCTTTCATCTTGTAGCAATGCAATAACTCAAGCAACATCTGCTGTAAATAACACCATATCTTAATTATTCCCGTAGTCGAAATTCACTTTTGTAAAGCTAAATTACGAAGATAAACAGCGACTACAGAAAACAACAACATAAACATCAAAACTGCCAAAAACAAGCATGCATGATCGCAATAAATGTTTAAATTGGGGCGCATTATGAAACTTCAAATGAATAATACGAAATACTAAAAATAATAAAACTAATGTAACTGTCCGGAAAGTAAAACTACGAATTGTACTTTGGATAATGTTCCGTACACTAAGAATTTTCTATTCTTATCTATTTTTATCAGTACCTTATCTGCTTGGTTCAGGATATCACTTCAGGAATAGATATATGCAACAACTTGATTTTACAGTTTCTACTAATTGATCCACTAATATGAATTATTGGTATTATACTAGCGCAGCGAAATTTTCTTTGAAATTTTTCTTCATCGTTTCCGAGAGTTTAAGACACTACAAGTACTTGTGTCTTCTTCCACAAACATTTATCGACGCTGTACTCCCGGTGGTGTATGTGTAGTGATTTGGGGATAACAGGAAGCTACTGACGTTGACCATTTCTATATATTTTTTAAATATCCATCTAAACTATTCACAATAAAAAGGGTGGGTATACTTCTCTGAAATTGGCGGCTGGGATTTAAACCATCAAGATAGAAATAAACGTATACGAGCATTTTTCAGATTTTGTTATAAACGTTATGTCATTCGCCAATATGAATATCTCTACATTTATCGGTTGCATTCTGTTCTAACCAATGACATATTTTAAATGTTTTATTACATTCTTTTAGTATCTCATCTATTGCATTTATAAAGAGTATTGGGCTCAAACCTCTTGTCTTATGCCCTCTGTTGCTACATGTGGTTCTGATAACGTTTAGGTTTTAACTGCATTTTGTTGATTTCATCTATATACTTTTTGTGACTTCGATTAGTTTATCCTTAACATATTTTCGTTTTTAACTATCCCATGACTGCCACACATATAGATAATCAATTATCTTTCAATAAAACACCTAATATACATCCAAATGTTTAAACAAACATCTTGATCCTCTTAATCCAAACATCTTCTTATCGACCCACATCGCTAACCTGCTGTATGTAGTTTTTTTAAAAAATATACTTCTGTTCAACATTCGTATTTAAACCCCAACGAAGTACATAGGACAACTTAAGTATTTTTAGAGAATTATCTAGCTAAGGGCTGCAATAAGGGATATCTTTTGATTCAATCTTCAGTTGACCAATGAATGCATATCCTGCATATATCACTTAGCATGTTGCAAGGGCGTAGGATGTGCAGGGCGTAGGATGTGCATAGCAGTTTTTTTTCTATTTCGCATTTTCTACACCATGGGTCACTCCCATTGTAACTGATATCAATAAAATGATTCTTGTTTATCTTTTGTACTAGCTTGTATATTTTTCTTCCCAGGGACGAAAAATTGTAGGTGATTCTTCCCAAGATATAAACATTATTCGTATATATAGAAATAGTAACGAAATTTTAACACAATTCAGATTTTTAGTAGTTTGTATATAAACATACTGTTGCACAAGAAACGGTTATTGAAAACAGTAAAATTAAATATGACCTAAACCAAAATTTTAAAACTTTTAAGTATAAACCCGTGAAATTATTCCATGACCATTGCTGATCAATAATTTTATCATAAATCGGAATCTTCAAATATATTGGCCCAATACGTGTATTTTATTAGTACAATTAAAATTATTATTATGTTTTTATTTTTTTTACATCCTTTATTTATTGTAATCTGTTTCTACAAATAAAAAAAAACAATAATCAATAAGTTTATCAGGTAAATAACACAGGGGAGATCCGTCCAGTGACAAAAATCCTTTAAAATAAATTTCTAATATATATGAATATTTGAAATATAAATAACACTTTACAAAGACATTTACTAACATATTAAAAAATAGCAATAGTTAAAATACACACACAAAACTGTTTTGGATGAGTTGGAGTCAATAAAAGGGGCTATTTGTTGACTATTTTTTACTCGAGCTTTCAATTGTGATTACAATTATTATCAAGAGCTTTTAAAAAATACAAAATAACTTACAAAGTTAAACTAGAAATAAAAAATTTTTTGTTAACTCACCAAATAAAATTAGTTTTTTATATAAAACTGCTGCTAACGTCTTATTACAAAAAATATTAATACAAAAATGTCCTATTCTAATAAATGTTTCTCTGCAATAAATTTTGAAAAAGTGTCTTAACAAAAACAATTGAATTTGTAAATAAAAATTGAATCGCTACCAATAAGCCTCAATGTCATAAATACCAACTTTAAAAATCAACGTTGAGCATCTTTTTTAACTATCTACTTTTGATACTTGTGCTTTTGCTTTAGTTTCGTTCCATCGTGATAAATAGTTTGTTTTTAAAACCCTTTATATAAAATGTTGTTCAATTTGATTTATTACTTCTTTTCCCAAACTTTTTTTATCGAATTGTATGCCGCATGTATTAAAATAAAAATAATTTATACAATTAATTAAGGTACCTATAATTTAACTTTCATGACCCGGACTCCTATGACCGGTACTAGAAATTTGCTATTAATGGAATCGATTTAACTCTGGATTTAACTCTTTTTGAAGTAGAAATGGTTCTGAAGGTATTAAAAAAAATAATTTCAAGGCGCCATGCCATCTTCAAAGAGCTCTCTCTAGCTAGCTCCCTTAGGAAGCATTTTCGGACTAGGATAATTTGGTTAAATTTTGTTAAAATTATCTCAGGAATCCCTGGTTTTGTTTGCCAGGAGAGTTTCTGGACACCCTGTATAATAAAAAGCACAATAAAAACTTATACATTTTTAGAATGATCAGCAAGTTTGTTTAACCAAATTTATGTTTAATGGAGCAGAAAGTTAAGGCTGCGGAATGTACTTAAAAAAGTGGACAACCAAAATTATAATGCTAATTAACATTGGCCTGTATTCTGAAAACTGAAACTGTTGTTAACATCTTTTTTGGCACAAAAATATTATTGAACATCTAACGCCTTGTTGATACAGTATTTAAAAACATAGGTTTTGGATCTTTATCAAAAGGAATCGACCTGATGTGGAAATAGGTCAGGGTCGTTGGTAGCGTGAATTTTTAAACCAGGAAGGTAGCCAAACATAAACGAAAATATTTTTATTTTATATATACAGACTTGATGAGTGATAATGATGTGTTTATGTACCCATTAAGTTTTATACTCATGACCACAGTTGAACTTTTTGTGAGTTTTTTTAAATAAATGAAAGTTATTTGTAGCATTTTCAAATGTGAAATGAGTTTTGTGTATTTTATTAATGAATTTGGAGTAATAAACTTCTCGGATTTGTAGATTTTATATGATCTTAAAAAATAGTTCTGCTAAGCAAGGAATCATTTTGATACTTAAAAATTACTAGGCATGATTTGTTTGTTGAAGTCTTTAGTCTTTATTAACTTTTTTTATAATTAAAAAAATCATACGAAATTTTCCAAAATTGTGAAATTTTGTTTCTTTAAAAATAGTGTACGAAAGATGGGCTTGGAAAGAAGATCGGAACCGCAGTTTATGTAAAATTCTAATAATTGTTATATAATTTAGAGCTGGAGCGCCCCGTAAACATAGGAATTTGTAACTCATAGATTATAATTATGATTGCTGGCTTCAATGTCTACAATTTAAAACCGTTTTTGTGATCAACAGGAGACGAGATAACCTCTTTTTTTTTAATTGATGCCACTTAACAGCTAAGAAACGAAATCAGCAGCATTCGATACTCAATTATCTATATTTATAAGCAACGTTTTAATGTATAAAAAAGCGTTTTTCTCAGTAAAAATAAATAATTAAGTTAACCTGTGTTGAGCTAATCTTGTAGTCATGGACGCGTAAGAACATTGAATTCGGGATTTCAAATCGGTGGAGCTCCGAAAAATTTATAATATCTCGATGAGAAATGAACCGATTTCAATATATTTTTTAATCTGGGTAGCGCAAGGAGTGTAACAAAAAACAGTGGCAGCGTAAACATTATTGTTTAGTGCTTGGTAGACCTCAAGTAGTACAGAAAACATAGCATCACTGGTACATTTATTAGATAAAAAGCCGAGATAAAAATACTCGAGTATCTCTTATTTGAAAGGTTATTAGGAAATTATTTTGTTTTTGCTTTATTTAATTTCAAATTCTTCTTCTTGTTTTTATGTAGATATATCCCGATCTATTTCTTAATTAGTTTCAAATGAAACGATAAAGTTAAAAAGAAAACTTACTTCGTCAAATGTTCATATCTCGCTCCATTACTGTGTATACAATAGTATCGGGGAATAATATCTGAGATTATTAGCTTACAGGGGCTGATTCTTTTTTCTCGTAATTTATCTTAAACAGTTTTCTCCGTTTATCAGTTTAAATTTTAACCATCAAAAACCCTAAAACCATACAAAAATTTGGGCTGCCGGGTAAATGAAAAGTGGAACTTATCTCAGGAAATAAAAAGCAGAATAAGGTTTGCCAGAACATCATTTAAGATGCAATAGGTATTAACCAACAGGACGCTAAGAATTTCCTTAAGGAATGGAAGCATGAACTTTTACTGGAACAATGTGTAAATGAATTAAGACTTTCGAGATGTGGACGTACCGCCGAATGTTGAGGATATCGTGGATGGCCAGAGGGCCGAATGAAACAGTTTTACAGCGCTTAAACAAAGAAAGGGGGGTTATAAATACTATAAAAATAAGAGAATTTGAGTGCTTTGACCTTGTGATGAAGAATCCTAAATATGAATTACTAGATGTAATTATTCCGGAAAAAATAGAAGACTCTGGTCTTGAACGACGAAGAATATCTTGACTCAAGAACCTCTACCAGTGGTATGTAGTCAACACCAGGAGATCTTTGGTCTGCTGCAGCAAAAGTAAAGATCACGCTATTGGAGGATAAGGCACTTGAAGAATAAGAAGAACACAACAAGAACAAGTTATAACGGCACACTTGGAATGTCCCTTAGAGCGAAAAATGGAGGCTATTAGAGGTGTGACAAGTCTCGATAGAAGATTTAGGAAATGAAAGATAGGTCTACAGTATACAAGAGAATCGAGCTTCTATGGGCGTAATGCCCACAGAAGCTTGGTTCATAGCCCATAGTAAGGATAGACTAAGGTTATATTAGGAAATAAAACCAGATCTCGTTTTAGGGTTATTAGTGTACCAAATAAATCCGCGATATAAATTGAATAATAAATTTTTAATTAGAATACAAAAAAAAATAAATCTGGGAAATCAGCCCGTCAGTAACGACCAACTTTTGTTGATATACAAACGGTTCCAAAGTTTGAACAAGGACAGGAGCTGAAATTTATGGAACGAGACCAATGAGAAGTCCGGTTGAGTTTTGGACTGGGTACCGGGGTAACGAAAAGACCGATGGACCCCACCGAAAAGGGAAGTAATGAGTATATGGGTAAAACAAGTCTCTCGAAGAGTGAAGAAATGCACCAAACAGGTTAAAAGTTTATCAAAGGACATTTAACCTAATGAGCAGCAGTACAGTAAAGTAATGTACAGTAGAAGCATCCGGGTATGCAGGGATCAATCTAGCTGGGCTAGATAAGAAACTTTTATGATCAAGGCAAACACAATAGGAATGCTAGGTTAATTCCCTAGTTTTATGTATATATGGAATCGCCTGTATTGACAACTGCACTAATGTTTTTGTGGTCAGCAACCCCGTTTTCTATTGAATTAAAATTAAAATAATAAATTTCATATACAAGTAAAGCAGTCTATGCGGAATTTAACACCAATATGCGGAAATTCAAGATTTCCATTCAAGCTATTCAATTTACTTTTACATCAGTCATAGGAGGTATATCGTATGTATTATATAAGTCTTTCGTGGTTTAGGAAGTTTTTATACTATTTTACACTCTCATAAGGACTAGAACTAAAAGCGCAAGTCGCTTTATACCGAAAACATCGAACAGTAGAGAAATCGCCGAGTTGTACTTTTTATTATTTGATTGTCGCTAAATATATTCGATATTCTAGACAGAAATATTTAATAATAGATTCATTATTGTTCAAGCGATTATATAAAAATGATTTTAGGCAAATTTTTATATTTATTGCATTTTATTATTTATTTCTTTATACTCGCTACCTAGACGCGATATGCGATAAATATTCAGAAATGTATTCATTATTCTTCAAGGGATTGTATAAAAATGTACATTAAACACATTTTGGCCATTTAGTAAATATATACAGTGTGTTCCAGCGAAAATTTGACCCCCCCCCCCTCCCGAAACTCAAAAACCAAGAGTTTGTTCAAAACTAAAAAAAAACGCGTCAATTTACATTGCAAGTGGGACGAATTTTTATCTAAAATTCATGACTTCAAATGCCCCACTTTTTTTTGTAAAATACGAAGTGTGGTCGAGTGGCACATCATTAGAAAGTTATTTGTTTTCTCTACACGACACTACACGACACTCTTTTTTTTTTCATTTTCGAAATATCTTTGAAGATAATTTTGGATTTAACTAATTTTTTGTTGAACACAATAATAACAAAAAACATAAAATTTCATCAAATTTGCCAATTATGTGTGCGAAATGACTTCCTGTGACCTCCTTACAATAATACAGTATATCTTCAAAGCCTTTTCGTACATTTGCAACTTCCTTCGGTGTCATTAATTCTCATTCTGTCACAATTATTTGTCGCAACCTGCAAGATCTGCAGGCGGAGTGGCGTATATTTTTGATTTTAGGTATCCCAACGAAAAAATCCCAAGGCGAAAGAGCCGGCCACTCTAGTGGACCTCTTGTGTCAATCCAACGTCCTGGAAAACGTTGATTCAAAAATTGTCTTATGCGTATATCATAATGTGGGGGTGCCACGTCCTGTTAGAAGGTCAGTTCATCCTTTAAAAGATTAGTATCAGATTCCAATGTGTCAGTGATAAGCGGATCAATAAATAATGGTCCAATAACGTGATTCCCTAACATGCCAACCCATACATTTAATTTCTGAATAAATAACGATTACTGTTACTCCAATAACGACAATTATATCTGTTTACTTAACGCTGAAGTTCCTAAATTTTAGTATATTTAAAAAGTTTTATTTTTTGATTTCGATGTATATGGGAGAAGGTTTTAAAACAAAATTCATACACTTTTTTTCTTAATTATTTTTGATTTCTTAGAAAATTGCCGTTACATATATGTATCGCTAGAAAGATATAGGATCAAAAGTATTTAAAATATTCCGTATTATAAATTTAAAAAAAACAAACAAAAAATACAAAACTACATGCGCGCTGCAACACTCTTACGTGCACAACGTCTCCTCTTTTTATCGGGAATATAGATCAGGAGATGATCAATCTTGTCATGTCTAATTCTGGCTACTTTGGACAAAGATGGCCTCCTTGCATATTTCCATATTTCCTCATATACCATATTTCGTAAGATACGATGTTACCAGATACCTTCGAAATTCTAGTTGTGGAATTGGATCATGGGATCTGTTTTGGGACCTGGACAATTTTTTTCTCAGTGTGAGAAAACTGTTTCACATTATTTATGGAAGCGACTCCATATGCAGGTTGAAGCAACTGTAACAATATTGTTGTCAAGCCAACGAACGAAAATGATTCCATTTTGGTGATCTAATATAGAGAAAAGCTCTCCTCCTGAATGTTTTTTAATGCTTTTTTATCTGGCAATGGAATATCTCGCGGCAAACGATTATCTCTGATAGTTCCAGTATACCACATGCTTTGATCTCTCATATTGGAAAGTAACAATGGACTTATAAATAAGTTGTCGGTGTAAAATTTATAGGAAAGATTTTCTTACCCTCGGGAGGTCCCTCAACATTGACACAAACGGATCGCCTTTCCATACAACACTTCATCATTGACCGTTCTTATAGGGATTTTTGCCTTGGTATAAATCAAAATTTATGAGATATCCTGCCTTAGTGTTCAATGACCACATTTTGTGCCCAAAACCTATGGGTTTTGCTCTGATAAACTGTTTACATATGTGCCTACCAAAGTATTTTATCATACTCCCATCATAATTGATTTCTGATTCGGACACAAAATGTTGTAAACTTTTTTTTTTTTAGTATATTCATCAAAGGGCGGATTTTTCAGGCTTTGTCGTTCTCATTTGGTTTACTGTTGTCAGAAAAATGCAAAAACTGCATCAGTTGTTCGAACCTATTTTTTCTTATTGAATATTTCACGAAATCATTGCCCGTCACGTTTTGAGTCCCAGTACTGCTTTCTAGTTGGCTTATGGTTGTATCCACTCAAAATTAAAATATCAAGAGCCAACTTTACCTCTTCTCTAGTGATATTTGGATCTTGGGCATTTTTAGAAAGAGCATACTTTCTAGTCTTATCTGTAATATGGGAAATTATATTTTTATCCCAGAAGTTTTCACAAATTTTAACTGGGAAAGGTTTGAGAAATATGAAAAATTAGCGGAAGGAAAAGCTGCGTTTTGACTTACTAAATCACCATTGGTCAAGGAAAACTTTATCTTTTCTTTCACTTGTTTTTTAACTTTTGCTGATGATCTGGAATGCTCAGCCTTGTCGATATCATTATATATTTTAGAATCTCTTTCACTATTTTGTAAAACAAGTTCAACACGTGCCCTAAGAATTCTCCCGGGCAACCTATTCAAATCATAATCTTCCTCATCACCACAGACTTCTCGTCTGTAAGCACATTAAATTCTGAGGGTTCAGTATATATAGCATCAACGTCTAAAGATTCATCGGCATCAATCATCTCCAGCGCTTCTTGAAGAGGAAACCCTTTTCTGGAACAAAAAATACGTTATAATTCTAAAAGTTCATACTTTTGCTCCCATATGTTCCTAGCGTTACATATATGTAACACCAAAATAAAAGGCATAATTTGCAAAACCAGGATAAAATTTAAAAAAAATTATATTATCGATAAGAAAACACATTAGTTTATGCCCAATTGAATACACTTTAAACAAAATATAATAACAAAAAAATAGTAAAAATATACTTACTCATTTCACTACATCATACATCACATCCAAGTTGAAAGCCATTTTTACCAAAAATAATAAACACGTCGCACCAAACACTCAACTAAATAAACAGGTTAGGTCAAATCCTTGAACCAAACGCTGAAAAGTAATAAACAAGTGTCTCTTCAAAGTCATGCATCGCCATCTAGTTAACATTAGAATCACTTTCCGAATTTCAGGTTGATGATTTTAGCGGTTTCTGCGTTACATATATGTAACGCCAGGAGCTTAAGGGTTAACCATTTAACATAAAATTACACTCGTCGGAAAAACACGTATTGTGCAATCGTTGTTGGTTGTTATTTATGATTTCACTAAATTATTCACAAAATTGAAGCCTCCGATCAGAATCTTCTTCGTTTAATTGATAAAGTAATCGTATTTTATAATGGTACATCAGATGTACGAGATAGTTGTCTGATAATCTGTCTATTCTCCATTTGTAAAAGGCCCAATACCGCCACTTCAACTGCTTCATTTAGCACTCGACGATCTACATCGTGATTTGTGTTGTTAGCGTCACCTGTAGCTTTAAACATATAAGTTAAATGTTTAACGTATTTTCGACTTACGTTTTTTTTTTCTGGAGGGTTCGTATTAAAGATCCTTACCGCAGCCTTAGAGTAGACTATAGATATACAAATTTGATAAAACATATATACAACAACGCAACAGCATCTGTTAAACTCCATGACTTTACCGATAAATATAGAATTGAGCGAGGAATTAGACAGGGCGACACCATCTCCCCCCAACTATTCACTGCAGCTCTGGAATATGCCTTTAAAAAACTAAATTGGGCTAAAAGGGGAATAAATATTGATGGTGAATACTTAAGCCACTTGCGCTTTGCAGATGATATTGTCATTATAGCCGAGAGTTTAAATGAAGCTCACAAAATGATGGAAGAACTAAAACAGGCAATAGAACAAATAGGCCTGAACATAAACTTTGAAAAAACAAAATACATGACCAATTTAGTTCCAAGTGATGTTATGAGGGTAGATGGGAACGAAGTACATCAGGTCTTTAGCTATATCTATTTAGGGCGTGAAATTAGAATAGGAAAAGACAATCAAACTTGTGAGATCCAGCGTCGCATAGGCTTGGAATGGGCAGCATTTGGCAAGATGCGGGATATTCTAAAAGGAACGCTACCGATTTGCTTGAAGAAAAAGGTTTACAACCAATGCATACTGCCAGTAATAAGATATGGTTCCGAAACAATAACTTTAACCAAACATTCTGCAAATAAATTGAGAGTAACCCAAAGAAAAATGGAAAGAGCAATGTTGGGAATAACTTGAAGAGATATGGTACCAAATAGGATAGTGAGAGAGAGGACTAAAGTGACAGATGTCATAGAAAAAATTTCACAAGCCAAATGGAGATGGGCTGGACATATAGCACGTTTAAATGATAATAGGTGGACCAAAAGACACCGAGGCAGACCACCAAAAAGATGGATGGACGACTTGAGAAAAACAGCCGGAAATTGGATACAGAAGACGCAAGATAGAAAACAGTGGAAGAACATGGAGGAGACCTATATCCAACAGTGGATGCAAGAGGTTGAGGAATGATGATGATGATGATGATGATGATGACCGCAGCCTTAGCACACTGATTATTTCCATAGTATAGCTTAAGTAATGCTATTCTTTTTTCACTATAATATCCCATTGTTGTAAGCTTTTCTACTAATATCTCTGATTAATCAGTCGTTAACAAATCTCAAAGCGAAAGTAACCTAGTAAACACTAAAGAAGATAATTAGGATTCATTGTCTTTTAAAAAAAATTCATATGAAAAGTGATATCTTTACAAAAAGAAAAAAATGTCTTTAACTCAGTGGCGTGTTGATATCGATTTGCAGGTTGATTGAATTATTGTATTGGAAGTCACTAAAAACATTTAATTAGTTAATTTGATGAAGTTTTACGTTTATTTGTTATTACTGATATTCAACCAATAAATTAGTAAAATTCAAAATTACCTTTAAAGTTATTACATACATTAAAAAAATGTGTAGAGAAAAAAATTCCTTTCAAATGATGTGGCACTCAACCACACTTGCTTTTTAAAAAAACGGGGGTTGAGGCGGGGCAGTAAATTTGAGGGCATAAATTTTGCATAAAAATTCGTCCGCCCACCAATACAAATTGACTTTTTTCTTATATTTTGAAGAAACTCCCGGTTTCTGAGTTTCTGGGGGAGGGGGGTCAAATTTTCGTTGGAACATATACGTATTAGGAATAAAAGACATACTTACTACTTTCTACTTCAGCGTTTATATTAATAGTTTTCAGTCGAAGTTCCTCATTTTCGTATATCATTCCTCGAGAGGATTTTCGATCTAACCTGGAATAAAAACATTCGTTTATATTTTTATTTATTAAAAATATTTGAACTTCAAACGCTGCCAGATAATTTTTAGTTTCTTTTATTTTAAGCTTGTCACACTCCACGCTTGAAAATATTTAATTATAAAATTCAATGTTGTTTAATTCGTACATTAAAAATAGTTTTTTGTCCCGTTGAACCCTAATTGAAGGTCGTAAAATTTTTAATTCGTACAAAGCATATGTAACAGATAAATAGAAAAAATGTATTGAATGTAATAAGCCAGCTTTCATGTGTTCTATAGATTTAAAAAATTAAAATAACTGGTAACATTTTATTCTAAATTTTTCATAGCCTTATTAAAACCACAGTATTAGTGGACAATTTAATTTAAAAAGGAGACCATCTAAGCTCAAACTTATCAATGACGTCACATCAGAAACATATGTTATTAGGAATTAAAGAACAGCTTTTAAATTAACCATTTGATTTTAGTAATAGCCTTAATACAAGCAATGTTTCATTTCAAAAATATTACGATTATTCAGTTTTTTCTTATCTATATCATCAAAACCTATGAATTGAATACAAAAAACTGATTTCGTAACACCTAACTTTAAACTCAAATAGATAATTCAATATATATACATATAAGAATCCTTAACCATAAACTAACACAAAAATTAAATATAAGATCTGGAATCAGTTTTATAGCTTTAATCCTACTTTTTCAACTTTATCCTAATCGGAATGATGGTCAAAATGATCAAAAGTGTTAAGCACGAAGGATTAACAAGAAATAACACCATACTGTAATTGAACAAGAAGAAGAATGGGCAAAACCAAATACTTATTCTAAAAATAAAACAACTGACTTAATGGCATGTGAGGAAACTTCTTTGATTAAAATTAATATCAATTTAGGTGAAAACCATTCACGAATTAATTACTATTTAAATGGAAATAAGCCACAATTAAAGGATAAAATACGTTTATTGATGTTTCAATTTCGCCTTCGGAAATCGTTCTAAAAATACAAGCATTAGTTTGTGTGGATAGCAACTGATTGAAATGATAATAATGACATGTTAGGACGGAAGTCGGAACAAAGCAGTCAATGTAACTTGACGTATTTGTCTGATTATGACAGTAGCCAGCAATATATAAAAATTGAATATGTTAAAATTATAATAATAATAACGGTAGCAATCATCAATATGTTGTAGTAAGAAATATGAATTTATCCTAAAATTACGTTGGGAAATTTAAAAAATTCTTAATAATACAGGTGAACTGAAGTTTGGTAAAATTTTGTGGGTACTGGTAGTCAACCAACTATACAGATATCTTAATTTAGTGTTGGTGAACTAAAGATTTTTATAAAAGGCCCTTTATGTTTTTTCAACATTTGGTACCTGGAATATGGAAAACAGTTATGTGTAGGAAGTTGGGTACTTTAAATTTTTATTATTGCAGAGTGAAATATAAATTGATGTGTTTGAGGGTGCTATTGAGATGGAGTGTGTGTAGAATAAATTTTGTAATGTACTGTTCATATAATACTTAACTTATAACTTAAGTAGAAAAGGCCTTCTATCTCAAAAAGCAACATTTGGTACCTGAGAAATGTAAGAAGTGTAAGTTATAAGTTCATGAAGATAAATAACTAATTATGTGTTAAAGAATAAAGTTAGTTAAATGTTATTGTGTGTTGGGATAATATTTAAACTCAAACAAAAATTGATGGGCTAAAGGTGGTTTTGTAATGTACGGTTTGTATAATATTTGACTTATAACTTAAGAAGAAAAGGCCCTATATCATAAAAATCAATGTTTGGTACCTGAGAAATGTAATAATAAGTTTAAGTTATAAGTTCATGACCATAAGGTGGATAGATAAAGTTGATAAAATGTTGGTGTGTGTTGACAATATGCAAAAACAACAAAAGTTGATGGGCTATAAGTGGCTCTGTTTGCTAAAATTATAATATGTAATGTTTTCATGTTGATGTGAGAAGAGAAAATACTCTTCAAGAGGCTGAGAGACTGTGTGTGGATAAGTAAAATAAAGTGTGTTATAAAGAACCCGTCCATCTTTCTTATTATTTCTATTTATTCTATCTACACTCCATTTCAATAGCACTCTCAAACACATCAATTAACATTTCACTCTTCAATAATACAAATTTAAAGTACCCAACTTCCTACACATATCTGCTTTCCATATTTCAGGAAATCCAGAAAGGACATTTTATAAAAATCTTTAGTTCATCACCATTAAAATCTGTATAGTTAATTGCCTACCAGTACCCACAAAATTTTACCAAACTTCAGTTCACCTAAATTAGTAAGAATTTTTTCAAATTTCCCAACGTAATTTTAGGATAAATTCATACTTATTACTACAAAATATTGATGGTTGCTACTGTTATTATTATTATAATTTTAACATATTCAATTTTTAAATATTGCTGGCTACTGTCATATTCAGACAAATACCTCAAGTTACATTGACTGCGTTGTTCCGACTTCCATCATACCATGTTATCTATTCCTGTTGTAAATTAAACATGCAACTTAAATTTAATTTAACAATATTTAAAAGGTTTTTACCCAAGTATTTAGTAACTCAAAACACGTACATCCAGTAAGTATTAACCAAATTTTTGTATTAACATTGGTCAAAATTTTAAATTTTATGTTTGGTTTAATTAAAGTGGTTATACTTTTAGTATAACACTGATGATAGAATAATAATTCCGAAAACGTTCTGTGATGTATGCCGATAGAGTGTTTTAAGATATACCTTTTATAAAGGAATTTTTAAATAATTTTTTTACTATTAATATCCTAAATATTTTGCTGTTCCCTGAATATAACATAAATTCACTATTTGGTCAAAAATAACATGAAAATAGAAAACATTTTATTGAATGCGTGGTTAGTTCCGAAACATATTTTTTTTTTGTAAAATTAGCAACGTAAAGCTGATCAATACATTAAATATTTGTAGAATATAAAATATTGTTTGTACAATTTGTACAAATTAGTTACTTGTACTCTGTTTTCAACGTGTCTTTGTAAATTATATTTATTTATTAGAATATTTTAAATTAATAATAATAAATGTATGAATTAAACAAACTAATTTAATCGAAATTTCTCCACTGCTACTAGTGTTTATTTTAATTATGATATTTATTCTTAAAATAAAATACATTTTTGTGATACAATTTTTTGTTCCAACTTTCAAACCGAAATTCTTAGTGAAATAATTATAAAAATGTTATTTTGGATATCTACTCTAATCCACAATATCATATCTTATTATAATGTAATGTGACGAAATTATGTAAACAATTCGAGCATTCAAATGTGTATAATTTATATTATTTATTGAAATACTAGCCTACTATTCAATTTTTTCTTTCCAATATCAATTAATATATCTCATTCGCTATATGAAATTTGCAATTTCATAGTACTACGCAGTTCAACTTTCATTGGATGGAAGTATGATCTAATTTAGGTTTTGCAGATGTTTGATGTTTTTATGGAGATTCAAAAAACGGCTTCGGCCACCAAAAAAATTAATACAAAATTAACAAAAGACGAAAGCCACAAAAAATACTAACAAAAACCAAAAAAACGTCCAGAGGTGCCCACATCCTCGAGCCTCGAGTCACCAAACGGGGCGTAGCCTAGAGCGAGGATTCGGGATAGAGAGCAATATAGATCGATGATATCAGTAGAGATAGCGAGAATAGAGCGCCTTACGCTGACCTGCATTGTTCGGGTAGGATTTCGTGTCGGAGGCATGATTGCCAGGACTCCTACATGACAAGCACTATGCTGATAAGAGAGCCTCTATAACGCGCTAGAGCGCTATCGAGGGGGAAAGTGGATGGTCTGGAGCATAGGAGCGGGACGAGGTGACTCTTGTTTCTTCTTCTTCTTCTTCAGCCTTCATTTATCCCTTGTTGGCCATAAGTAAGCCTCCTCCAATTACTTCCACGCTTCCCTATCTTTTGCAATTCTGATCCACTGCTTTTCAGTTACAGCTGTTATACCGTCTATCCATCTTTTTAGATATATTTATTTTCGATCAGAATCTTTAAATTATGCTGTAATTGCAGATAAAATATGTTTGACTCCTTCATTTTCGTAGAATATGTGTCTTGGCTTAGTCTACTTTGACTATTGGACACTGCTCTCTCAAAAGTGGGTATGCAGTGTCCAACGAAACTACCTATGATTCTAGGTGGTATCGTGGTCTTCTAATAGTGATTTCTCAATATAACATCTGACTCTGACAATTTCTAGACTTAAAGTGCAGCTGGGCTGTGTCAGGGGCATAAATATTTTGTATAAATACTTTTCAATATAACATTAATTGTTCGATGCTCCTTCGGCGCTTTCCACTGATGGATAATTTTTACGTAGTATTTGTACGATAAGAGTAGAAATATACAATATTCATATTCAATATTAAATCTGTGTTAATTTTTATTACTACGATGAAGTGATACCATTTACTTACCATTATGTTTTGATGTATTTTATATTTCAACTGTAGGTTCAAATAATTATTATTTTTATTGAACTGAAACTAATACAATGTTTTTACAAGTGCGGTGGAGAAAATTTTTAAAAAACGAAATGCCAATTTTATTTAAAGTTAGCTCTTTTAAAAGTCCTTTTGTAAAAGGATTTTTAAATACATTAGTTACAAACATGGTTAAAACATAAGTTACCTAGTTGCCCTGTTATTATCCCTGTAATAGAAAAATGATTATCAAGTTAATACATTTAAAAATGCCGCTTTTAATAGCTCGTGCTACGAATAAAATATATCATTATTAGAAGCTTTTGATTCTATATATAGTGCATGACAAAATCCTTCCTCCCAATATATGTTCTGAATAAAACTTAAACGTATTTGTTAGTTACTGAAGTAGGTACTAATTAACTGTTTTTATCAAGTTTTAGTGACGTTCAAAAGGGAGGACTGGCGCCATTTTGAAAAATTGTTTTAAATGGAACCATATAAGTAGCAAGAATTACCTCATTGAAAAGCTCCTAAAACTATAAGTTTTATTTAATCATTATTTACATGATTTTCTTATCTTCCGAACAAAAACTTATTTAATTTACAATGCCACAAGAAAATAGCTTCAGAACAATATTAAAAAACTTATGAATAATTTTTTGTGTTACTGAACTAAGGTACCTGTTCAGCTTTTAGTGATGAAGTCATTAAAAATAAAAGGCTCTTTTTTAAGATAATTTTAAATTAAATCATACCGCATGTAGTACATCACTTGAAGTACTAAAAATCAAAAGTTCAACATGTTTAAAAATTTCTGATCCCATTTAAAATGGTGTATTATCTTGTATAATGGCATAATGGTGTTATTCTGCACTTTTAAACACAGAGCAGATATGAGTAAGTAGGTGCCTTAGTTCATTGCCTAGAAATTTATTAATTTAAGTTTTAGAAAATAAGATACGCCAATTTTTTATATGTAATTCATATTAATCTTTTGGCGTTTTTAAAATGAAATTAATAATTGTGTATATATCAGAAAATAACTTCAATGAATCTTACTTACCATGTGATCCCAATTAAAATAATTTAACAAAATGGTGCCCGTCTCCCATTTTGAATTATTACGTCACTGAAATGTCATAAAAACTATGAACAGGTTTAATATTTTTATTATAAACTGCATAGAGGAAAATCCTTTATATCTGAAAATTTAAAAGGGTTGCACCGTGTATTTTAGTGAAATTATAAAAAATAATTCCAACAAACCAGTCCTTTCTAAGTTCGTATCTACACTCAAATCAAATATAGGCGATACTTGGCAAGTTTGAAAATGTGTGTGGTACGTACAGCTTGTCTAATTGTAACTGCCCAACTCCGATTAATCTTCTGTCTCTGTCAATTTTTCTGTAGTATCTTCTTCTGGTGGAACTCCTATGGGAGATTGGATGTCATAAGGGCCAGTCCACCTTTATTAATCACTCTTCTAAAAAGTTCACTTGCACTGCAGCTACACCATCCCCGCAAGTTCCGCAACCAGGATATTTTTCTTTGGCCTACATTTCTTTTTCTCTCATGATTATGTCTCAAGTACTGAAGTCTTCTTCTTTTTATTGTTGTCAATATCTCATACTCTTTGTTTAATCTCCAAAGTACTTGTTCATTTCTTATTATATCCGTATGTGATATTTTTAAAGTACAAAGAATTTAATCTTTTTATTTTCTTCTGCTTTAAGATTAGATTCTTGTCTCAACACCAGTATCTATACGATACATATTTAACAAAAATTTTTTGACTTGCTTATTCGATTAGGACTTCGAAGGTCCTTCGAAGGTGGATTAAGCGGCATTATTTATATAATTTTTAAGATATTTAGTGAAATGCTCAATAATTTGTTCATCAGATCAGCGCGCTTTGGTAGGAGACAAGTTAACAAAATAAGTGTTGGTTCTTTCATGTGTCGTTTGCCAAAGTATCTACAAGAACGGCTGCAGCTTTGTTAAAGTGAGATAGGGATCCATACTATTGAGAACGGAAAATAGACAACAATCCGAGATCCTTTGAAGCGAGGCGAGTTATATCAAAACCACGCCAGTAAGTAAAAACTTCAAGAAATTCATATTAGTGCACGTCATAACTCGGAGCTGGTTCAATGAATGTAAGGACATTATAAGAATTTACGATATATTAATTTTATTTTGAATTCTACAACCATTCCACGTGAATCTTTACATCGATATAAATTTACACGGACATTATTTTCTAGCTTTATAAAGTATACTGGAAAATTTGCAGTATTTGTCCTATATTCCAAAAACTCAACTACACCAAACAAAAACTATTAATTAATAAGGTATCACACCAACATATCCGATATAATTTTTTTTAATACTGTGAGACGCTTTATGATAACGAGAATTCTTCGGTCCGGTCCATAACCAAAAATAACAAGAGTGTTTAAGCTTATTATGAATTAAAAGATTTATGGCAAAAGGGGCCGAGGCCGTCACATCATTTCTTGGCAGAAGTACTTATAGTCTAGTCGTCAGAGATTTGACCTCTAAAAATCATTTTGCAGAAACCTCACAAACAAGCAGAATTTTGCAGAGAATATCAATTTTAGAACCCCAAAAAAATATGCAAAAAAGTTTACCACTCCTACCACTGGCTTTTTCCTAAAATCTTTCTTCCTGGGTCACAAATTATCTCAGCTACATTTTTTATTTCAAACATTTTTTTCTACGGTGTACAGATTATTGGTAAAACGATTTTTTCCGAAGGGTGGTAGGACTGGTAAATTTTTTTTGTATATATTTGTGATCCCAAAATTGACATTCTTAGCAAAATTCAGAAGTAGTTCAGTGACAATTTTCGTCTCTGACTACTGGAGTATTACGGCAGTGGTACGGAACCAATTTTTCCAGTGAACAAAGTTCAAGTTTAACTCAAAAAACGTGTATATTTGGCTGTTTCAGGTTCTCTTCAGAGTCTGTTACATAAGTGTCCATAAAACATAAATCTCATTGTATGCAAATGTCCCTTGACTGACGCATGTTCAGTAAGTAAACCTGTTGTGATTCTGAGCTTATTTTTCGCAGTGTCTTCATCCCTATTAGCGTATGTCCCTTTTTACTATGTGCAATGCAAGATTGTATAAATCTTTGCCTGGAATATATAAATCGTATAGCTCAATAGTGACCTACTAGACTTTAGTGTAAAGCTTGTCTTGCTATATTTCATAGGGGTTTCCATAACGTGTGTTTCCTCGTTCGTTATTCCGTAGTTCTTCGTTTGTGATTTTGTTTGACCAAAATACTTTCAATATTATGCATAGACATCTGTTCACAAAGGATTGCATTTTTTGGAAAAGTTTTTTGTTATATTTCCATGTTTCAGCTCCATATATTTAGACTGATTTCATATTTTTCTGGAAAAGGCGCAGTTTCGTTTTTTACCAATATTTGTCGAGGCCCATACCTTGCGTAATGTGTACGCTTTGTGCTAAGCCTATTCTGCTTGATATTTTTTTTCCATGTCACCTGTTGTATTTACTAGACTATCCAGATAACAGTACTCTTGTACTTCTTCTATTTGTTTGTCCTCCAGGTATATGTATCCGTCATTGCTTTTTTGCTTTGCATTGATGTTTAATCCAACAGGTTTTGCTATGTCTTTTAGTCTGGTCGTTTGATTTTGCATCTTCTTCTTCTTCTTCTTCAAGTGCCCTGTCCGTTGCGAACGTTGGCTATTAACATGGCAATTTTGATCTTGTTTGCGGCGCTTCTGAATAGTTCGACCGATGTGAGCCCGAACCACTTCCGCAGATTTTGGAGCCACGAGTGTCTTCTCCTGCCTGGCCCTCGCTTACTGTCTATTTTTCCCTGGACAATCAATTGTAGCAGACGGTACTTATCGTGTCTCAATATGTGGCCTAGATATTCAAGCTTTCTTTGTTTAATTGTATTCACGATTTCTTTCTCCTTTCCGATTCTTTGGAGTACCTCTATGTTGGTGACATGTTCGGTCCAGGATATACGAAGAATGCGTCGGTACACCCACATTTCGAATGCTTCTAGTTTTCTCGTTAGCGTCTCCGTCAGCGTCCAAGCCTCCACGCCATACAGCAAGATCGGAAAAATGTAGCATTTAACTATACGTAGTTTTAGGGGAAGAGACAAATCCTTGCTTATGAGGAGCTTTTTCATATTGCTAAATGCTGCTCTAGCTCGTTCTATTCTCGCCTTAATTTCTATGGTCTGTTCCCATTTTGCATTTACGTTGGTGCCAAGGTACACATAAGAGTCTACATGGTCAATTAATATGTTACTTATCCGTAATTGTCGAGCAGGTTGTTGCTTTTTGCTTATCAGCATCCACTTTGTCTTCTTGAAGTTGAGGCTCAGGCCGTATTCCTCACTAACTGAATAAAGTCTTTCCATTACTTGTTGTAATTCGTCTATGGTACTAGCAAGGATCACCGTGTCGTCGGCGTATCTTATATTGTTCGTTAACTCGCCGTTTATTTTAATGCCCTCATTTGCATTTTCCATACATTTGTTAAATATTGATTTTGCATATGTTGTTTATTTGATGGGTTGAGCCATATGTCGTCAGCAAATTCTAGGTCCTCTAATTTGTTAAATAATTCCCATTGTAGTTATGTTCTTTTATTTTCGGTCTGTTTCAATCTATTATTACTAGGATCAGCATAAGTGAAAGAACGCATACCTGTCTAAGTCCTTTTTTAATAATTATTTGTTCATTCTGTTCATTTGTATTCCGTACTGTTTCAGTACATTCCACATTATATTGCGGTTAATTCAATCAAAGGCTTTTTCAAAGTATATAAAATTGATAAAAAATTTTCAATTTTTTTCTGTTACCTCTAGCAAAATTATTCTTAAAATGTTTATATGATCTATACGAGAATTGCTCGGCTAAAATCCTGCTTGGTTTATTCTATGTTTTTCATTTATGGGGTCTTACATTCGTTCCAGGATGATACAATTACTTTACTAATTTAATAGGGTGACTGGTGTCCAATTTTCACATAAAGCAAAATTGCCTTTCTTTGGTAATTTTATTATTATTAATTTATTCCTAATAATACTTCTGCTGGTATTCCATCTACTCCCGATGCTTTGTCCTTTTTTAAACGGTTTATTGCATGTCTTATTTCGTATTTCGTAAATTCCTCTTCATTTATGTTTAACACTTCGTTTGTTGCTATTTCTTCTACAAATATATTCAGTTTCATGTCTTCATCATACAATTCTGCCAAAAATTTGGTCCATCTTTCTGCTACTTTATTTTTGTCTTGTAAGTATATCTCTTTCTTTTCCTTTTATTTTTGTGTTTTGTTTGTTTGTATCTTCTCTCAGTCTTTTTGTTATTGCGTATAGCGTCTTTGTGTTGTGTATTTGGGCTGCTGCTATGCATATTTTGCAATTTGTTCTATTTGCAACCTTTTGTTCAATTTAGCTCGTTTTTTTTTAACTTTCCTGTTTTTTTTCTTTATATTTTTCTCTAATTATCTTCGTCTTATGGTATTTATTGTTGTGATTTATTTTGTTTTTATTGTTCTTTTCTCTTTAATTTTTGTCATGGGCTATTCATGGTTTATCAATATCCCTTTTATATCTAATTGTTTCTATTGCTGTGTTTATATATGCATTCTTAGATATTACCCACAATGTCCTCAACATTAAATTATAGTTGTTCATTTGTCCTACATGTTTTTCTAGTGTACTTTGGTACTCTCTTATTATGTCCATATTTTTTAATGTACTTGTGTCAAACATTTTCCTTTTTTAATTTGTTCTGTAGTTTGTTCTGATTCTTATCTTTGCTCTAACTAATTTATGGTCTAATCCACAATCTGCTCCTCTCATTGCTTGCACGTTTTGCAAAGAGTTTTTCCATTCTTTCGTTATGAGAATGTGGTCGATTTGATTTTTAATACCCATGTTATTTTATGAATATCCTTGTGAGGAAATAGTGTTCCTTCTATAACGAAATTGTTTGTCGAACAAATCTCTATAAATCTCATGCCATTATCATTCCTATCCCCTATACCATGGATTCCCATTACTTTTCCTTTCCATTGTTATTTTTCCTACTTTGACATTCTGGCCAAAGTAGGCCAGTAGGAAATGCTGCTTGACATTTGGCAGTCTGCTGTGATTTTGATATCTCGTTTGAGTTTTTTGTAACCTTGCTAATAACATATACATTTGTTCGTAGAATTCGTCTTTGACTTCGTATTCTTTTGGATTTTTTGGTGCAAAAAAATATTGATTATGATTAAGTTTCTAAATTTGCTCCGGAATCTGCCCCATATAATCCTTTCTGATACATCCTTTCATTTTATTAGCGGTTGTGTTGATGTTTTATATATCTTTTTCCCCGGAATAGATAACCGTGATTTCACCTTCTATTTGAATCGGTCCTGACCCATTCAATCTGGTCCTAAAATATCTATCTTGGATCTCATCATTTCTGTTGATATTTGATGAGATTTGCTTATTTATGCCATTGTTATTACATTACAACTGGAAATGAATATTGTTTGCCTTGTATCGATTATCCCTGGTATTGGCCTCCTATATTTATTTTTTTTTCTTTTGTTTTGCTCGTTTGTATTGTTCCTTGTTTTATCCTCTACCTTCTTGCTGGAATATACAACTATATTCTCTTAGTAGAATAGAGATGTTTACATTTCCACCACTACTGGTAATTCCGACAGTTCTGCAGTTTAAGATCCAGGTGTTAACACTGCAGCCTGGGTTGTATGTTTTCTTCTACGCCATCCCTCTCATGGACAGATGTCCAACTGGAAAGGTACTTTCGGCCTGTATGTGTGTACCATATGGTCAGAAGACATTGTCCATACGATATCCTTAATTTTAGTTATGCAGTTGAATAGGTGGAAACAGATTTGTCAGTAAAATCTGACTGTAGTACTGAAAAGTGTAGTGAGAAAATGCAACAAAAAGGCATGGTGTTAAAAAATCTCCAAGACTATTCGCCAACTGTAAAACTTAGTTTTTACACACTATTTGTAAATTAAACATGATATATTTTAATCATTTCACCCTTTACAATGTTTAGATTTTGCTCAATATGATGCAATAATAATTATTTCTTTTTTATGGACAACTAAAGATTTCTTTGGAATTCATTAAAAAAATAGAACCTTTTTACTAAATCCAAATACTTTATTCGGATATCCAAATATTTATTTATATTTATTTAGGCAAGGTGATCTGCATAACTCCACTGTTTAATATAGTATTAAAAATAGTAATGAAACAAAGCATAATAGAGATTAGATAACATTAAAAAGCGTGAACAATACTGATAAAACAAAAAAAGAGCTGAAAAGAATTACAATTATAAAAGATAATAAAGTAAACAAAAAGTGTGGGTGATAAGAATCAACAAGATAGAGAAGAATGTAATATACGGTAAAGGCGGATGAAGAACGGCCATATACATTTGAAAGAGTTCAGGAATTTACCTATTATAAATGGAAAATGGAAAAAAATTTAAAATACGACTTACAAAGGGGGACCAAAATTGAGGAGCTTGCGTTCAAAAGGGGCTATATCCATTATTTTTCCAAATTATGCTTTTTTGTGATTTTCTACTAAGTTTGACAAGATCTATTAACTGGCACGTTCATTAGCATTCAAAACGAGCTATTTATTATTTTAAAATCGCATATAAAGTCGACATTTTTGCATCAAAAGTGGCTATATCCTACTTTTGCGATAAAAAGTGGCTATATCCAATAATTCGTTATATTCAGAAATATGGCAAAATAGTGGTGCATCTGACAATACTGTAACGATACAATTGGCGAACTCGCGACCACCTCGCGTTGACCGTTGACTAAAGAGTGGTATGGGTTGAAGTTGAAGACGTTCGTTGAGTGACGATCAGTTAGTCGCCAACTGTTGTGCGAGTAGTGCTGGTTTGCTTCTGGAAATATTGACGATTGACGACGATCCACGTGCAATATGGATGAAGAAATGATCAACGTAGAGCAGGGAAATAAAGGTTCTAGACGCCGCATAAAAAATGTGACAAAACGCCAGGCTAAACAGTCATCAAGGTATGTAATCTTTTAAATTATATTATACGATTTAGTTACTGGTTACATTGCTTTTATGTAAATAATAATTTTATTTTTACACATTCGTTTTTCGATTGCTTGCTTTTAAGAGTTGCTACGTTAGTGTCGTTTAATATAAATATAATCTTTTTTACGCTAGTTTCTTTACATTTTACAGGTATGGTGATTCCGATCCAACACTGCTTCGATTCGAAAGGCGTTGCCAACATAATGGGAAATCATTTCAGTTTGCTACAGTTAGAAAACGGCACATCCAAACCCTAAGGCAGACATTTTATACAGATTCGATCAAAACTAACCAAGACGTTAGACTGTGTCATATGTTATCCGTCGCTCCTATTGCTCGTCATAGATCGGCTGACGTGAATGCCATCCACTTGAAAAATCTTAGTGTCTCGTACGTTATTAAGCGCGACAACAAAGCAACGCGGGTGTGTCAAAAGTTTTTTCTTGCTGCACTGAGTATCTCCAAAAAAAGAGTTAATACTTTTGCGAAAGTCCTCCTTGCAGGTGGTGTTCCGAAGGAAAATAGGGGCGGTGATCATAAATCTAAAAAAGTGAAGATAAAAAAGAATGCGTTCGACATTTTCTCAAGAGACTAAAAGGGCGCGAAAGTCATAGAAAGTATAATAGGAGAAAGTCAAAGAGAATACACTTATCTGCAAATCTGTTAGTTGCCAAGTTATGGAGAATGTTTAATAAGGAATACCCACAAAATCGGGTGTCATATTTTATGTTCCGAAAGGTTTTATACACGATTTTAACATTGGGTTTTCATCGCCCGCTTCGTATGTGTGTAGTAAATGTACGCGACTAAAAGAACAGTACAAATTTGAGCCAAAAGCTGAAATTAGAAATCAGCTGCTACTGGAATACCGCGTACATACAAAACGTGCTGCTGCCTTTTATGAGTTAGCCAAATAAACTCCAGAAAATAGTTTAAGTTTCTGCTTTGACCTTCAACAGGTACATCCTTTACCTCGGACGGCTATTGGCGATGCCTTTTACTCACATCAGATAAGTCTCTACGTTTTTTCTTGTGTCGCGATGTCTTCGCGTAATCCAACTTTCTACATGTGGACTGAAGATTATGCTGGACGTGGCTCAACAGAAGATTCTCTTGACTACGATGAAATTAAGAAAATTCGACTATTCTGTGATGGGTGTACAGGTCAAAACAAAAATTTCTACATCGTTCATGCACTTATGTTTAAGTCTCCAAGAAATGTGTCCGAAATTTCAATCACTTTTCCAGTCCGCGGACATAGTTTTATGGCTGCTGATCGTTGTTTTGGGAGAGTGGAGAAGTTGTTTAGGCAAAATACCAATATAATTTCTAAAGAGGAGTACGTCAAATTTTATTCAGAATGTGGTCAAGTAAAACTCTTATGAAACTACTGGAAACTTTTTAATATACAGGAACTAGATAAAGTGTACAATAAGGTAAAGGGCATTGCTGAAACAAAAAGAATTTTTATCACAAAAGACATTAAAAACCAACAAAAGATTGAAGTAAATACACACCTATCTTACCGGTTTGCACCTGGAAATAAATCGCGTCAGATGATGCTAAAAAAAGGAAAAGACAATGGTAACCTGGTTCTAAACATTATAAAGCCCAGAAACTGGTTACCAGATAAGAAGAAACCCAGTCTTACGAAGCTTCTGAAAGAGCTGTTTGGTGAAAATTGGATGTTGCGAGAAGATCTAAAATGGTATAAGGATTTACTTGTTTCCGCTAATGCAGACATGGAATCTACAGACAAAGAAGTAGAAGAGAGCGAGGAATGTGACTGTTTGGATGAAGAACCTGCTCTTCACATATAAATATTTTTTGTTTCTCTTGGTTCCTTTTGACTTTTGTGTTCCAATTTTATAATAAAAATTGGTTTTCTGGCGTTTTAATTAGTTCTTTTTAAGAGTTTTTAAAATTTTGCAGTCAAACTATCCACATCCAGATTAATAATCAATTTTTTTCAAAAAACGTTAACTCAAAAAATAAAAAGCAAATTGCATCAAACTACTTTTCTAAAACACTACAAATAAACCCTATCTTGTTATCCCCAAGTACTAAGGCCAACCGATAAGAAGTTTTTTCGTTTCCTGGACATTTTTTCCAAATGGATATAGCCCCTTTTGAACGCAAGCTCTTCAATTATGATAAAGTAAAACCCAAAGAGAATCTACAACACGTTAATCAGTATATGTATGAATCTCTGAATGGTTATTCGAGGTAAAAAGAAATTCGAGGTGGGAAAGAAGAAACATGTTCATATGATTTAAATATTTTGATGGTTTAATCACATAAGACATAGGTTATGCTAAACTGTGTTCGCATTATTTAAGAACCATCACGCATATTATAATATTACTGTCTTTACGTGTTCCCAGTCAATGAAGAAAAAAGCTGAAAAAATCTTATACAGATATTTTAAGGTTCTAAAAGGTATATGAGGGGTAGCTGATGAAAGTTCTGTGAAGGCCTACAGCTGATTTCTTTTTTTTGAACAATCTTAAAAAGTAAAAAACTTAGTTTTTATTTATAAAAAGTTTATTATACATTATAGAGAAAATTGTTTCAAATAAAAGTTGTAGATTATAAAAAGTTCTTTATTTTGAGAGTATAAACATGAGTTCCAAAATAAAATACATAAACAGTTGACCGATATAATTATAAAAAAAACACTCTAAGTTTTGCAGTAATTTATAAATGTTAATAACTTTGTTTTTTGCATAAATACATGTAATATAACTACTTACAATTTTGATAGTTATTGAATTATTAAATTATCCCAAATTTCAGACAGATCAACCAAATAATTTATAAGTTATTCAATTTGTTTAAACCCAGAGAGCGATTATTTAAACAACTGTGCTTGCCCAACCAATCACTCTAAAGGTATTTTATAAATCGCAATCGATTCTTTAAGGCTTCATTTATACGGTTTATTAAAAAACTTCAACATTTTAATAAATTTGAGATTTTTTTTAATATACCTTTAAAACAAAGCCTCAGATAATCGATTGCGATTATCAAAATACTTAAATTTAGAACACTTTATTTAATAACTCATTAAATGCCACATTTTTCAATAGTCATATTACATGTCATTATGCAAAAAACAAAGTAATTAACATTTATAAATTACTGCAAATATAAGGGTTTTTAAAATTGTCTCTGCCAATTCTTTATGTATTTTAATTTTGAAACTCTCAATATTGAAAAACTTATTTGTAAAATCTATAACGTTTATTTCAACCATTTTTTTTAATGTATAATAATCGTTTTTTACGCAACTACTATTTTTTCACTTTTTAGGATTGTTTAATAACAAAACAAAGCAAAACTAGCAGTAAGTCTTCACATAATTGTCATCAGTTATCCCTCATATACCATTTAGAAACTTTAAATACATTAAAAGATTTTTTCAGCCTTTTTTTTCTTGACGGGTAGATCAGTCTAATGTGAAAAACTATGAAAAAATCAAGTACAATCTTATACAGATATTTGAAAGTTCTAAAAACTATTTGAATGATACCTGATTAAAAATCCCTGAAGACGTACAGTTGGTTTTGCTTTGTTGTTTTTTTTTTTTATTTTGGATGTAGATAAATGGTTCAATTAAAAGGTATTTTAAACATTATTTAAACGATTATTTAAACAACTGTACTGTTACGAAAATACCTTCACCAAAATACGAGATTATTCCGGACTTTCGCCGAACTTTCGAGATGACAACAGTTTATGTATTTAAAGGAAACAATTTTATTTGGGAAAGCAGTCATAAGATGATCGGGAAACGCGATTTACTTGTAACGAAACGTAACAAATAAATTTGTATTTAATAAGCTATTTAATAAATTAGTAATTAGTTATCGTGAGTTTTAATAAATTAGAATATAGACAATAAATTAGAATAAAGACAAATAAATTAGAACTATATAAATATACAACAGTGGTGTCAGGTGTGGGGTATTTAAATAAACAAGCGGGACTTTAAATAAAAAGAAGTGAAATATGACGACGATTTACGAGCTCACAGTTACGAATTTAAGAAGGCATCTTGAGGACAGAGAATTAGCTTCTACCGGAAAAAAGGCTGAGTTAGTCCAACGACTAGCGAAGGCTTTGGAGGAAGAGGGTTTAGATCCGGAAACTTATATATTTGAAGATGTTGTCATCTCGTCGATTTCGAAATTAGAAAACAATGTTTCTGAAGATATTTCGAAAGTTTCTTCCGATGTAGCCAGAGTCTGTGATGATGTAGCCAGAGTCTCTGATGATGTAGTCAGAATCTCTGGTGATGTAGCCAAAGTTTGCGGTGACATCGCCTCTTTAAAAGACAAAATTTCTAACGAGATCTCTTCCCTAGAAAGCAAAGTTTCAGCTAACATCTCCTTGGAAATCTCTAAAGTCACTTCTGAGATGTCTGCCCTCGACGATAGAGTGTCTTCATTAAAAAACCAAGTTGCTGCCGATATGATAGCCTTCGAAGAGAAGATATGGAAAGAGTTGGAAAGGAAGATTGAGGGAACAGGAACAACAGAGAGAGTAAACAATCCAATTACCATAGAGAAAAAGAAGACGAGACAAAATGTAAGTTGGAAACACGGCAGAAATTTGAAGGAAGCGGAGGTTATGTTCATGTCAAAGTTCCAACTTTCGACGGAAAATCGTCATGGAACAACTACATGAAACAATTCGAATCAGCTGCAAGAGCGAATGGATGGTCAGAAAACGAAAAGGCTGTAAACCTGACTATAGCTCTTCGAGGAGATGCCTTAAATGTGCTCCAGACCATAGCCGTAGAGGAGACGGATGATTTCGAACAACTGAAGAAGAGGTTAAATATGCGATATGGCCACGAACACTTGGAACATATATATCAGTCGCAGCTCAAAAATCGAAGACAAAAGAAAGATGAGGCTCTTCAAGAATATGAAGTAGATATCGCCAGATTAGTGCGATATGCTTATCCAACAGCTCCCGAAGACATGATGGAAAAGTTGGCCGTTCAAACGTTTATTGATGGTCTTCGTGATCATGAGATGCAAATAACACTACGATTAGCTCGTCACAAGACGCTGGTTGATGTCTTATCCGCCGCCCTCGAATACGAGTCAGCTACGCAGGCCTCTGGCGGTTACAGTAAAGTTAGGACTGTAAAAGAGGAAGAAGATGAAGATAAACTTGACCAGCTCGTTAATATGATGAAAAGCATGACATACAAGAAAACGAAGACCATAAGATGCTGGAATTGTGGCGAAATGGGACACGTACGAAGTTCATGTAAGCATCCTAAGTACGACGCAAATCAAGAAACTCACCATCAGGAAAACTAGAACGGGTCGGCCTTAGGGGGGCAGCTTCGACCCAGAACTTTTCCAAAGACCCTCTCATACTGATAGCTTCTTTGAAATGTCGTGAAGATAGTGTATATGTAGATGGAGAAATAAATGGTAAACAGCATACGTTGTTGGTGGATACCGGAGCGACAAGAACCATTATTCGCCCGACAGTTATAAACAGCCGTAAGAAACTGTTACCAACGAGGTTGCGACTGCGGACCGCTACAGGTGAAAATGCCAACATTCATGGAGAAATCCAGGTACAATTAGGAATTGGAACAGAAAAGTTCGTCCATACTGTTATAGTTGCTCACATCGAAGAGGATGTTATATTAGGAATGGACGTAATGAATACGCATGGATTCCAATTGGATTTTAAGAATAAGGTAATCAAAGTTGGTAACGAGGAGGTATTTCTCCATCCACATGATGACAACACTATGGAAGCAGCCGTTAAAGAAGATACAGTCGTGCCTGCGAGAAGTGAAACGATAATAGTAGCGCGGCTACAGGGAATTGTGGACGAAGGAACACCTCTTATGATGGAGCCTTGGAATCATGACGACGAAGTTGGCCGTGGAATCATAATTGGAAAAGAATTAGTGACTTCGGCTAAAGAAATTCCTGTGAGACTTATTAATGTCAATGACTACCCAGTGACCATCAAGAAAGAGACAAAAGTAGGAACCTGTGTACCTGTCACATCCATAATCCGTCAGACGACAACGTCTGATAATTCCAACGATAAATTTGATCAAATGGTTGCGGTTGCTGGACAGTCTCTGAATCAGATTGAGAAAAGGAAATTAAGGGAATTTCTTCGGCAGTATCGTGATATTTTCGTACCGAAAGGAGGAAAGACGGGAAGAACTACCGTTGTTAAGCATAAAATTGATACTGGTAATGCTAAGCCAATTCGTCAAACAGCTCGACGATTACCACAGGCGAAAAGAGAGGAAGCTGAAACGATTGTTCAGGAAATGAAGAAAGACGGGGTGATAGAACCTTCTACGAGCCCATGGGTCTCTCCGGTGGTCCTGGTTAAGAAGAAAGACGGAACAACGAGGTTCTGTGTGGATTACCGTTTGCTGAACAACGTTACCAAGAAAGATAGTTATCCTCTGCCTCGGATCGATGACACATTAGACACATTGGCTGGAAGTAAATTATTTTCTACTTTGGATTTGAGGTCTGGATACTGGCAGGTAGAAATGGACCCGGTAGATAAAGAAAAGACAGCCTTCACCACAGGATCTGGATTATGGCTATTCAACGTTATGCCATTTGGACTTTGTAACGCTCCTGCGACATTTGAGAGGCTTATGGAAAATGTGTTGAGAGGGTTATCTTGGAAAACATGCCTAGTTTATCTAGACGACATAATCGTCTTGGGGGAGACATTTGAAGACCATCTGAAGAATTTAGAAAACGTTTTTAATCGACTTAAAGCTGCCCAATTGATGTTAAACCCCAAGAAGTGCCAGCTATTTCAAGGTAAAGTCAATTATCTGGGTCATATAGTCAGTAAAGAAGGAGTGGCTGTGGATAAGGGAACAATCGATTCCATTAAGGAATGGCCAAAACCAACTGACAAACATCAAGTGAGAAGTTTTCTTGGATTATGTACTTATTACCGGAGGTTTATTAAGAAGTTTGCAGATATCGCTAAACCATTAACGCGACTTACAGAGGAAGCAAGAGAATACCGCTGGGATGTAGACTGCCAGAATGCCTTTGAGACCTTAAAAAAGCATTTAATCACAGCACCAGTTTTAGGGTATCCACTGCCAGAAGGAGAGTTCATCTTAGATACAGATGCAAGTAATGTGGGAATTGGAGGAGTGCTGTCTCAGATTCAAGGAGGACAGGAAAGAGTCCTTGGATATTTTAGTAAAGTTCTCTCAAAACCTGCGCGAAATTATTGCGTCACGAGAAGAGAACTTCTGGCAGTAGTGAAATCAGTAGATCACTTCTATCAATACCTCTATGGAAGGAAGTTTTTAATCCGAACCGACCATGCCGCCCTTAAGTGGTTGATGCAGTTTAAGAATCCAGAGGGTCAGATAGCGTGGTGGATCGAACGACTCCAAGAATATGATTTTAAGATTGAGCACCGGGCCGGAGTTAGCCACCGAAACGCTGATTCTCTTTCCAGAAGGCCATGCCCAGCAGAGTGTTCTCACTGCAACAAAACGGAATCCAAGGAAGCAGCAGTGCTAAGAACGACGGTGGTCCACGACGACTGGACGCCTACCAAGATCAGGGAAGAACAAGAGAGAGATCCAGTTATACAGAAAATCGGAAAATGGAAAGAAGAAAACCGTCGACCACCTTGGCAAGAAATATCGAACCTAGGCTCAATAGTTAAGACGTATTGGGCCCAGTGGGACTCATTTATCATGGAAGATGGCTTGCTCAAACGAGTCCTGGAAAATGATGACGGTTCAGAGAAGAGAAGACAGTTGGTGATTCCAAAGAGCAGAATAGCCGAAGTACTTCGTCAGTTACACGACAGTCCATCAGGAGGGCATTTTGGTGTGAAAAAGACCCTTCAGCGAATTCGGGAACGGTTTTATTGGATGAACAGTTCCGACGATGTAAAAGACTGGTGTAAGAAATGTACTATTTGTGCTACGAGTAACGGGCCTTATCGAAAAAGGAGAGCTCCTATGAGACAATATAATGTTGGAAGCCCGTTTGAAAGAATAGCTTTGGACATTGCTTGGCCATTTCTAGAAAGTGATAATGGAGGCAAGTACATGTTGGTAGTAATGGATTACTTCACTAAGTGGGTCGAGATTTACGCACTTCCAGACCAGAAGGCCGCCACCGTTGCAGATAAGTTGATCCAAGAATATATCAGCCGATTTGGAGTGCCTTTGGAGATCCATAGTGACCAAGGCAGGAACTTCGAAAGCGATTTATTCCAAGGAATATGTGATAGAATAGGTATGAAGAAAACAAGAACTACGGCTTATGATCCGCAATCGGATGCTATGGTAGAACGAATGAATAGAACAGTTGGCAAGTATTTGACAAAGATGGTGTCCGATCATCAGCGAGACTGGGACCAATATCTTCCGTTCTTCACAATGGCCTACAGATCTGCTGTTAATGAATCAACAGGCCAGACACCAGCCAGAGTCCTATTCGGACGCGAGATGCGACTAACTTGTGATCTAAAGTTTGGGTGTCGACCTGGAGAAGATGTAGCAGGTGAAGATTATGTGATCGAATTACGAAGAAGAATGGACGATGTACACGAGTTGGTCCGTTCCCATCTCCAGATCGCTAGTGACCTAATGAAGAAACGGTACGATACGCAAGCCGAAAAGGGGTGTTTTAATAAGAACGACAAAGTCTGGCTTTATAATTCCAAAAAGCGAAAAGGTTGTTCCCCCAAGTTGCAGCAGTTTTGGGAAGGTCCATACCTCATTATGGAAAAGATCAATGATGTCATTTATCGAATAAGCAAGATTCCGAGGGGAAAGCCGATGATAGTACACCATAACCGGCTGGCGTCTTTCGAAGGTGACCACGACGTAGATGAAGAAGTGGAAGTAAACCAAGTCCAAGATGTGTCTGACCTCACGTTTGAGGAATTCATGGGTGCCTATGGAGGTACCGGGTAAAGCAAAACATGGTGTTACCACTGAAGAAAGGCAAGATCTACTCGCGCTTCCCGATGACTACTCACTGGCCCTTACCATCCCGGCCAGTATCAAAGACGCACCAGGGTTGGCATCCGTCTTTCGAAGGAAGTTCGGTCGAGTTGCAGAACTTCAATGCCAAGTGCCAGCTCCCGGTAAAACCTTGAAACTCCAAGATGCGTCACGTTACCTTTTCTACCTGGTAACAAAAGACACTGCCGGTGACCAACGTACCTACCGGGATGTATGGGAAGCCTTACTTCAGTTGAGAGAGCACGTACTAGAGTCCGACGTGCAAAAGTTAGCCATGCCAAAGTTAGACTGTCGCCAATTAGATTGGAGGGTTATTCGAAGTATGGTGGAGGAGATCTTTAGAGACACCGAAGTCCAGGTGTTAGTCTGGAGCAATCCGCATAGTTATTGGCGCGGAGAGAAAGCCATCCCTTGTCATTTTTATACAACTGGAAGTTGTAAAAGAGGGTCCAGTTGCCGATACCAGCATGTCGTTTCAGTTCCAGTCCCGACAAGGTTCCAGGAGGAACCATCTTTTAAGAGGGGGGCAATGTTACGATAACTATTGCGTTTAAAACTATAAATATATTATGACTAATTCTGTTTTTGTTCCAGTCACTTCGAAGTTGTTTACAGAAACCTATAGACCCCAATTTTGATGAGTCATCCACGACTCGAGCAGTTAAAAAAACTAGTTTTAACCGTTGGTCGCCTTCACCAAAATACGAGATTATTCCGGACTTTCGCCGAACTTTCGAGATGACAACAGTTTATGTATTTAAAGGAAACAATTTTATTTGGGAAAGCAGTCATAAGAAGATCGGGAAACGCGATTTACTTGTAACGAAACGTAACAAATAAATTTGTATTTAATAAGCTATTTAATAAATTAGTAATTAGTTATCGTGAGTTTTAATAAATTAGAATATAGACAATAAATTAGAATAAAGACAAATAAATTAGAACTATATAAATATACAACAGTACTTGCCCAAAAAGTGACTATACAGTTATTCGGTATTAGGTAATCACATAATATTAAAAAACTTCAACATTTTATTAAATTTTTTATTAAAAAACAGTTCGAAAAAGTGCTGACTTTTTAGCTTATAAACTTTTATAATAACTGATATTGTTTATGCTTATGCTTATATGTAGGCCCAATAAAAAGCTGGTGAGAAACACACTTTCCAAAGAAAAAACAGAATCTTCTCTGACCGATAGAAACCAAGATTAGCATTTTATTCTTTAATTGTTACTTCCACTGTTTATTAACCTTAGGAGTTGAAAACTGAAAGGATTCTAAATGAAGATTTGTGCCATTTTTACCACTCGAAAACTCCGGAAAATAATTTAATTAATTTTTTTCATAAAAAGAGATATTAAATTGTACTATTATATCGTAAGAAATATTTTAAATTTTATTCATAAATGTATATTATTTATTTAAATATATAATAAATATTATAATTTATTAAAATACATTTATTTCTTTTATTGAATTTTTATAGTTTTTTCTTTCAACAAAATAATTTATTTTATTATAATTGCATTTAAAGATAAGTACCTAACAAGTATAAATAATATTTTTGTAGTTTACTCCTCCACCATGTTTTTACCGCATCTACCATCAGTTTGTTCTTCTTTGGGTGCCTTTCCGTTCCGAACGTTGGCGATCATTCTGGCTATGATGACTTTGTTGGTTACTATACGGAATAGCTGTGCTGAGGTCTTTTTATACCATAAGCCAGGATACTCTCCTTCATCCTGAGGCTCTTTTCCTTCAATTTTACCTTGCAAAATGCATTGGAGTAACTCGCATCTGCCTTGATTTCTCATTATGTGTCCCAAGTACTGCAGCTTACGGCTCTTCACGATGTTGACCAAATCCGCGGTTGTGTTCATTCTTCGCAGTACTTCTTCATTGGTGACTTGGTCTGTCCATGGTATCTTCAGGATCCTTCTGTATAACCATAGCTCAAAAGCCTGAAGTTTTGATAGAGTTTCCGCCTTCGATGTCCACGTTTCTACTCCGTACAGAAGCACTAAGTACAAGTAACATTTAGGGAGCCTTATTTTTGTTTTTAGGGTGAGGTCATGGCTCTCGAACACAGAGCTCATTGTCAAGAATGCACTTTTTGCCTTTCTGATGCGGTATTTAATCTCTTGGATATTGTCCCACAACTCATTGATTAAAGTTCCCAAGTAGTTTTACTGTGAGCCATGTTCAATTCTTATTTGGTTCACATACTGATTAGCTCCATTTATGTTTTCCTTGCTGGTGATCATTAGCTTGGTTTTGCTGATGTTTATGTCCAGTCCATATGTTCTACTGCTTTCCATTATTTTGTTCAATAAACTTTGTAGACCTTCTATGGTATTGGAAAAAACTATTGTATCATCTGCATACCGCAGGTTATTGAGCTTGACTCCATTTATTGAGATGCCTTCATTAATATCTTTTATGGACTCTTTAAAAATGAGCTCCGAGTACAGATTGAATATCAGTGGTAAAATTATTCACCCCTGTCTCACTCCCCTTAAGATTATCCCCTTAAGATGACCCGTTTAACCATCAGTTTAACGGGTTATAACTTTTTACTTCTTGGTATATACCACCTATAAAATCGGTAATAAAATTTAGATCATCTTTTATAATTTTTGCAAAACACAGCTCTTAATGTTAATAAATAATGAAAATATTATTTTTATAAAGAAAAAAGCTATCTTTTTTGTTTCCTATTGGTCTTAGTAAGGTTTTTGTTTGGTTTTAGAAATGTTGTGCTTTTTTACTAGCTTTTAATTGAGCCTACTAAGAAGCGTGTGACATAAAAAAGTTATTATAATTGTTTATACACTAAAAGGTCAGTCCCTTTTTAAACTGTTTTTTAACTTTAAAAAAATGTTGCAGTTTAATATACCTTAAAAATGTATAGAATCGATTTCGATTTACAGAATACTTCTAGATTGAGTATCTGGGCAAGAACAGTTGTTTAAATTATCGCTCTCCGAGATAAATAAATTGAATAACTTATAAACTATTTAATCGATCTATTTGAAATTTAGCACACCTTAATAACTCATTAACTAACGCAATTTTAAGTAGTTATATTACATGCCAATATGCAATAAAGAGACAGTAAGACAGTAAGATACCCGCAGGTTTTCCTGAGATTGCTAAACAAACTGCTTGAACAGCAGTTTCCAACAATGTTGAAAGAAGCTAAGGTTGTCCTTATCCCGAAAGGTAGAGGTGAAGAGGAAGAGGTGCGATTTCAGCCAATTTGCCTTCTTAGTTCGATACCTAAACTGTACGAACAGCTTGTAAATGGCCGCCTTGAGCGAGAGCAAGAAGCAAAGCATGCGCTGAGCGACCGTCAATATACTTTTAGGGTCAAAAGGTCCACAATAGATGCGGTCACAGAAGTAACCTCTTTAGTTACGCAGGATATAAAGAGATGGGTGGCTCTCATCCTGCTTGACGTCAAGAATGCCTTTAATACGGCATCATGGGAAAAAATTATGTCCAGGCTGAGAGAATTGGGCGTTAGTGAGTACCTAATCAACATAATTGACAAATACTTTACTGACAGGTCCATAAGAGAAAAAGATACCATCATCAGTTTGTCGCAGGGTGTTCCGCAGGGTTCAGTACTAGGTTCTATTCTGTGGAATGTCCTGTACGACGGGGTGTTGAGGCTACAGATGC
The DNA here is from genome assembly GCA_918026665.1 of Diabrotica balteata. Classification (NCBI taxonomy): domain Eukaryota; kingdom Metazoa; phylum Arthropoda; class Insecta; order Coleoptera; family Chrysomelidae; genus Diabrotica; species Diabrotica balteata. Next base: position 89,888,756 of record OU898279.1, on the reverse strand, counting down.
AAAGGGAATGCACTTTTGTAGCTTATGCCGATGATCTCCCACTGGTTGGGAAGGCGAGTCAGAAAACGGACATGGCTAATGCGGCTAATACAGCCCTGCATCGCATTAGTAGGTGGATCAGAGAGAACGATCTACAGCTAGCGCCTCAGAAAACTGAGGGGTTAGTTCTCAAAGCGAGCCGGGAAAAATCCTCTCTTTGCTTTATAGTGGAAGGTGTGGAGGTTGCACCGGTTAAATCGATTAAATATCTGGGAATCTGGTTGTCGGAAGGACTAAGGTTCGGAGTATACATCCAAAAGACGGTAGAGAAGGCGAACCGAAATTTGGAGGCGTTGATACGGCTGATGCCAAACATTGGAGGCCAAAACAAAAGAAAGGTGCTAAATGGAGTTTTCCAGTCGGTGGCAACCTACACTGTCCCCAAACTTCTATCCTGTCTACTTCTCAAAGGCGAATGCGTCTCAGGTTATCTAGCTCATATAGGACAGTTTCAAATGATGCTCTATATGTCATTGGAGCGGTGATACCGATCGTTTTGTTGTACAAAGAGGGTGTATGCTAGGAGGATGGATGTAAATATAGATGAGAATGAAAGGGAAAGAACGATAGTAGAGTGGCAGAAAGAATGGGCAAATGATAGCGGAAAGGCAAGGTGGACGAAGGAGCTCATGCCCTATTTGAGGCCGTGGTGGGAATGTAGGTTAAGGAAACTAGACTACTTCCTGACGCAGTTTCTGACCGGACATGGTAGTTTTGGCACCTTCACATATAGAATAGGCAAATCTGCCTCGGAAGACTGTACTGTTTGTGGGGTACCGGACGTTCCCTCCCACATTTTTAACTGCCAGAGATGGGCAAATGAGAGGGGAGATTTCGATAGGCGAATGGGTTTCGGGCTGGATGAAAGAAACATTGTAAGCATAATGTTGAGAGGAGAGAAAAAGTGGAGAGAAGTACACTGTCTGATTTCTGGTGTGATGAAGAAAAAGGAGCAGGAGGACAGAGGAGGAAATTTAACCAGTATGGTTTATATTATTTATTAGTTTATGGAATAATGTCTGAAACATTTTTTCTTCTTCTTCTAGTTCCATGACCGTTATCGATCGTTGGATATCATGTTAGCTACCATATTCGCTATCGTGACTTTATTGACAGCAGCTCTAAATAACGATGTAGTTGATTTTCCATACCATTGCCATAGATTTTTCAGCCATGATGTTCTTCTTCTACCAGGACCACGATTACCTTGGATCTTTCCCTGAATGATCAGATGTAAAAGATCATATTTTTCAGGGTGTCTCATAATATGACCGAAGTATTCCAGCTTGCGTTTCTTTATTATATTGACCAGTTGTGTTGTTTGGTTCAGCCGTCTAAGGACCTCCTCATTTCTAACTCTGTCGACCCAGCTTATTTTCAGTAGTCGTCTGTATACCCACATCTCAAGGGCTGTCAAGCGTTTAAGCATAGCCTCAGTTAGGGTCCACGCTTCTACTCCATACAGCAGGACAGGAAAGATGTAGCAAGATATCATACGAACTCTAAGGTCAATGCTAAGATCGTGACTGCAAAGTACGTTTCTCATTTTTACAAAGGCAGCTCGGGCTTGTTCTATTCGGCTTTTAATTTCTGCGGTTGGATCCCAGCTCTCATTGATATTACTGCCGAGATACACGAGTTTCTCTACTCTGTCCAGTGTGGCATCTTCGACTTTTATACCGTCATCATGTATATAATTTTGTTTGCTAACTATCATATATTTAGTTTTCTTAACGTTGAGTTTTAATCCATACTGATCACAAGTCTGTTTTATTTTGTTCATTAGATTTTGAAGGTCTTCTCCGCAATTGGCAAGGACTAAGGTATCGTCGGCATATCTAATATTGTTGACGGTTACTCCATTCACAATACCTTCGGTTGTCTCCATTAAGGCTTCCTTAAATATTTCCTCCGAATATAAGTTAAAAAATAAAGGCGACAATATACAGCCTTGTCTCACTCCTCTTTTTATATTTATTTGATCCGACAGTTCTTGTTTAACTTTTATTCTTGCCACTTGATGCCAGTATAGATTTGTAATTGTTCGTAGATCTTTATCGTCCAATCCAGCTGTTTCCAATATTTCTAGCATTTTGTTATGTCGGACTTTGTCAAAAGCTTTTTCAAAATCGATTGCACAAATATACACATTTTGATTTATATCTCTGCATCTCTGTACTAGCACCTGTATACTAAACAAGGCTTCTCTTGTACCCAAGCCACTCCTAAACCCAAATTGAGTATTGCTAATTCTGCCCTCTAACAGCGTGTAAATGTCGACTTTAACCAATCAGTTGGTAATATCTCAGTGTCCTAAATTCTGTGAAAGAGATTACACAGAGCTTTAATTCCATTTTCTCCCAAAAACTTTAGTATTTCAGCACTTACTTCATCGGGGCCAAGTGCTTTTCCATTTTTTGCCGTTTGTATTGAACGTCTTACCTCACTTTCTGTTATAGATGGACCTGATATAGCAATTGGTGTATAGTGTTCTACTCTCTCATCTTCAAATAATTCAGAAATGTAGTTTTCCCATTCTTTTAACTTTTCATTGATGTCTAATATTCTGTGTCCGTTTCTGTCTTCTAAACTTTGGGATACTTGTTTCCATTTGTTTCCAGCGGCTTCTTTCAATTTCTTGTGCAGATGGAATGTATCGTGTTTCTTTTCATATTGAAAAATTTTTTGATTTACGGTAATAGGTATTGTTTATTTATAACTTTTTAGTTTTTTATTTTAGTTTTTCATTGTATAGCAAGACCACCTCTCTGGAACGGTGGTTAAGGTTTTAGCCGGAACACGGTTAATCCGGCACTACCCTGGAGTCTTCTGACCGAGCATCCTACTCGGCCGAAAGATGCCAGGGTGTCTTGTTCCATGACGTAGATGTCCAAAAAAGATTTCCCCCACCGTTGCCTGTCAGAATTCAATGGTATCTTCTTAGGCTATTACTGAAATCTGGCAATACAGCAATTAAAAAAAAATGAATTAAAAAAAATGCAATAAAAAAAGTTATCACTGCAAAATTAACGTTTTTTTGCAACTATCTTAGTGAATTCTTTATGTATTTTAATTTAGAAATTCGCAAATTGAAGAAAATTTTAAGGTGTAAAATTTTTATTTGTTTCATTTTTCACCAAACTGCATAAAAATTGTTTTATATATATATTGATATTTATATTTAAATATATATAATATTATATTAATATATATATATATATATATTTATATTATATCTGTATAAGATTTTTACGTGATATTATTGATTTTTCCTAGAAGAGCTGGTGTAAACGATCACTAGAGTTGAAAGAGCTTATTATTTATATTAAGGCAGAAAAATATTTCTTTATAATTGTTCGATGTTCTATAGATTCTGTTTTGGATTTAATTTGTTCTCTTGGAAAGTTAATCAAGGTCAAAATTTTTGAACCCAAAGAAACCGATGAAAGTCAAATGCATATTTTAAATGGCACCTTTAAAAATATTTATCATAAATAATATTATTTTAGAGTATATAAATCTGTACTAAGTGGTCTGTATCTTATTCTTCTAAAACTTCATTGTTCTACAATTTATGCCGGCTGTTACTGAATTTTCTATTCTAATGATCTCCATGAACATGTATGTTTGATACAAAGTTGTTGCAATAGTTTGTGTATATGTATAAGTTCTAAATAATCCCAACCAAATATTTAACCGTTTAATACAAATAAAACTTGTATCTCTCTCCAATTGAAACGGAAGCTGCTATGCAAAGTTTTAATTTAAAATATGTTCAAATAAATTTCATGAAAATATGAGACCGTTGATATTTTAATGCTTTCATTATAATGTAAATAGTAATCCCAGATTATATAAATCAATTTCAATCAATATAAGCCTGGTTAAAATTAAATATTTGGGATATTATTTTGTTAAATTTATTTGGTTGTTGGATTAATCCTGTCTAAGCGTAAAATTTACAAATATATTTGCGAATATTATTAGCTACATTAATATTTTAAATTAAAAGTAAATTGCTTAGTGTTAAAAGGCATATAGGGGTATACTCTTTCGATTTTTATCTTATAAAATATGCATTCAACCGTATATGATAAAGCACGCGTGAGTTTTAAAGCTTGTTGCTGAACACCATGTAGAAATTATACGGTTTGCTTCAATACAATAAAAATAAATATTATTTGTTTGTCAAACCTTAAAAGTTAATATTCAGTAATAATATCCCTAGGACATTGATAACAGACAAGATAATTTCATGACAGTCGAAAGCTCGTTCCTTGGTAATAGCACGAAGTGCTGTTACCAAGCAACGAGCTTGAGAAATTTGTCATGAAATTGTGAGGCATTTAACATAACGAAACATTTATTTATTAAAAGTACAGTTAGTGAAAGTACAATTATTAAAATTTAAGTTAACATTAGATTCGTTGCAAAACGTGGCATTTTGAAATTTATTTGGATGAAGTTGTCAAACTCGATCGTGTTGTCATAGGGATTGAAAATTGCACTGAATGCAATTATCAGTCTAATGTTGACATGATTGGGTGAAATTGTTCCACATGACACAAAATGACGAAATTTGGATGGTTGTTAGAACAGTCGAAAAATTATCAGTATTATAACTCAAATTATAAGTTTATAATACATATAAGTTTTTATGAAAGCTCCCCAAGTAGTACCATTATTCACTACCTAAGTTAAATCATTATAATTATTGTACGATTGGTTCTGTCTACGGAAGAACATAGTTTTTCAATCGCTTTGGGAGAATGAATAGGGCAGTTAAAATTTTTTTTTATTGTTTTAAGTGTGGTACGTGTGTGCCACATGTAAGTGAAAATAATGGGATTTGAAATATAGGGTTCCCTAGATCAAAAGTTAATACTATTGGAGTTACTTGTGATTTAGTTTGGATGTCTTGTTTATTTTGTCAAACTCATAAGTATTTTTTATTTATCTCCAAATAAGTTATTTTAGCTAGTACAAAAAAAGTTTCGTTATTATTCAAATGAGATGCATTGCGAGGTGATCATGTATATAGACCATGAGCACAACTCATATTTCCTGTACACATAGGTCGTCCAATGCGTCCAGTAATTCCTCATCTGAAGTATAAATATATCTTTCTTCATTTAAAGATTCGTTATAAATGAAACTATTAGTTCTATATAATCTTCCAAATACGATTGTCTAATTGTGTAGTGCACGTTGAAGAACCAGGAATATTGATCGAGTTTATGTAGAAACGTGATATATTTGTTAGACCAATGATGAGTATTCATCTTTTATGCAAACTTTCTTAAGTTATAAAGGGTATCTAGAAACTCTCCTGCCAAACTGAAACCGCAGATAGTGGACGTGATTTTATGTCGAATTAACATAATATTACCTTAATCAAAAATTGCTTCCTAAGGGACGTAGAGTCCTTTGTAGATGGCTCCATTTTTCCCAAATATCTCAAGAATGATACAAACCATTACAGAAGTTCAAGCTTTCTTCAACGATTAAGCTATTTATGGAAATTAGAACGCATAACAAATAAACAGCACTATTATGAAATAAATGAACCAACAAAAAGAATAATTGAAGAAAAAATGCAACTATACAGAAAATGGCTGACTACAAACAACGATGAAGTTTATAAAGAATATAGAGAAAAAGATAGAGAAGTGAAAAAACAAATAACACAACAAAAGAATGAAGAATGGGAAAGAACCTGCTTAAATATTGAAACATACATAGGAGGTACAAGAACTTCGGAGTCATGGAAAATACTGAGAGGATTGAAACAAAACTCAAAAGAAAAAATTAAATTGGGAAATATACAGGACAAAGAATGGAAGGACTATTACAAGGAACTGTTAACAGAACAAAGACCACAATTCATTGGAAAAGAAAACAGGCGAAGACTAAGCATATCCCACAACAAGAAATAGAAATAACAGATAGGGAAATGAGAACGGCCATAAAAGCAATTAAAAATAAGAAAGCACCAGGACCTGGAGGCATCTCACTTGAGCTTATTAAATACGGTTCAAAAAAATTACACCGGATGATGCAATGGCTATTTCATTAAGCCATAAATGGAGAACAGCTCCCAAAGGAATGGACGGAGGCATATATGACATCTATATTTAAGAAAGGAGATAGGTGGAGAAAGTAAGATACTGCGAGAAAAGATAGAGCAAGCTATAAAAGGCAAAATCGAGGAGGATCAGGCAGATTTCACGGAAGATCATGCATAGACCACATATACACAAAAAATAGATATATACATTTGCCATTTGTGGACATGAGAAAGGTGGAAAGCACTGTACCAAGGTCAGAACTATGGGAGGCAATGTACAAATTAGAAATACAGACGGAACTCATAGTTTCAAAATAAAGTGTTCATTAAAGTGGGAACAAGAATCATAGGAGACTTCACAACAAAGGGCTCCTGCAGGGTTGTTCCACATCTCTAACCCTATTCAAAATATACGTAGAGAAAGCCTTGACTACATGGAAAAGAAAATGCGAAGGCATTGGAGTACCGGTACGGAACGAATACCTATATACGTTAAGCTTTGCAGACGATCAACTAGTGATTGCACACGACCAAGAAGACCTCAGCTACATGATGAAGAAATTGCAAGAAGAATATAAAAGGCTGGTCTAGATATTAACATCGCGAAAACAGAGTACCTATCTACAAGTGAAGAAGACATAGAAGATCTGCAGATTGATGACAACGTAACAATCAAAGGAAAGATTAAATTCAAATACTTGGGGTTTATAATCACGAAAAAGGCAACAACAGAGAAAGAAATTATGCAAAGAATATGACAAACAAGAACAGCAATCCGACAACTTAACTCAGTATGGTGGGATAGACACTGAAATATGAAGACAAAAACACAGATTTATAAAACAGTCCGAAGTATTATAACATATGTGGCTGAAAATTGGATAATAAACAAGAAAAACAGCAGTAAGATAGTAGCAATAGAGATGGAATGCCTTCGAAGATGCTGCAGAGTAACAAGAATGGATAGGAGAGCCGTAGATCTCTTCTTTGTTCTGCAATCAGTTTGCAAAATCAATACCAACAAGGAAATCACGATCTAATATCACATAAGCTTTTTGAAAATGGTGAAGGTACAGATTTTCTTTATGATAAATATTACATATTGAAGACTTTGAAATATTAGGATACATAACAGTGAACCTTTTTACGTTAATTTCAGCATTCTCGTCAACTTCGACCAAAATATCGACATCGTACTCTTCTCTAATGCAAAGGTGTCTACGAGTGTCAGTATTTTAGGAATTACTGAACTCTTTTCTCTTAATCTTTGATATAGAGCTATAAATAATCAACAACTATGATGCCTTCTGTTTGGAAATTTTTTTGCCTATCTTTGTCCTGCTGCTTGATCAGCACAATGAACTTCTCCGTAGACTAAACGCATATCAGCTTATTCTTTAATTGAAAAATTAACCATTTTGACTAAAAGTTAAATTTAACTGTGGTTCAAAAATAACGCTATAATAGTTTGGCATTAAAATAATTTGACATTTGTTAGTTTGATTTTATGGTTTTCTCAACTCAAAGTAGGCGGTAAATAGCGGATGAGCAGCGGAGCACCGAGCAAATTTACATTCAGCTGTCCCCATGTGTTCGCTAATTTGCTTAAAACTGTCCCTAATTACCATGTGCTCGCAAATTTGCATACAGATGTCCCTAATTTGCGTATACCTGTCCCTAATTACAATGTGCTGGCTAATTTGCATACAGTTGTCCCCCATGTGCTCGGTAATTTGCATACAGCTGTAATTACCATGTGCTCGCTAATTTGCGTACAGCTGTCCCCCATGCGCTCGCTAATTTGCATACACCTGCTTACTCTTCAATTTGCGTAAACCTACACCTGTTATGCTCCCTCAATTACCAAACGCATGTGTGCTCTTAAATTTACATACACCTGCAACCCCAGATGTGTGAACACATGCAAAGGGGTATAAGAAGCCTTGTGTTGTGTGTGTTATTTAGTCTTTAACAATCAGTAAAGTGCAGATGTCTAACGTGTTCTTAAGTGAACGTGAGCCATCAAACAGCAAGTATGTGTCCATCTGTTTAGTCCACGAATTTAACTTTGAACCAAGTGTTATTATCAGTGGATACAAATATGATTGTGTCTTATTCAGTTAAACGAATTGGATCAAATTTTTATCCCATAAAAATGTGATCGATCATTTTATGGCGGGAAATCACCAACAACCAATTAAAGATAGAAATTTGCTGCTAGAATTCATGCAATTTCCATGCATGTTAGTTGTAAAAATTATCAAAGGTGATTCACAGATCATGTTGGGTGCTCATTCAATCGCATCAATATGGAAAATACTACCGCTTCTTAATTACCATTTAGAAACCCTAAAGAAACTAGAAATATTAAAGCTGACGGTGTATTCCAACAACCCAATTGACTCCGAGCTTAAGATTATGGAGCCCATTAATAATATAAATAAGACGACTTATGGTATGGCTTTAGAGTTACTCTACAGATATCCAGGACTATTTAATGATTAACTTTAACGAAAATCTCCGTATCCAGTACGTTGAAGAAAATTGTCCATGTAGAACCAGGTACTGGGAATTTGTTGCTTTGGACTAAGTATGCTTCCGACGTAGGATAGAAAAAACCGCTAAAATCAATCCTGTACTAGATATAAAAATATAGTGTTTTCTCGAAAACTGTGCATGATACTTGTTTCCTGTTGTTATTTGCTTCCCAAGAACTTCTTATTTGCTTGCCTAATTTGTCATCACCGGCTTGATCATTGTACAAACATTGATGAAATTTTGTGATGTAGCTTTCTTAAAATTTGTGAAAAAATTGACTTTGAGGAGCCATCTTCAAAGGGTTCTACCTCCCGTAGGAAGCATTTTTTTATTGTGGTAATATAGGTTATATCGACATAGAATCACGTCTACTATCTGCAGTTTTCGTTTAGCAAGAGCTTCTGGATACCCTGTATATACAAATTGTTTACAGCCAACATTTAATGTAAATTATCATTTCTGGAAACTGATGTTTTAGACAAACATACTAAATTGACCATATTCGGTGGAAATTCAAAAGCAGTGTTTTTTTTTGTTTTGTTATATTATATATACAAGTTTACACAAATTTCATAAATAACTAGTTTTTTTATTTAAAGAAACAAATTTCAAAATGCCAGTATTTACTTAAATAAAAAATGAAAATTGTTCAATATTCTCGATATGTATATAAATTACGTACAGGGTGAAATATTGTAACACACCTGTACAGTACTTTTATCATGATGTTATCAATCTACATGGTGTTAAGCTGTATGATTTTATGTATTTATTTATAGTTAATGACACAACACTTAATTTCTTACCGTCTATTGGGTTTAACATTACAGTCTTTTCGCCTTGTCCTCAGCATATTCATCGGACGTGACATCTTAATCTCGAAAAGCTGCTTTCCAAAGTTATTACTTATTAGAAAATTCCAAAGCGCTTCGGTCTGCACCAGTGACGTTTTTTCCACGTCGGAAAATTTCATTGGCGTTTACGGGACAGTGACATATCGATTGTTTAGAAAAATCGCTTTTTATTGTAAACACTTTTCACAAATATAAAGTGTCTTCCATAGGAATGTTTATTTGAATTAATTCGAACTGGTTTAAATATTTTTACAATTCCATCTGAAAATAGAAGATAGTTGTTTTTATTTGTGATTCCTTTATAGAACTTGTTTTAAAACTATTTCATATCAAGATCATTTAAATACCTTTAAGAATTTTAATCTCGACGAAAAATAAATTTCCACGTTATTTCTTCATTTTAGTATATTTTAATAGCTTAAATAAATTCTTTGAAACGAAAACTGAAGGAGAAAGAAGTTGTTGCATCCAAATAAAGAGTAACAAAAATAATATAATCGCTACTATAGCTAGTTGCTATACTATAGCTAATACGCTAAGTTGAACAAGATTTAAGCAATCATATATATGCAATAAGAAATATTAACAAAAATACAATCGAATAATGGAAAACATAAATGTCAAATGCATCCACAGTAAAGAAAGGTAATTATGAATTCATACAAGAAAGAATCAAATATGTTTCAAGCAGTGGTGGTTAAAGATTTGGTACGTTCAATGTTCATGATTCGATGTTAAATTTTAATCGTAGTAGTAGCAGGTGAAATACTAGAAGGCATAAAATCTGATAAAAACTAGATACCCACAATAATAAAATAAAAACTTAATAAACACAAAGAGTATGACCAAAAAAAAATATTTAAAAATTGAAGGAATTCGATCAAACACATCTACATCACAAGTTGACAAATGCACCAGCCTACAAGATATTCTCTAACACCTTATACATATATGTTTAAATATAAAGTATGGAACGGTCTATTATCTCATGACTTAATTATTTTCAGAGTTAAAAGTCTGACAGCTCGATTCTTATTTTCGTTTTTTTAACCTTTTTGGAAAAAAATAACTTTTACTCCCACTACTTTAGTAGATGTTTTTTTTTAATAGAAAGAGCATATTTTTATCTAAAAAATTAAAACCTCATATTTTTTTAATACAACCGTACCAAACTCATCACATTTAAACTTCAGTATACAGAGTGTAAAGCAACTGTATATTCATGTATAAATTTAATTTTATATCGATGTAATTGGCGTTTTTTATAATTTCATGAACAGCACCACGACAGATCTCATTGTTATTTGATACAGTTGTAATTGAAGAATGAGGATTTTCTTTAATTAAAAGTAATACATTTAATCGATTGTCCTCCGAAACAGTCGGTCTACCACTCTTGAGCTTATCTCTAAAATTGCCAATATCATTAAATTTATGCAATATTTTGCTTACCGTCGCTTAACTTATTGGTACTTGATCAAGATATTTTTCATTAAAGATATCGCATACTTCCGCCATACTAATTTTACGATCGCCGTATCCCAAGATTAAGATCATCAAAACTTCTATTAGCCATTTTTCTGATAGCACCATCGTAATTTCAAATAATTTCTATTAGGGTAATATATCTCAAAGAGATGTTAGCCCCACACAGTTCGGTTTCAGACAAGGGTTTGGCACAAGAGAAGCACTTTATAGCTTTACTGTCCTCCTTCAGATATACATGGATCAGCAAAAAGATGTCTTCCTATGCTTTATAGATTACCAGAAAGCGTTCGATTGTGTTAATTATTCAGAATTAGTAAGATTGCTCCAGGAACGTTCGATACATGAGAATGACCTTAAAATAATAAAAAAAACCTTTATATGAATCAAGTGGCATCTGTGAGAGTAGGACTGGAATCTACATCATATTTCTCAATCGAAAAAGGTGTACGACAGGGTTGTGTTCTGTCACCCCTTCTTTTTAATGTTTACTCTGAAACGATTTTCGATAGAGCCTTCTCTCTTCTTCTTTTCTTTCGATAGATAGAGATTCTCGATACAGTCATAATAGCTGATAGCCAAGAAGCGCTATAACGTCTAATAGATAGAATAAACTCTGAAGGAGAAGGACTGCACTTAAAGATTAATATAGACAAGACGAAGGTAATGGTGGTTAGTAGAACACGAAATATGCAATTAAATATAAGAGTAAACAATAAGAACATCCAACCGGTCCCCAAGTTCAGATATCTCGGTTGTTAGATAACTGAAGATCTAGATCCAGGCATAGAGATACGTAGCAGGATTGAGCAATCCCGGACAGCATTTACTAATATGAGAACCTTGCTAAGCAACAGCAGCCCTAACTTAACGGTTCGAGATCGCTTTGTAAAATGTTACATTTACTCCATACTGTTATGTGGTGTAGAAACCTGGACCATAAATGCCAATGTGATGAACCGATTTTAGGTCTTTGAAATGTGGGTATTTAGAAGACTACTTCAAATTCGCTGGACATATCACACAACAAATGTCGAAGTATTAAATCGAATGAGTAGAGAACGAGAATTGCTGCCAATAATAAAAAGAAGAAAAACTGCTTGTCTGGGTCATATATTTCGAAATTCCAAGTACCAGTTCTTAAAGCTTATTATGGAAGGGAAGATAGAAGAAAAACGGGGCATCGGAAGAAAGAAATACTCATGGCTTAAAAACATAAAAAATTGGATAAACCTCGATGCCCATGCACTCTTTAGGGCCACACAAGATCGAGAGGAGTATGCCAGAATTGTCGCCAAAGTCCCCTAATTGGATAGTGCATCATAAGAAGAAGAATATATCTCAAAAATATACTAGCGCAGACTTCTAATTCGATCTGACACAACAAATTAATTTAATATTGATATATCCAATGGTAACTACAAACTTACTGCCTGGTTGCTAAGGAATTTGACATGTCTTTAGAGCCTACTTGATTTTTGGCAATATACTGAGTACAGTCGTTACCACTTTATTTTATTGTATTGTTATCTACAGCCCATTACAAAGTCATTTTCATTTAAATGGAATTGGTTATCTTTAATAGATAAACAATTTACCTTCTATATTGTACAACAATAGGCCAATAAATTTTGAATTAAATTTTAAGATATACGAGCACTGGTTTCCTCTACACTATATATACTGAAGTTTGAATGTGATTAGTTTGGTACAGTTGTACTCAGAAAAATATGGACTAAAAACTGTAAATTTTTAGATACAAATATGCCCGTTCTATTTAAAAAAATTCGACTAAGATATTGGGGGCAGGTAAAAGATTTTTTTCCAAAAAGGTTAAAAAACAAAAATAAATGTCCACCTGTCAGAGCTTTAACTCTGAAAATAATGAGAGTGTCATGAGATAGTAGACCGTTTCCACACTTTATGATCCCACTGTATATGTGGAAGAACTCATTAGTAACTACCAAAAGGCTTTAATACCACGTAAGTCTACAATAGATCAAATATTTCTACTACGTCAAATATTAAAAGACATATCAAAGAATTCAACAATAATATTTTCGACTTATTCATAGATTTTAAATCGGCATAATAACAGCCTTTTATTTTATAAATTATATAATATGAAGACATGATTACTTGTGAAAGTGGTCTCCAGGTTGCAAATACAAGGCGAATACACTGTAACAGATGCCGATCTATGTCACTTAATAAAACATTGGCCTTCTTCTAACTGTTGCAGAGAATATCCTCATAATAAAAAAAAGGGTTAACCAAAGTGATATCATCTTGAACAGCATAGCTTAATCTAGGGGTGAAACTTTAAGAAAGTACAATTTTAAGTTCATAAAATAAAATTCTCCTCGAACCTGCAATCGTACATCATTAAAAGTGAAATAATAAGCCACTAAACGAAATGAAGAATATCAAATATCCAGGAAAATATAGAATAAACATCGCAGTGTTACAGTATGAAGAAAAAATTACAACCGTGGTCTTGTACATCTCCATAAATCTTATTAGTGAGGAAAAAGGTACCTGACAACTAGAACGAAACAGTAACGCCGTTATTACTCGTATTTCAAAAATGAGACTGAAAAGATCTAAAGAACTGCACATCCATTATACTATTGAATGCCATGTGTAATTTACTAGCTAAAATATTAACAAATAGGTGAACATTACAATTAGTAACTGCCATTCAAAAAGCAAAATGGATTCAGAAAGGGATTCAGGACAAGTGATCATATTATTTTAAATATCATATTATTAATCGAAAAAGCAAACGAATATCATATACCGTTGGTCCATGTATATGGCATTCGTAACGTTCAAAACCTTCGATACCGTATAGCAGTGGACAATAATGGATAATAAAATAAAGGCTTTACATAATGAAAGAATTGGCTTTCGGTAATGTTGACAAAACTATTAAACCGATAAACGTACACTTAATGGACTTGCGATATGCTGACAATATTGTACGACAAGTAAAAAAAGGAATTACACAAAATGATTGAAGATTTGAATAACAAGTCGATAAAAATTGAATTAAAGACAAACCAAGAAGACCTTTAAAATAACGAACATACAAGTAACTCAATACATATGCAGTGGGCCCTCTGTAATTTCCCATCTCTTTTAAACCTCTTCAATAAAATATACGAAACAGGGTATATACCAACAGACTAGCTACTGACAACATTTATTTTTAATGAGACCGAAAAAAATAAACGTAAACAATGTAGCCATACATCGCACTACAGCTAAGCGAAAAACAGTCTAGTTTCAGAAACAACTTTGGAACCAAAGAAGCATTATTCAGTTTGCAGACCTCCGTATTACCAAAAATTTGTATTGGCATCAATGTGGATACATTTGAATTGGTCAGAATACGACGTAAGCAGTGGAAATACGACTTGGAGTGAGGCAAAGGTGTATTGTATCTCCTCTACTTTTTAATATCTACTCCGAATTTATTTTCTAAGAAGCCTTAGATGAAGATGCAGGAATTAAAATCAATGGGATTAATATAAAAAATCTCAGTTACACAGACGACACGTTACTGATTGCATCCAATGAAAAGGAGTTGCAAATACTTATAAACAGGGTGACCGAAATATCTGTTGAATATGGGCTTAAGCTTAATACTTCTAAGACAAAACTAATGGTTGTCAGCAAAACAGAGTTAGAAACAATGAACATCAGAGCATATGGAATAATGATGTAAAGAATCCACAATATCACTTACTTGGACGCCAATGTTAACGATAACTAGGATATAAGCAAATAAATATTAATTCTCATTAAAAAAGCCAGAGCTGTCTTCTATAAACTAAAGAAAATTCTGAAGAGAGATATTAATTAAAACTTAAAATCAGATTAATACGCTGCTACATATTCTCCACATTTTGCTATATGGCATGGAGAGCTGGACTCTTACAACAACACTGATGAAAAAACTTGAGGCCTTTGAGATGTGGATTTACCGACGAATACTGCCGATAAGTTGGGTTGGGATAATGAAGAAGAAGAAGAAAAAGAGTACAGAAATAACGAAAACAATAAAAATTTGAAAGTTACAATATTTCGGCCATATAATGAGACATACAGGGAGTTATTAACCTTCTACACCTCATAGTACAGTGCAAGATAGCTGGAAGAAGGGGCCTATGCCGTTTATGAAGTTATTATTGCCACTATGATCGCCAACTTTCAATAATCGAACAGGTTACTAAATGACAAAGAAGATATATATTTCTTTCTTTTTTTGCGTAATTTCTTGTCATTTGGTTCGAATAAAGATATTGTTAATATTGAAAATTTATGTGAAAATTTTTATAATTTCCACAAGTGGAAGTTTTGAACTACATTAAATGGTTTATCAAGGATTTTATCTAAAACGACAAAACCTTTGTTAGATGGCCATATATCATTTTTATGCAAAATTAATTGAAAATAGTTTTATAATTATTCTAAACATCAAGGGATTTATTATAAAAATAGAATATCTGAAATTATTGGGTTGAATTGTTAAATATCCTTCAGAAATCCAAAATTCAATTGAAATAATAATTTTTTTGTATGAAAATATGTAAGAGTTATTAAAGTTATAAGAGAAAAATATTGAAGTATATATCTTCTCATTGATATATTAAATCTGACAAATACTAATTTATTTATCTAAAAAATAGATGATTGTTGTGCAAATATAAACGAACCTCTTTGTATATGCACAAAACAATATATTCACAAAATTCAAATTTAACTCACACATGAGCAATAATACAAACAGCTCCTATGGTTAATAAAAAGGAGTCACATAGTAATACAATACAGTAAATACCATATACTTCCACCATGCAAGTTTCTGTCATTTTTCGTAATCTACTGTCAAACTTAAAATTTGCTCCACTTTTTTCACTCTTATTTTCACGTTTCACAAATCACCTCACTTTTTAGGTTAAGGAACTTTGATTTACTTTGTCTGGCGATAATTTACCTTTACTTTTGTATTTTATTTTAAACTACACGCGTCTCCATGATGGTATCGCTTGTTCTTTTCCTATATTTCGCAAAATAAGACTGAAAAACTGAATTACTCACTCTTATATGTTTATATCTTTGAAATCTCGATTCTAAATATATCGGACGTTATTTTCGGCCAGCGCTAAACAGATTTTTAGAAATATTAACTCTTACTACATCAGAGAATAGAGAACTTTTTGTGAAAACTCGCGAAAATTTGTTACGGATTTTTTATCCGTTACAATTAACGTTTACTCGGTGTGAAAATTTTTGGTATTAAGAAACCGCATGTTTCAAATACGGGGGTTATTTCGAAAGAATACTAAATGAAATAAAAAAAATATTGTGTGGAATTGTACATTTGGTTCTTTTTGCAAAGATTTATCTCGGTGTTAATTAATTCTGATAGCAGATACAAAAACAGAACTAAAATTATTGATTGTAGAATTCAATAAACAAAAAACCTGAAAACTGTTGTTAGCGATAAAATAATAAGAACAGTTGTCACAGAAACATTGATCGGAATGTTCTAAAGCAGTACTATACTCCAGCAAATAGAAAATGAAAAGTCATACGCGTGATCACTTAAGTTTATCGTATCCTTTATAAAAGGTATATAATAAAATGCCCAAACGGGTTATCACAATTAAATAACAAAACGTTTTCGGATTGTTAAATCCATCATCAGTGTAAACCTGAAAGTAAATAACCACTTTAATTAAAAAGAACGTTGAATTTATAATGTTGACTAAGGTTAAAGACAAATGTGGTTAATACTTACGAGGTATACATGCTATGAGCCACGCTATGCCATGCTATGTATACCTCGTAAGTGTTAACCATATTTTTCTTTAACCTTAGTCAACATTTTAAATTCAACGTTCTTTTTAATTAAAGTGGTTATTTACTTTCAGGTTTACACTGATGATGGATTTAACAATCCGAAAACGTTTTGTAATTTAATTGTGATAGCCTATTTGGGCATTTTATTATATACCTTTTATAAAGGATTTGAAATAAATTTTTTGTGATATATGGTATACAGCCAGCTACAGGAACTTGGTTTCCTAGTGGATTTTTATCGTATCGTTTAACTGTCTATATGATTTTTACAAAGAAACGTGTCAGTAATGGAGAATTTATTAGTTTTATTTAGCTTGTGGCATACAATAAGAATACATAATTAAAAGCAATAGAAAACTTTAAGTGGAGTATTACAAACGAACATCTACTGTATTAATGCAATCTAAAACATTTTCGGTTGCATTTAGGAATTCCATCATCTTAGTTTTTCTTGCTGTTCTGTCGATATATTACCATCCTTTTTCTTCACATCTTTTTTTTTAATTCTTTTCTGCTTTTGTTCAGTTGCTGGTAAAATTTTCTCGTCTCTGTTGGTTTACTTAGCTCGTGTAATTCTTGAAGTCCTTTGTTTATATTTACTATCTTCTTTCTGCGATGGATGTTTTTTTTCTTTACGTAGTTATTTATATTCCTCCTCTGATTGTCGGGTTCTGTGCCCCTGCTGTATCAGTAAATATGCTCTCTTTTCTTTCTGTTAAAATCTGACATTCTTGTGACACAATATTAAAATAAAACTTAATAAACACAAAGAGTATGACCAAAAAAAATATTTAAACATTGAAGGAATCCGATAAAACACATCTACATCACCAGTTGCATGACAAGAATACGCCAGCCTTACAAGATATGCTCCAACACCATATACATATATGTTTAAATATAAAGTATATTTTTGTGATATATGGTATACAGGAACTAAGTTTCCTAGTGGATTTTTATCGTATCGTTTAACTGTCTATATGATTTTTACCAAGAAACTTGTCAGTAATGGAGAATTTATTATTTTTATTTAGCTTGTGGCATTCAATAAGAATACATAATTAAAAGCAATACAAAACTTTAAGTGGAGTATTACAAACGAACATCTAATATATTAATGCAATCTAAAACATTTTCGGTTGCATTTAGGAATTCCATCTTCTTAGTTTTTCTTGCTGTTCTGTCGATATATTACCATCCTTTTCTCTACACATCTTTTTTTTTTAATTCTTTTCTGCTTTTGTTCAGTTGCTGCTAAAATTTTCTTGTCTCTCTTAGTTCGTGTAGTTCGTGAAGTCCTTTGTTTATATTTACTGTCTTCTTTCTGCGGTGGATGTTTTTTTTTCTTTACGTAGTTATTTATATTCCTCCTCTGATTGTCGGGTGCTGTGCCCCTGCTGTATCAGTAAATATGCTCTATTTTCTTTCTGTTAAAATGTGACATTCTTCGTCAAACCATTCATTCTTCTTTATTTACCTTCCATGCCTAGTAATTATTCAACTGCTTCTTTCATGATGTTTCTGCACCGTTCCCACTCTTATTTGTTTTCATGTTTTGGTCTGTTTTCTAGTTTGATATTTATATTTTGTTTATATTCTCAATTTTTGTTTGTAAAAATGTTTAAAATTCTGACCCTAAAATTGCCTTTGTGTATACCTTTGCTAATTCAGCTGTTGATTCATCTGTTGTGTCGTTATTTTGACACTCAATAGAATTAAATTTATCTCAGAAATAAACTTTGAATCTTGATAATTACCTTTCGTTCTATAAACTACTGAATACGTAGGTTCAAGAGCAGAGAGGACTGTATTTGTAACAATGTGATTCATTAAAACTTATTTTATAAACTACATCTAATGTTTTTTTCTAATTATTTTTATGATAATAAGCAGAAATATAATATTCTATTATTACAATGTAAAGTGACCAGCAAGGAAACATATTTTCTTAAGCGCCGCCAATGATCGAATTCAAAATTTCTGAGAATTCATGATTTGATACGTAATTTCAGGTATTTTCGACTAGTTACAATCGCGTGGTTTTGGATGAATATTGTCATTTTTTTTGCTAGACTATAGAACTACTGCATAATCGTAGTCACCTCACTTCCAACAACAATTTGCTAGTATTGCAACCTAACTAATACCTTTAGTTGCGTTTTAATACATTTTTCTAGAAACTGGATATCTTCCTTGCCATTGAGTTGCGAAACAGTTTTTATTTTGCTAAAATAAATCTACAATTGTAGATTTATCGTATATCTACAATTAAGACGTAGATAATTAAACGTATATTCACAATTAAGATTGCCTTTTAATCGTCTTTTCATCATATTTTAATATCTATTATCTTGTTTCCGACGAAGACAAATTCAAAGACACAAAAATTATGAAATATATTTGTATCACACTTTATTTGCACGGATACATACGTAACTTATGTAGCAACTAACCTCTAATCTATGCAACTAACTTTATACTCCCGGTGAGCGTGTAGTTACTTCATACTGTCATTTTTATAAAAATTCACTCTTAACATTTTTCCCAATTGCACCTAGAGAAGTATAACATCAAAAACATGAACTGGCATTCAATTCTACACAAAAAAGGTAACTAGACTTCTTTAACATCAAAAGGTACACCGTTTTCGAAATAAACGTATTTTGTTAATGCATGTCTCTATTTAATTTTTTGCAAAACAAGTACTTTGAACTTAATGGCAACGTCAACACGTAACTACGAATTTATTTATTATTAGTTGTCAAAGTGCAGTGGGAGTCATTGTTTGTCAAAGTGCTATTAAGTTTTTTATAAACCACTTAAGATAAACGTTAAATGCCACATCATAGTGAATTTACTAATTTAGAAATGCGCAATATGATCCGTTTGTATGCCCAAGAAAATTTTTGTTCTCGTAAAGCAGCCCAACGCTATTTCCAACTTTATCCCAATAGAAGGCAACCAAACCATAACTCATTATTGTTCGACATATTATTATAGGCGGAACATTGTCATTTCATCCCAAAAATAGGAATGTTGGAAGACCGAGAGTAATTGATGCGGATATGGACGATGAAATTGTTGTTCGTGTTGCAGAAAATCCAGAAACCAGTACGAGGCTTGTACGGATAGAAAAACTGTATCCGTGTCGTTTTACTACAGTACAGAATCTTTTATCACAGGATTTTCCAGTAAGGTTCCGATTTAGTCAAGGGCGGCATTTAGACGATCAATATTTTATATAAAAAAATTATTTTCCAATTAAACCACATTTATTGGAAGAGGTGTGTTTAACTGGCGCAATAGCCATACCTATCCGACAGAAAATCTTCATTCATTTCAAAAACATCATTTTCAACATTTTTTCTAGAAATATCCAGTTTTCCATAAATATCTGATGTGGCATATTTGGGGATTGTATTGTAGGACCATTCGAATTACCAACTAGGTAATTCGAATGGAATTCCGAAAATTTATCTTCAAAGATGGATTGGTAGAGGTAGGGTATACCCATGGCCAGCACGTAGTCCCGAACTAAATCTCCTAGACTTTCACTTGTGGGGCTATCTAAAGTCACTTGTGTATAAAAAAATAAATAAATAACCGTCAAGAGTTATGGCAAAATATTGTAGAGGGAGTTAACGTAATTAGGGCTCAAAGAAACTCATTATTTAAAATAAGACAAAACTTTTATACAAAAGATTTAGATTATGTAGTTTATCTAATGGTGAACATTTTGAACACTTCTTGTATTTTTTTCATTTCGTTTTGAATTATTCACTTTGTCAATTGTTTTATATTCACTTCATTGTTTAATTTAATTTCATTTCTGATTTTTTTTTAATTTGTTACTGTGTAAAAGGTTTAATACAAATAATTGTTTCAATCATATGGATTTTGTTTGCAAAAATTACTAATACATTTAATATTCACTGGTATTTAAGACCTTTTGAATATTGTTTGAATTTACATGTTTTTGTAATTTTATTTCATTTTATGTAAATCTCTAAATAATACGTTTATTTCGAAAACGTTGTACTTTTTATGTTATATTAATGTCCAATTAATTATGGGACACCCTGTATACTCTATTTTCTTGCGGCAAAATAAACGCCACTTAATTGGGTAACAATGGAAAAAGCTACCACTGATGGGCCAGCGACAAATGTGCCTACTGGAAAATGGAAAATGCTGTGATCATACAGCGACACAAATAAGGATACTACGGTCCGGGCTTCAGTATGGTAGAGGTGTCTTGGTGAAGGTTCGACAGAGCTAGACTATAAGAGATTCGCGATGGAAGTAAAGGTAAAGGGAACACGTAAGGGAAGAAAATTTTGGGCACCTACTCCATTTTTTAGGGCATAGGAAAACGTAGTAAATACGAGAATGGGAAGAAAATAAGACAAAAACAATAATAGAAAGATACAGATGGTTACTAGACGGGAACAAAAGAGTAGAGATGAGTTTAATTATATCACGCGGTAAACACTATCAATATCAGATATAAACAATACACATATGCAGATAAATTAATAAAGTTACACAATAAATCATACCTTAAACAGACAATGTCAATTATGGTAAAATAACTAATCAACTATTTATGTGTTTTAATTATAGAATAAACATTTGCTCTACCAGTGTTATATTGATTAAGAAAGATAAGATTTAACGAAGTTATGTACGAACTGTGTACATACAGAGATGCGGCAATCATAATGTTGTGAAGTGACCAAGAATCAAATGGAGGAATGAATGTACTTAGGTACTGGCGGTATTGAATTTACAGGACAGTTACAAGAAATGATCTGAATAAACGACTTACCACCAAGTTGATATGTTTCACTCGAAGGCTGGTATACAAGTGAAGTAACACTTTGCGATATTCCTATGATACCTTAAATTTTCTATAAGGAGGGGATTATTTTTTTGGCTCATGCGAGATTAGCCCCAATTATACTTTAGGAAAGAGAACCGTTTCGGGTAAAAGGAATTTTCTCGTCCTTTTTTTAACTCTACTTTGGGAGAAGGTTTTAGAAAGCGAGAAAATTATATCTGTTCTTAGAAGTGAAGGGTAAGTAAATAGACAAAACACACAAGCTATTGACTCCGTTCTGAGAGGGGAAAGATCGTAGAAGCACCATGACTTGCGCTCAATATGACAATTAGAAAGCGAAACATACATTCTCTGTGGATTTATTAACCATGAACGTAGCTAAAAACATTTCGGAAAAGAAAAAATTGGGAGAAATTGTGGGATGATTGGAGATGCTTCAATCTCAAATGCAAACTAAGATTTGTTCCAAATATATTTTAAAAAGCGGGGAGCCGCAAGTATTTTTTAGTTTTGTATTTACTAATTTGTAATATCTTTGATAG
Organism: Diabrotica balteata; assembly: GCA_918026665.1. Taxonomy (NCBI): domain Eukaryota; kingdom Metazoa; phylum Arthropoda; class Insecta; order Coleoptera; family Chrysomelidae; genus Diabrotica; species Diabrotica balteata. The sequence goes on along the minus strand of OU898279.1, from coordinate 89,866,520 downwards.
AGAATTTCCAGTCTTTATCCTTTGTTTGGATTCATTGTACAGCTGTTTCGTCGCTTTTATTTAGCTCACGTTTATTTTGGTTTTTCCAAGGCTTGTTATTCTTAGTCGGAGATAGAAACAAAATTATTTAGGTGAAAGTTGGAACACATATAGGACCAAATTCTTAAAATATTTTCAAATATACAAGGCCATTTTTAGACTTTTTACGATGTTCTCATTTTTTTAATATAAAGTTAGGCAGTGTTTTACGAGGTAATTTAAAAGATAATTGCATTTTTTTAATAATATTACAGAAAAATTAACACCCAGTAGAATTGTAGAAATTTAATATTAAAAAATATATTTATGTTCATCATATTTTTAATAAAGTCTACTATTGCCTAAAATGATTAACATAGCGAAATATTTAATTTTGAAATAAAGGGTTGGTCGAAACTCGGAATGAGTATTATTATGTTATTTTTGGTAAGTAAATATTTTGTTTTACATTTAATTTTATTTATATATTAAACGCCATGTCACTTTTTAAAAACGGGAAACTGGCTACAAGCGGCTCAATAGAGAACACTGGAAAGAACTGAGGGAGGCCTATGTCCAGTAGTGTACGCGATTGGCTGATTAATGATGATTTCGCTTTTAACTACTTAGGTATTGTGATATCTTATTAAATATTAACAAATTGAGGATCAATCTACATTATTGTGTCTTCTTTCACGGCCAACCTGATTTTCACTAATGAAAATTTCACTTAATTTTTGTTGCAATTTATGTTTGGTACACAAAATCACAATTTAAACAGTTTTTTTTTATTTATCCGCATCAACCACTAGGGTTATTAGCGGTAGGTTTATGATACAAATAGAGAAAATAAGATACATTTTAAAAGTCATGACTTACAATATGGTATTATGTACATGTATGTAAATGTAACAAAAATTAAATCACAATTTATTATAGAGTTTACAGTATTTTAAAAAAGACAGAACTTCATTGAATTTTGTAACCAGTGCTTCTTTCAGGCTGTTGGGTATCTTGAATATCGCCTTGGCTGAGGTGTACTCTGGACATTCTATTAATATATGGTTGACTGTGAAAGGTGTTTGGCATCTTTGGCACATTGGTAGTGGTTCTTTGGAGATTATGTAGCCGTGTGTAAGTCGTGTATGCCCAAGTCGGAGTCTGCTGATAATTACCTGGTCTTTTCGTTTTGGTGGTATACCAAGATTTTTTGAGGATACGTCTGGTTTGATATTTTTAAGATTTGTGTTTGTTTGATCCCATATTTCCTTCCATATTTTATTTACATGAGTCTTAAATAAAGTCTTAGTATCTGATATTGGTATATCTGTTGTAGTCGGAATGTTCACATTGTTTATTGCTTCAAACGCTGTTTTGTCTGCTAGCTCATTACTAGATATTCCGACATGGGATGGGACCCACATAAATGTATTCCCAGAAAATTGGAGCTGTTGTAACGCGTCCTTAATTAGGAATAGATTGATGTGTGTGGGATAAACATGTTTAATGGTCTGTAAAGAGCTTAATGAATCTGATAATATGAGTATTTGTTTTTCATTTATGGTTTTACAATGATTTAGTGAGTCAAGTATTGCTTGGAGCTCTGCGGTATAAATACTACAGCCGTGAGTTAATCTAGAGGCAGAAATTAAGTTTTCTGATACAGTAGCAGCTGCTACTCCGTTGCAAGTTTTGGAGGCATCAGTGAAGAACAATTTGTGAGTGGAATATTTGAGTAAATTTGTATGATACTAAAGCCTGATCTCTGCAGAAATGTGTAAATGCTTATCATGCTTAAGTAAGAAAAGGTCTACTATTGGTAAAGAAACTGTCCAGGGAGGTGTCTGGTATATTTTTATGGGTGCCAAGGTGATTTGATTGATATGATACGGTAATCTTTTAACTCGTTCGTAAAATGGTACTGTCTTGGTGGTGTAATTTGTGTATTGTTCTAGTGATTCTTCCGATACTAAACTTGCGAGAAAGGTATGATCCTTTGCGCTTAGAATTCTTGAAGCGTAGCATAGTGATAGATATTGTCTTCTGAGGTATAGTGGCATTTCTCCTGCTAGCACTTGAAGGCTTCTTATTGGAGTAGTTCTAAAGGCTCCAAAGATTAGTCTTAGAGATGTGGTTTGAATAACATCCAGTTTTTTTGGTTGAATTTTATTTGCATTTAAACAGTTTGTATAGGGAATGCTTAATAAATAATAAAGTATAATAAAGTATCCGAAAACTCAGAATATACTCATTCCGTGTATCTTCTGTATATCAAAATTAAATATTTCGCTATATTATTAATTTTTGACAATAGTAGTCTATATTAATATTTTGAACATAAATATATTTCTTGATATTAAATCTCTACACTTCTACAGGGTGTTAATTTTGCTACGAAATTAATAAAAAAAAAACAACGAGAACATCGAGAAGAGTCCAAAAATGTAACATTATACAGGAATTTCCTTAAAAAAGAGTAAGTTTGTTCCATCCAATCAATATAGGTGGCCTTATAGTGGTATATTTGAAAATATTTTTAGAGTATGGTTCTATGTGTGCCTCAACGTTAACCCAATATTTTTTTTTTTTTTCGTTTCTCTTACGACAAATGAGTAATTGGACTTCCTCGCACTGATGCCGCACCCTGTATATAATAAGATATTTTTCTTTTCAATAATTAGTTCTCCGACTAAGTGATCAACTGTTGATCTACCTGTCCTCAATCTAGCTTGTTCTTCAGTTTCGGTATATCTTTGTATTCGTTTTCTGTTTCCATATTTATGTTCTGCTAACCGAGTTTATCACAGCAACCCTATAATTATCACATTCGTTACGTCTGCTTTTCTATGTATGGTAGATATGACACGTGTCTTTCCATTCCATTCTTCTGGGATTTCTGTTCCATTAATATGGCTAAACTTTACTAAATTAAACCATTAAATAATTTGGCTAAACTTTCCTACAATTTTGTTGTGGTCTATATATTAGCTCAGCTGGGAGCTTTTTCACCTTTTTGCGTGTTGTTTTTACTTGTTTCACATCTATTCGTATATTTATATTTTGGGTGTTGTAGTTATCTTTAAATTCTGATATATCCTTATTTTGAAGTCTTTCAAAGTAATCGTCCTATTTTCAGGTGTAATTACTGCTATTATGAGTACTTTCTGTACTTTTACGTCTTCCCAGGTATGTATTAACCATGTTGTAATTTTGTTGCTATACTTCATTTTTCTTTTGACATATTAAATCTGCCAACTTACATAAATCCCCGCGCAAAAATACCAACATTAGTAAGTCAATACCATATCGAGTATACATAATTGGTATCCTCGTCACAGTCAAAGTCAGTACGTATAAAATTAGAATTTGATTTTAATATTGAGAGTAAACGACATGGTGGACCAAATACTTGTCATGTCAACATAGTATAATGAGTTTTTTCGTGTTTTTCCTCATGATTGACAATAAGATTACTAACGAGAGAATTTTACTGTTATCATTGTGTATATCATTGTGGTTGTCTTTTTAATGACAAATAACATGATACGATTTTTCTGACTGGTATACTCAAGTTAATGTTATGTACTTAATCCAATCAACTAACATCCAGTAATCTCGTCCCACGAACGCAGCTTAAAAATATTGACAATATCAGTTTAGTCCTTTATTTTAACCGTTTAAGAAACTGTTCAAATGTTTTCAATAGCTTCTACTTTTATATTTCCTGTTTAAAATTTGGTTCATCATCATCATCATTAGCCATTTTGCGTCCACTGCTGAACGTAGGCCTCCCGTAAATAATTCCATTGCATCCGATCTTGAGCAACTTGAATCCAGTTAGACTGGATGCGCTTTAAATCGTCCGACCACCTTGTTGGAGGACGTCCTCGACTACGATAAGCATCGTGTCTAGGCCTCCACTCTAAAATTTGCTTTGTCCATCTTCCATCTCTGACCCTAGCAACATGTCCTGCCCAGTTCCATTTCAGGGTTGTAATTCTTTCAACTGCGTCCGTCACACCAGTTTTTCTCCTTACTATCTGACTCGAAACTCTGTCCCTGAGTGATACGCCCAACATTGACCTCTCCATCGCTCTCTGTGCAACTTGTATCTTATTAATTATTTTTCTGGTAAGTGTCAATGTTTCTGCTCCATATGTCAGAACTGGAAGTACACACTGATCAAAAACTTTTCTCTTCAAGCACATGGGAATAGCTGATTTAAAAACTTCCCTCAGTTTTCCGTAAGCTGCCCATGCCAGTCCTATTCTCCTTTTTAACTCTGTTGTTTGATTGTCTCTTCCCAATTTAATCTCGTGGCCCAGATACTTATAGGAATACACTTGTTCAATTTGCGTGCCATTAGTGGAAATGTTTTTTGCCAGTACCAGGTTGGTCATGTATTGTGTTTTGGAAAAATTAATTTTAAGGCCAACTCGTGCACAAGAGCTCTGAAGGTCTTGAAGAAGTTGGCATGCATGATCTGCCTGATCTGCAATAAGGACTATGTCGTCTGCAAACCTCAAGTTGTTTAAAAATTCCCCATTTATATTTAATCCAATATTTTCCCAATTATTTTTTCTCATAGCACTCTGTAATAGGGCGGTGAATAGTTTAGGAGAGATAGTGTCTCCTTGCCTAATACCTTTCTCCAAGGGAAATGTGTCTGTGTCACCATAGTACATTTTTACAGCAGCTGTTGTGCTATCATATATATTTCGAAGAAGAGTTGTGTACCTATGGTCAATACTGCACTCTGTAAGAGCTCTTAACATGGAGCTATGCTGGACTGAGTCAAATGCTTTCTCAAAGTCTACAAATATTAATATCAATGGCTTGTTGTATTCTATAACTTTCTCTATCAAGGATTTTATTACTTGTAGGTGGTCATTTGTTCCAAAGCCACTCCTAAATCCGGCCTGCTCTAGAGGTTGATGAAAATCTAGCTTAGGTCCCAGTCTGTTAGTAATTATTCTCATAAAGAGTTTATATAAATGAGATAATAAGTTGATAGGTCTGTAGTTGCCAATTTCTGTTACATCTCCTTTTTTATGCAATATTATCATAATGGCATTATTCCATTTTTCTGGCGTATTTCCTTCAAAGAGGCAGGCATTATAAAGGGTTTTTAAAGCCTTTATGACGCATTATGAAATTTGGTTATGGACTTTAAAATAAAACTGAGTTATATCAAGACTTTATTAATTTATACTTATTAAAAAGAGAACAGTTCCCACTATTTACTTGAATCCTTAGGCGGCATAGTACGCTCAATAAAATATACAAGGTTCGGCTACAGGGCCATTTGGTTCGGTCTGTTAATAATCGATTAAGTGATATATACTGTATTCTGTACTTCTTGTTTATTGTAGTTGATATGACATCCAAAGAGCTTAGCGTAAATCGGGATTTTGGTCTGCAATAAAGAATGCTTATCGAACCTATTAAAATTTTTTAGAATTGCTATATTTTTTTTATAAAATTAAATTTTTATTACCTATTAAATATTTATATCGATTAAATGCTAAAAGATTGATATTGAATTAATATGAGGGAAGATATCAAGTAACATTCTCATAGTAACTTGTGACTCTATGGCAATTTAAACACAATGGGAAAATATTATTGGCGTTGAAAAAATCATTTCCGCTTCAAAAAATTTAAATTGGTGTATTTCAACTTGAAACAGAAACACTTGGTAATAAAATGTGTGTAAATATTGCTTTGATTTTAATTAACTATTGTAATAGCCTCCTAAACGACTTTTGAGAAAGATTTTTTCAGCTTGTTTACTTTCCATTGTGTAAATATTATTGATCGGTTTCTACAAAAATTTACGATAAAATTTATCTTCTCTTTTATGTTGCGTTTAGATTTGCCAAGATGGTTTTTTAGTTAGTAATAAAATTTTTTTGATCTATAGTTTTTCATTTTATCATTTATTTTCTTATGATCAAATTCTATACAAAAAAGAACTTGTAATGAAATATGGAAACGGGGTCTGAACCTGTTTTCTTGACGCAATAGAGGTATTTTTTAAATGTGATTAAACCAGAATTAATTGTAAAAAATAATTACATTTTATTATTCGTATGAAATTCTAATGAGAAATATATTTTACATTTGTTTTTGACGTTTCTATTTCCAATCGGGACATGGTCTTTAAAAAAAAATTGAAATTTGTTGAGTCAACTGTTACATTGGCTGCCACAAATGCTTTGTGGCAGGCAATGTAACAGTTGTCTTAGTTGGTCTTGGTACCGAGAGGACAACATCACCCTCATAATTTCAACTCAAAATATGGCTGTTATAGATCAGGGAAATAAGATTTTTTTCGTAACACTGACCCGGTCAGGCAAATGACAGTTGTTTTGAATAGTATGGACATCTATAACAAGAACCTGTATTATGTTTGTTGAAGTCGAGTTTTTGGACTCAATGAGTTATTAACAATTTAAGATTAAAAACGGTAAATTTTAATCGTTTTTGTCTACCAGCAAAAAGTGAAGCGTTTGAAACAAATTTAAGAGTAATAAACTTAATGATATAGTTATATAAAAACCTCTAAAATGGCGTTTTTTACATGTTTTTATCCTTATTTGTTGTTTAGTAAGGTGCAAAATAAGTCGGATAAAAATTTCGGTTTTTTATAAATTTTTATACCTTTTTTAAAAATGAGCTTAGGACCCTCATATAACACGGAATGTTGGACTTTGTAGTGCTTAAACTATGATAAAAATTTCAAAGCAATCGGCCTAATAGTTAAAAAAAAAACTTGGTTAATCAGAAAGTCAGAAAATGATGAAGTTTACAGTAGTTCTATGGATAGCCTATGAAAGGAGAAGTAAGTTCTATTAACTTTATAAAAAAATGAAGAAACATACTTTTAAATACGGCAAAATCTTTTTGCAAAATATATCGATATTTGCTTATAAACAATCACTTATAAACAAAACTTTTAACTATTGTCTGCAACAAAATTATTTTTTCATATTTGGAAAGCTTGTATATTTCTACAAATTGAAAAACAAAAAAGTTGTCCTAGAATAATTTGAGACGAAGTTAGTCCCTTTTTTTTTAAACTTGACAGTAGCTTTGTATAGCTCTTTATAACAATTAAGAGATCCAATTAGCGTCATTTGAAAGAACATACTTTAAAGTTATAATGTGACAAATTCAATATGAGGTGAAAGCTTAAGTTTATACGTTTCAAATGCGCAAGTCCATTTTGATTTTATATGGCAAAATCAGTTTAAAATATACATAAAAAAAATTGATATACCGTTGCGTTTCGGGATATAATATAAGACTTGTCGACTTTAACGTTCGAAACACGTTGTTTATTTCTTAAGCAGGAAATACACCATTCAATTCGGTTGAACACTGTGGATGATTCAACCAAAATGAACCATGTATTTTGCAATTCAATAAAAGCGTTCAACAAAATTGAACGTTGAAATGAGATGAGATAATTTCTACTTTCGTTCAACTTCGTTGTACAACTGGAATCATTCATCCTCATTGAAGCGTCTATACAAGTTTTGTTGATTGTGTTCGATTCAACCGTTTATTTCATTTTGACTTGTGATATAAAAAGTAGCTTTTGATAAAAGATGCGTTTTTCTCATTAGGATCCAAACAATTTGAATTTTTTAACATTTTTATAACTTCGGATACTTCTTGTTCATTGGTTGAAGAAAGAAAAAATGAATTTGATGGAGCTTGAACTTTTTCATAGTTCTAAATTGTGTTGTCTGGTGTATGTGGACGGGATTTTATAATATTCTCAGCAATTTCAACAAAAAAGTTATTGAAAGAGTCACAAAATATTTTGGTTGTTGAAATATGTAAACCATGTGTTTTATTTCCCTCATAGTTAATTACCTTCCAACACGTCTTGGATCTATTCTTTGAAGTTAATATCAATTGATAATATACCAACTTTTTCGTTCTTTTCAACTTAGCATTGTAATGATTTTTACATCGTTTATATTTGCTGTAATGTGCTGGGTTTTTAGTAAAATCAGCATGTATTTTATATGTTTTGCAATAATTGATTTTATATATTTTTAAGTTGTCATTGAACCATCATCCACATTGTTCAACCGAATAGAATGAAGAATAAATTGAATCGTGTATATGTATGCTTTTCAATTTGATTGAACAATGTAATTGAATCATCCACATTGTTCAGTCCACATCCGCATTGAATGGTGTATTTCCGCCTTTAGCCATAAGCTGAATCTTGTTTTATTCGAAAGAATATGATACAATCAATATTGAATAGGCAGGTTCCCGTATTTTTGTTTTTATTTTTTTAATTTGATGTCTAACCTATTAAAAACTGACATCGAAAACGTTAAAATTGTTTTTCGGTTATTTTAGTTGTTTATTTGCATTTTACGCGTAAAGTATTTTACAAAAAACGCAAGAATAGCTGTCATACATTGTTGTTATACATAAATAGGCTGTCATTCTATCGTTTAAAAGTTTAAAAGATTAAGTTTCAGCACGTGGATATGAAATCGACTTTTTTTCGACAAAAGCCATCCGCTTAGCATGTTTGACAAGAAATAAAAAACCTATATTTTATAGTTAATTTGATATTTTTTATTTCCAAAGCAATACACAAACCAATATTCTTTTCAGAAATAATTGAATAGGCTATTTTTTTGTAAAAGCTATTATAAATAAATTATTTACAATTTTTTTTTTTATTTAGAATTGCCACATTGAAAAAGTATATATTAATCATAATCATATATTTATATTTAATAATAAAAATTACATCAAATATTACTAAAAAGAAAATAAAAAACTAAATGAAATTGTTGAAACAAATTAGATGGTTTATTTAACAATTTAATTATTTAAATAATGCATATTCGTATTGTATGCAAACAGTGCATGGAAATAAAAAAAAACAGCGAAATCCATAAACAAGAACCAGAGATACAGTTAACAGCTCCTTTCCCTGCATCGCTCCCGCGAAAGTCCACTTTGGACCACATTTTTAAGCTTTGTGGACGATTCCATTGTAAGGTAATCTTTTCCAAATTTATAAGTTTAAAGTATGTTCTTTCAAATGACATTAATTGGATATCTTAATTGATATCTTTAATTGACAGCAAAGTTGCTGTCAATTAAAAAAGGGACTAACTTCGTCCCAAATTGTCCTGGGACATTTTATTTCTTTCCACGTTTTTTCTATATTGTTAGGGTTTGAGACTTTTACATTTGCTTCCAACTCTTTAGAATAATCTTTTTCAATAAGATCCGACTCTATTTTCTTTAAATTCCATTTTTTTCTTTTTGTATATTTCTTGTGTCTTTAATAATTTTCATTTCTATATTTTCCATTACTCGGAAGTGGTCAGAATCTGCATTTGCACCCCTAAATAACCTGAATCGTTTTTCTCCTCTTTATTGAAATTAAAATATAATCTTTCGTTACCCTCAGTTGATCCAGGATAATATCGATAACCCTTAAATGGCCTACTGACTGGACAACCTCCGTCCGTCATTGTTTTTTTTTGCGTAAAAAAGTGTTCTTCCACAGAATTAACAAATATGGATTAATCTTATGAAACACATCCTTCTACAGATAACACATATTCGATTACATCAATTTACCGCCAGACAAATAGCTCCTAAAACCGGATTCATAGAGAAAAGGGAAATACGAGAGCAAATTTTGAATCTACGACAACTTATCGAAAAATGAGAATACAACGTCCTCATGTATCCCTGTTTCATGGACTACGAGAAAGCCTTGGATAACGTACAATAGCATTTCCTATAGCCAAATCTTAATAATATGAACATTCCTATTCTCCCAAGATCATTTAGCGTATATAGTGAACACACATAGACGAGCGGGAAGGAGGCATTTCAGTAGATGGAGTCAAGCTGATCAATCTATAAAGTGAGGAAGAGCTTTCATTTACCTCGAATTAATAAAAACAAGACAAAAGTAATGATTTTCGATAGAACCAACAACAACCGCATGGAAATTCAGAACATTGCTGGATGTTAAGAAGTTGAAAGTTTCATTTATTTATTCAGCACCGTCACTACTAAAGCTGTGAACAAAAAATTCGACGACGTAATGAAATACGAAAAAACACATACATAACAAAAAAGACTAAGATCTATACTAACAACGATTTCCCAATATCTGAAACAATTACCATCCCAACATCGGATAGGAAAAGAATCGATGCATTTGTGATGTGGTGTTAAAGAAGAATGCTTCGAATTCCTTGGACAGCCAAGACTAAATACATCTGTTCTTGTTAATTTTTTTTGTGATCTGCACATACGATGACCTCAATATAACAATTAGGGTCATCCCAAAAGGAAGAGATGATATTATGTTCAATCTAGAACTCGCTGCTTTCTTTCTTTCGCATTGGGTATGTATATTAAAAGAGAAAAAAATGAAAGCCAGAGAACTATATAAAACTATATTTTTATAAGAAGTAAAACCAAACATAAATATACCTAAACACATACAATTATAACTAAAGAAGAATATATACAAACTTAAATAATAGTCAATACGAAGCGACACACCAAAAGACAGCCATAAACAAATCAAAACAAAAATGTCGATTCTAAAAAGACTGCTGACCGAAAGCAGTAAAATAATTTCGTATATATACCACGTTATAAAGAGAAACTGCAACAAGGTTAACAATCCACGACATCTCTCCAATTTCATATATTGAAAAATATTAGCATTCTTTGGATACATAACCGAGTCCAAGGAAAGCCGGAGGGGAGAAGAAGTCGAAGCATATGACCAATGTGATGGACTGATACAATCGAGAAGTTATTAAATATGAACTTCGTCAATGTAATCTTCTTCTTTAAGTGCCGTCTCCCAATCGGAGGTTGGATATCATCATCACTATCTTTACTTTATCTACTGCTGCTCTAAAGAGTTCTATAGAACTGTATTTAAATCAGTTTCTTAAATTCTTCAATCATGACACTCTCCTTCTTCCTATACTCCTTCCTCCTCTTATCTTTTCCTGTATTATCAGCCTTGTTCCTAGAATCTTGACAGTTCATATCGCTGTCCCCTCATTAAGTGTCCCAGATATTGTAACTTTCTTATTTTTATTGTGTTTAATATTTCGCATTCTTTGTCCATTTTTCGCAATACTTCCGTGTTAGTTTTCTTCTATATCCATGCTATTCTAAGCATCCTCCTGCAACATCACATTTCAAAGGACTGTAACTTATTTATGTGATCTTGCTTCAATGTCCAGCTTTCAACTCCATATTGCAGTATCGAAAACACGTAGCATCTCAGTGCTCCTACTCTCAGTTCTACTCTAAGATCTTTATTGCAGAGAATTGTTTTCATTTTTACAAACGCATTTCTTGCTCTTATTTCGGTTGTTTGATCATTATTGTCTGAAATCCAGGTTCCTAGGTATTTGTATTTATCAACCCTTTCTATCGGTACATTTCCCAAGTGTATGTTTGTTGGTATATTTGTTTTCTTTGTTATTATCATGTATTTGATCTTTTTTTATATTCATTTATATATGTAATAGTCCATATTTTTCACAGAAACTGTTTGTTTTGTTTAGCAGTAATTGGAGTTGTTCAGCAGAGCTTGCCATAATCACGGTGTCATCTGCATATCTTATGTTGTTAATAGATCTTCAGTTAATTATTATTCCTTCACTTTGAGATAGTAATGCTTCTTCAAAAGTGGCTTCACGATATACATTAAATAGTAATGGGGACATAATACATCCCTGCCTAACTCCTCTCTTGATTTCAATTTCTGGACTGGGTTCGTTATCTATTACGATTTGTGCTCTTTGATTCCAGTAGTGGTTTGTTATTATTCGTAAGTCCCTGTGGTCTATGTTTTTGTCTTTAGAATTTGGACTAATTTTTCATGTCTTACTTTGCAAATGCTTTGTCAAATATATATATATATATATATATATATATATATATATATATATATATATATATATATATATATTTATGTATATATATATATATATATATACATATATATATATATATATATATATATGTATATGTATATATATATATATATATATATATATATATATAATATAAAATTAATGTTTCTTGGGTTTAGGTTCAATAAAGATATGTTACATGTGGAACTAGATTTTATTTTCCATTGCAATCAATCAACGTTTCGGCAGGAAACCCTTGCCTTTGTCAAGATTCTAAAATATGTATATATATATATATATATATATATATATATATATATATATATATATAAGGACAAACAGATATTGTAAAATATGTATATATATATATATATATATATATATATATATATATATATATATATATATATATATATATATATATATATGACTTACCAAAACGTAAAACGTGACACGGACATTAACGAACTGACATATAAAAGTTGATATCTGATATCTCATTGTTTACTGTTATTAGTATATAATTATTTTTATATGGGCGTATCGTTGATGTTTTCGAAAAAGGTAAGGTGGAGATATGTTATGACTTTAAGAGCTTTTTATGATGTTATATATCAGATTAAAATATATATATATATATATATATATATATATATATATTTATATCAACTTTTATATGTCAGTTCGTTAATGTCTGTGTCACGTTTTACGTTTTGGTAAGTCATATATATATATATATATATATATATATATATATATATATATATATATATATATATATATATATACATATTTTACAATATCTGTTTGTCCTTATATATAAACCCAAGAAACATTAATTTTATATTAAATATAATACGGTTCAAGAAACTCAAAACTTCAATATATATATATATATATATATATATATATATATATATATATATATCCGGTTTTTTTTGGGCGTTACGCCCGTCCGGTAGGGATCTATGGAGGAGTATCACCGAGCCGCAAGCCCTTATCTCTTGCCATACTGCTCTACCATAGGCCGATCAGATCCCAGCATATTCTAGTCTAAGCCGCAGATTCATCTAGAATTTTAAACTGCTGCGTTAGACTTTTTGTTTTCTGTACAGCTTTGTCAAATACTTTTTCAAAATCGTCAATGTAATACGTGACACCAAAAATAGGGATAGATGAAGAGACAACGTAAAAGAGCAACATTTATAATCACTACTCATCCGTTAAGATTACAAAATATCACGTATAGATTGGAACGAAGGAAAATCCTGAATGATGTAATAAAAGTCCTTTTACCACAGACCTCATAAGAATAATCTAGGTTTGTTTCAGAAATACCAACATTATAAGATGTTATATAAGGTATATATTTTGTATAGTACACTTGCTTTCACTTTTGAAATAGCTACCCTAAGAACGACACAGAACGATGTGTTTTATGAATAGCAACGCGATAAATACCAGAAAGAATTTACAATAGGAAGAAAAAAAATCAGCAGTTGAAGAATATTGTGTCTATCGTAAATACGTTATCAAGTTTTGTAAAAAACAATTTTGAATCATTATACACAATTTTTAATAGATCTTTTTTTTAATTTTTAAGTATAAAATAACTAATTTTAAACTTTTCCTGTAATAATAAAGCAAAGTGCATTCTCTTATAAATGTTATGTAACCATTATGGTTTCATCTACTAATCTAAATTTATTTCTTGCAGCCATAACATTATCTCAAGAGTATGAAGACGACGACGAGGATTATGAGGATTTTTCCAACATAAATTCCACGTCAAACGGTAAGTAATAAATTATTTTTAAGTCAGGTTCAGAGTCGAACTGTGCCCTGTGGGTCAAAATAAAGTTAAAAAATGCACTTATATTTTAGATATTTTATTTTACTTCTATTTAAAAAACAACAATAATAAAACAATATTCTTATCATATGATTTGACCGACATAAAATATGGTCATATTTACTCAAATTTACACCAATAATTATAGTACGAAATCCCACTGCAAGAACACTACGTTTATAACGTAGTTAATCAAAGTCACATTTTTACATACATTTAAGAATCGAATATAACAGGTTTCCAGTCAATAAGTGGCCACATATAGTTTTAATTCAATTAATGGTAATTCATTTTTGAACAAAAATTTCGATCATTTCTTTTTTTAAATTAAATGCGCTGCTCATAGCGTATATGCAAGTTTTTTATATCAAATTAAAGCTATTTTTTTAATGTGATTACATAAGGTTACCCGAGAAAAAATGGTCGAAAATTTGGGTTGCCAGCTGTTAAAAACGTGAAGTATTAAAAATGTAAAAAAGAGGTAGCGTGCGTGGCCACTGGTTTTATGTGACTAGTGTTAGTTGTGTGAGGGTAATAATGTCGTTACAAGCTAACTCTTTTACTTTATCTTTGATACCTCGCGTTTTTAACAGCTGTTAATTTGAGACAATTTTTTCTCAGGCAACCTTACCTATATCATCGTATAAAAAAATTAGCTTTAATGTGATACAAAAACATGCATATACGTCATGAACAGCGCATTTTATTTAAAACATAACTTAACGAAATAAAAGTTTTGTTAAAAAATTTATTCCCTTAATTGAGGTCTATTTTTGATCTTCCCAATTTCTGTTTTATTTTGCTTTGATTTCGTTACCGTGATAACAACGTTACTATATGATGAAGAGACAGTTGATTGTTATTTGTCAAAATTGTCAGTCTATCCAATATCTACATTTACTATGTGTTAATTACTGTATTAAAATAAAAAAATTAAGCGTATATCAAAACGTCGGTGGTTGGTAGGTCTCCCTGGCGTCAAGGGCTCGCCTGCGGCTCGGCCTGGAATTTGTCTGCCACTTTCCGGTCTTGTAACGTAAATTACTATTTTTAAGACCGACCAAACAATTTTTCTGGACAATTTGTCCAGAAAATAACGTTTTGTCGGTCAAGAAAAAGGGCTCCGATTCCTATTTTTTATCATTCCAAGTTGTTAAATAATACAGTCTGCCTTGATTTTGTTACTTTGGTAACAACGTTCCAATTTATTATGAAGTGACAGTTGCTTTTTAATTTTTAATTATCAAACTTTTTTTCCTGAGTTCGCAAATTTAACAACATAGATTCAGATTTTGAATTATCCGACACAAAAAATAAAATTCCAGAAGACATGTTATAAGTAACAAAGTTATTAGCGACTTAAATATGCAGTGCTCGTATCTTTTGAATTGGTATACTTATAAATAAACGGACGTAGTGTTCAACTAGTCATTACAGGTGGCGTAATACTAATAGATAACGTTAGAGAGACACTATGACCGATAATTTTAAATGGGACCTTCTGGCAAGTGATATCTCGTTTAAAAGGTATTGAACATAACAACTAGTCAATCATATTTTGTTTGGGTTTAAGCTTATTTTGTTGAATAAATTAAATAATTAATATAATTTTAGTTTGGTTTTTAATTAATAAATATTTAAGAACCAGTTCTTGTATTAATGTTTCCAAATG
This sequence comes from Diabrotica balteata, assembly GCA_918026665.1. Taxonomy (NCBI): domain Eukaryota; kingdom Metazoa; phylum Arthropoda; class Insecta; order Coleoptera; family Chrysomelidae; genus Diabrotica; species Diabrotica balteata. Next base: position 89,851,024 of record OU898279.1, on the reverse strand, counting down.
TGGTCCATCTACTTTCTAACAGTAATGCATCCTATTGCTAAACTCTCGTCATACTCGTTCAAATTTGTCGGGGTAAACATTCTTTAACAACTCGTTCTCAAAATGCCAATACTATCTAGTACGCTAGCGTAAACCTTAGATTTCTTCCACAGAAAAAATCTAATGATGTAAAGTCCGGTGACCGAGCTGGCCATTCTATCGAACCTGTCATCCAATCCATCTACCACGATATTTCTCTTCTAGGTATCGTTTTACTACATGATAATAGTGTGCAGGAGCACCTTATTGTTGAAAGGTTATTTCCAAGTTGCAGAATTCTTCCAGAATTTGAAGAATCCACGGCTCAATTTTGCAATATCTACAGATATACTTCATCGGTTAACATTGGTTAACATCGTTTAACATCGGTTAACATCGGTTAACATCGGTTAGCATTGAGAAAAACAGGCCGAACTATATGGTTTCCCAGAATACCTGCCCAAAAATTTACTTTTTCTGTAAATTGAGTATGTTTTTCACGAAAGACGTTAGGCTTTGTGTTACTCCAATACCTCACATTGTGTGTATTACCATTTCCATTGATGTAAAAAGTACTTTCGTAACTAAAACAAATTGTTGACCCCCGTAACTAAGACGAATACTACCAGAAAATTGATTGTATATCTCAAAAGAGATTAACAACTTTATGGGAATTATTTACAATTAAGACCACCCCATTCCAACCATAGTCGGCTATTTTTATTATGGAAACTGTTCAACCCAATTAGTAGGCTTACATTCTATGGAAAAGATCCCTGAAAAATCGCCTCTTATCTTAAATTAGAAAATCCAGCAGACTTCACAGGTCACTGCTTTCGTAAAAGCTCAGTTAACCTACTCATAGGTAGAGGAGGGGATAGTATAAATTTAAAACGTTACAGATGATGGAAATCTTTTATTGTAACAGAAGACTAGAACACAGAATAACGACTATTCAGGACTACATCTTATTCGAAATCAATATTGGAAAGAATATTATCATAAGAGTTTTATTTAAAAATCCTTTATAAAAGGTGTAAATAAAAAGACTTGTACAGGCTACATCACAACATAACGTTTTTGGGGCTAAATAGTCCACCATTAGTGCATTTACCAGGTGTAAATGAGTCATAAGCTCCTAATGGAAGACAAAATCGAATTTCAGGAAGACATTTCAGAAGAAACCTACGAAGGGAATATTCAACAAGAAGTAATAAAAACATGTAAATAACGAACTACTCAAAGCAGCACCGGATAAATTATTGGAGAAACTTGCAGTTATCTTGAATAAGTGCCTCAACGAACCCTTACCCAAACGTTACGTTACCCAAAGAATGAAATAATCATCATATGTTTTATAAGAAAAAACAAATTAAAAAATCAGAAAATATAATCGGTTTTAGAGTTGTTCGCTCTTATATATATAGAGAGACGCGTATAAATAGGGTAAACTCTCCATTTAACCTTTGTCGACCTTAGAAATCCTACTATACCGTACCATTAAATCAGTTGTGGTTGTGCATGAACAACAATGGTGTTGGATAAAAATTAAAGCTAAAAAAGCTCTACACTCAGGATGTACCAGCGCAGTCAAAGTAGCCAAGACGACGTCTGATAATTTTTGGATTAGTAAAGGCTTAATAATATTAATGAATTAATTACTATTTAAATGGGAATAATCCACAATTAAAGGTTAAAGTACGTTTATTGACGTTTCAATTTCCAATTCGGAAATCGTCCTTAAAATACAAACATTAGTAAATTAAACAAATATTGTTTTTTGTACTTGGTAAAAAATTCTTGTAATAATTTAATTTTATCCGACTTATTTATATTGACAATTCAGACATACATTATACGTTTTAAAGTAGACGACTTTAAAATGATATTGCCAATATTGTTGAGTTGCGCTCCTGGGACGACTTTACTTGTAAGATAGTTCATTCGATTACCTGAAATCAACTTTAACTTGAGAATATCCGTCAGAAAAAATCATAGCATGTAATTCGGTTTTAAAAAGACAAACACATGCCATGACGACAGTAAAATTCTCCTGTTAGTGTTTCTATAGTAAATTATGAGGGTGTGTGTGTGTGTGTAGTTTTATTTTATGACTAGAGACATAGTCCATTAGCCTATTATGTTTTGAGTTATTAATTAATTTTTTAAACAATTGTTATAGAGAGAACCCGTAACAATAAAATCTTAACTTCTATTGACTTATATATAAGTACGTAACTACATTAATTTTTTTTTCATTAATTTTTTTTTTCATTATATTTTTTTTTTATTTTATTTTTTTTATTTTTTTTTATTTTATTTTTTTTTTTTTTATTTTGTTTTTATTTTTTTTATTTCTTTTTTTTTATTCTTTTTTTTTAGTTTTTTTTTTACTGGAAGGAAAAGGAAAATATATGGTTTTGCTGATTTACATACGCCTAGGGGTCTATCAAGGCGATTTGCACAACACAAAATTAGACCACGGATAGAAAGGTTAACAACTGGGTTAAAACAAAGGACTTATCTAACTAACTTTTTATATTTGAAATATATACACTGTTACAATAATACATTTAGAAATTCAATTTCATTTCACGTACGTGGCGAAAAATGATTTCATAAATATGCAAGTTATTGGTTTTTATTAAATCTGATAAATTAAAAGGTCTTTTAATAAGAATTTTTTCCTTATTGATATACTCGTATATTTTTATTATAAATTGGTTTATACATCGTGTATTTAATGAGCAATTTAAAACTAAATGCTCAATTGAGCCTTCTTCGCCACATTCGCAAAATGGAGTTTCAGCTAAATTAATTCTGAACTTATGTAACGAAGACAGAGCATGGTTAAATCTTATTCTACATAGTATTCTAATCATATCTTTATTAAAATTTGAGTTTTTGAACCACGTTGAGGACTGTATTTTTGGTTTTATATCTTTATAATATAATCCTTTGTTGGACAAATTGTACATTGTTTGCCATGAATTTAACATTTTTTTCCTTAGATGAGAATTTAGATCCTCAATTACACATTTATATTCTGATTCTTTAGATGGTTCATTATATTTAGCAATTTTGTCTACTATTTCATTATTTAATATTCCACAATGGGCTTTTATCCAACAAAACATTACATTAGATCCTCTTAATTTCATTGTACCCACCAGGTTTATAATTTCAGATAACACATAATTAAATCCAATATTGTTATATTTAGAAATATTTTCAATTTTTTGTATTGAACTTTTACTATCAGAGAATATAACGTAATTAGATTTTGTTCTTAAGAAATTACTAATTGTTTTAAGTGCTTCTAATATTGCTATTAGTTCAGCGGTATATATCGAGGTTTTAATATTTAGATCTACTACTGTACTAAATTTTCGATCTGGATCGTAAAAGGCAGATGTAACCTTTAAATCTGATTTAGATGCATCCGAAAAAATATATGAGTAATTAGGGAACATAGACTTTATGTCAGCTTGGAACATGCTATTCCGGATATATTGTGGGAATTCTGAGTAGTCTCTAAGGTATCCTACTTTTATGCTGTCCAAGTGTTCTAATTCTATTTTAAAACAGGGTAATTCTCTTGAAGTCGAAATGTCCTTACTAAGTTGTATCCTTACGTATTTGTACGATTCAATAAAAGGAATTGTAGGCTTTTTTTGCCAATATTCCTTGACAAGATCGTAAATACTGAGCTCGAAGCATTTTTGGACTACCGGACTTTTCTTTGCATACATCTTTAATAAAAACTTCTCCGTTAAGTAATCTCTTCTGAAATTTAGTGGAGGTTCATTGCATTCTACGTTTAAAGTTGAAATGGGTGTACTCTTAAGTGCACCTATACTTATTCTTAAGACTTTATTTACTAGCCTATCTAATTTCTTCAGATGAGTCTTCGCTGCTTGACTATAAAAAATTGACCCATAATCTATTATTGAACGAATATAAGCTTTATAAAAGGTAAGCGTAATATTTGGATCAGCTCCCCAACTTGTATGACACACTGATCTTATTGCATTTAATCCTTTTTCTGTTTTTGTTATTAAGCGGTCTATGTGTTCGTTCCACAATAACTTCCTATCTATTACCATACCCAAATAGTTAATGGATGATTGAACCTCAAAATTAACGTTATTGAATACTATGGATTGTGGTAATCTATGTTTTTTGGAGAATATACATGCTTGGGTTTTCTTTGTAGAGATGCTGAGACCTATATTAAAATAATACTCTTCTATTGTCGAAAACATTTCACTCATTATATTGATACCTTGATCGATTTCAACTTTAGGTACATATATACACACATCATCAGCAAACTGTAGAACATTTCCTCTTGTATTAATTTTTTTGTGTAAGTCTGAGGTATAAATGAGATATAGTAAAGGACTAAGGATGCTTCCTTGCGGTAACCCAACATTAGAAATTCTTGGATCCAATAGTTCATTATTGATTTGAAGTTGTAGATTCCTATTTGAATACAATTTTATTATTCTTTTACCAAAGTCACTTGGTATTCCTATCTTCTCCATTTGTTGATAGAGGATATTTAATTTGATATTATCATATGCACCTTCTACATCTATGAATAGAGATACCAGGGATTTACGTTCAGAAAAGGATATATTAATGTCTAGGATAAGGTTAGCTATATTTTCTGATGTCGATCTTAGTTTACGAAACCCATATTGTGTGTCACTAATTTTGTTATTTTTCTCTAACCATAATTCAAGTCTTCTCTTTACCATCCGTTCGAATGTTTTTAAAATACACGATCCTAACGAAACTCCTCTATATGAATCCGCTGAGTCTATATCTTTATTTGGTTTTAAAATCGGTATAATTACATAATCCTTCCATGAATCCGGAAATTCAGCTTTCATCCATATTAAATTAATTATATTTAACAATTTTATTTTCTGACACCTTGGTAAGTAATACAGCATAATATAATGGACATTGTCTAAGCCAGGAGCAGTATTTTTATGACACTTTAAACTATATTCTAGTTCTTTTAGAGTAAATTCATTTAACAAATAGTTTGAATTATTATTATTCACTTTTTTAGGATGGTTTACATTTAAATTTGCTGAAACCCAGGGCGGAGCTAACTTATTTAAAAATTCTTCAGTCCAATTATCTTTTTTTACTTGATTTTTTGGGACATTATAAGTATTTTTGATTTTTTTAATTTCTTTCCAAATTTCTTGGACCGGAGTATTTTTATTTAATTTATTACAAAATTCTCGCCAAGAAGCTTTTTTACTTTTTAATATTGTTTTTTTCTTAATTGCCTCTGCTTTCTGATATTTTATGTAATTTTCATATGTACTATTTCGTTTAAATTGTAAAAAAGCTTCTTGCTGAAACTTTATAGCTTGTGCACATTCTGGGTTCCACCATTTTTTATTAAACTTACTATTGATCGTCATTTTTTTCTTAGGTATTGATAATTCACAAGCATCATTAATTATATTGATAAATGTATTATATATGTTATTAATATTTTCATCAGTATTTATATCTTTGGTGTCAATAGTTTCAAGAATCGAAGAAAATAACGACCAATCTGCTCTGTTCACGTTCCATCGGGTTCTCTCATTAACTATTGTTATACTATCAACATCGCTTTCAATTATTATTGGAAAGTGATCAGAACCTAGAGCTACATTTTTTACGTTCCAATCAAAACAGGAAGATATGTCACTGGAACATATAGTTATGTCCACAGCTGATTTATTTCTATTGTATAATCTAGGTATTATAGTTTCGGCCCCATTATTTAAAAAACATAACTCACAGTCTTCTATTGCTGTTAATAGACTAAGTCCAGCCCTATCATTCTGATCGCAACCCCATGCATTATGGTGACAATTAAAGTCTCCTGCCACCAAAAATGGTGTACTTAAACTATTAAAAAACTTTTTCCATTCACTCTCTGATACGTTTAAATTTGGTTTAGCATACACTGAATATATATTAAGAACTTTATTTGATTTTAATTTGACTGTTATTGACATACTCATAACCTGATTGATTTTATGATGATTTGGATGACCTGTGAACTGAATGTATTTTTTAGTTAAAATAGCTAATCCTCCATAACCATCATCTCTATCTCTCCGAAATATATTATAACCACTGAAATTAATATTATTTTTTTCTTTTAACCACGTTTCACTAATTATAGCTATATCAATATTATTTTCAAAAATAAATTTCTCAAAATGACCTTTATTGTGTACAATGGACCTAGCGTTCCACTGTACAATTTTGAACTTATTCATTATCTGCGAGAATACGACTTAAATTATTTTTAAAATCGTCAAACATTTTTATATTGTCTAAAGTTATTGAGTTATTCTTTAATACATTTTTAAAAGTGCTTATAATCATATCACAAACAGAGTTTATTTTACAGTTTTTATTTAAATTTGAGCTCATTGTTGATTGGGAATAGTTAGGGATATTTCTATAATTTTGATATACCGGTTGACTACTAGTAGATGGAGATGAAAGAATCTCCTTATGCTCGTCGGAATATCCTGAACGGGGATAATTAGGATAACTTTCTAAATTTCGTCTGCGTTTAACTGGTACTGAGTAATGAGTGCTTTTATTTACATTCTTTGTCACCGTTGCGTAACTATGATCATATTTTTTATTAGCCTCACTATAGGATAAATTTTCTGTGGCCATATATGTTTTAATTTGTTTTTGACGATAAAATTCTTCACAATTTTTCCTATCCGTTGCTTCATGATTTCCTTTGCATAAAATACATGATGTCAATTGCGAATTACATGAATTTGTTTCATGTTCATTGCCACATTTTCCACATCTAACTTTACCTCTACATTGTGCATTAACGTGGCCGTACCTCATGCACTGTCTGCATTGAATTACTCGTGGAACATATATGTCAACATCGTAAATAATTTTTTCTATTACTACCTGTTTAGGTATCATTTGCCCCTTAAAAGTAACAATAACTGCCATTGTCGGGAGTAACTCACCATTTACCTTTCGTTTTATTCTCCTTACTTCATAAACTTTAAAATTATTTCCATATTTAGGTTTAATTATGTTTAATAAATCATCGTCTTTGATATCCTTGTCAATACTTTTTATTACACCTTTTTTGTATGTAAAGAAAGTGGGTATATAGGCCTCGTAATTTTTTTCCTGAAATACTTTAGACTCGACTAACTTGTTGGCACTATTAAATGAATTTAATTCGACTTTAACTTTATTTCTACCAGTTACAGAAATATTTAAAATGTTATCCCTGATCTCCGGTTCTGCGTTTAAAATTAATCTTGCAGTAGAAATTTTATGAAACTTACCTATGTTTCCTTCTTTACTTTGCACAAATACATAATATGGACCTTGGTCCGTTGAACTGTATTTATTTTTTTGTTTTATTATTTTTTCAATACCACCTGTTTCGTCGCTTTTTCCATTTCCGCTAAATTCCATATTCACTTCATCTATAATTATACTTTTTCCCCTATCAGGAGGTTCATATCTTCCGTCCGAATCCCCGATCATAACAATCAAAAACAAATAAACAAACACTTAATGAAGATTCGTTCACGCACTGATAAGAACTTTACCTGACCACTGCCAAAAACGAACTGAACTGAAATCATGAGGGAAAAAACAGGAAACACAACTCATAATACTATCCCGACATGGTAAGCATTTGGTCTTGCATTTAGTTTACCTTCAATAAACTTCAAATTCTCATTTTATATGTTAGTTATTTAAAAAACATAAATGATGTATCCTCTATATGTTACTGACTTACTAATACTGGTATTTTCTTTTTAATAACATCCTCTTTCAATATGGGTAACCAGATCTTACTACATTCTGCCGAGGAATTTGCGACACAATTGGTCTCATTTACCATAATTAAAGCCGCTTTTTTGATTTTTCTTTTTTTACCATCCGTTTCTTTTAGGACTACCTTTGAATCATTCCATTGAACCCTATGTTCATTATTCCATGCGTGTTTACATATTTGAGATCTATCAAATTCTCTATTTTTAATATAAGATTGATGTTCACTTATTCTAACATTTCATGGCCGTGATGTTTCACCCAAATAAAACTGATTGCATTCATAAGGAATTTTATCAATGCAACTCGTCCTTTTTTGTTCATTGTTAGGTTTTATTTTGGACAAAATAGATTTCAACGTGTTTGTTGTTTTGAATGTTGTTGAAATGTTGAATTTATTTCCTATCCGTTTAAGTTTTTCTGATAATCCTTTTATGTACGGTATTGTTATTTTCCTCGTATTATTCCTTGTGTATGCTGTAGGATCTTGTTCTAAGTTATTCTGTTCTATTGGATCGATTGTTGAAAATTCCTTATTTTTAAACGATAAAGGATAATAATTTTTTTAATAAAACCGATGTTAACAAATGTTCCTCCTTCAAGAACGAATTTTCGCCAGAACAAGTAATTTTGGCTCTATGGTATAAGGATTTAATGATTCCATTTTTAATAATAATATTGTGATTTGATTTGAAATTTAAATATCTGTTGGTATGTGTTGGTTTTTTATACACCTGAGTCTCATATCCAGTATCGTTCTTAGAGATTAAAACATCCAGGAAAGGTAGTGTGTTATTATACTCCTTTTCCATGGTAAATGTTATTTTCTCTTCTTTATCGTTTATAAGATTTTGAAACAAATATCATTTTTAAACAAAATTTAAAACCCATAGTATGGTGGAGATATGTAGATGATGTATTCTCAATATGGCCTAATGGATCAGAGTTGTTGGACACATTCCTAAATGATATAAACGATAAAGAAGAGACAATAACATTTACCATGGAAAAGGAATATAATAAAAAACCTAACAATGAAGAAGAAAGGACAAAGAATTGCATTTATAAAATACCTTATGAATGCCATCAGTTTTATTTGGGTGAAACATCAAGGCCATGAAATGTTAGAATAAGTGAAGATCAATCTTATATTAACAATAGAGAATTTGATAGATATTAAATATGTAAACACGCATGGAATAATAAACATAGGGTTCAATGGAATGATTCAAATGTCGTCCTAAAAGAAACGGATGGTAAAAAAAGAAAAATTAAAGAAGCGTCTAATTATGCTAAATGAGACCAATTGTGTCGCAAATTCCTCGGCAGAATGTAGTAAGATCTGATTACCCATATTGACAGAGGATGTTATTAAAAATAAAATACCAGTATTATTAAGTCAGTAACATATAGAGGATACATCATTTATGTTTAATAAATAACAAACATATAAAGTCAGAATTTAGTGTTTATTGAAGGTAAACTAAATGCAAGACCAAATACTTATCATGTCGGGATAGTCTTATGAGGTTTTTCCTGGTTTTTCCCCTATAATTTACTATGGAATCACTAACAGGAGAATTTTATTGTCATCATGGCATGTGGTTGTCTTTTTAAAGGCGAGTTACATGCTATGATTTTTTCTGTCAGATATTCTCAAGTTAGTTAAAGTTGATTTCATGTAATCGAATGAACTATCTTACAAGTAAAGTAGTTTTTTTAAACGATTTCCGATGTGGAAATTGAAACGTCAATAAACGTACTTTAACCTTTAATTGTGACTTATTCCCATTTAAATAGTAATTAATTAAAAATGCTACAAAAAATAGCTTCAGAACAATATTAATGAATTATTTTAAAACTAATCCAGTACAAAATAAAATTCAAAAAGTATAGCAACAACGATTTATATTTCGAATTATTCATTATTGTAATATTGTAAACGAGCTATTCCTGTATTTTTGCCAAGAGTAGTTCCAAAAATATTGATTTAAAATATCAACAATTTATTTTTTATTTAGAAAGTACAGCCGCATCCACCATAAAGATTATTACCGGCGGCTACAAAATTATTAAATTTTATAAAACATTCCTATAGATTTTAAAAAAAATTACAATATTATTAGCTGAAAAATGAGTGTCCAATAAAGTACTTATACTGTTAAGTATGTTAAATGCAAACGATAATTAGCAAAACGAGAGCAGACAATTAAAAAATGGTTAACGGTAACTTGTACATAACATGTTTCACAAATAGGTGAATTGCTTATGACAGTAAATATGAATAAGTCTCGTGCGTCCAATTCGTAATCGGGTTATCACCAACTGTTTTCTTCTAATCCTGGCTGGAGGTTCCCAAGCTGTAACGTCATTTTTAATTTGCTTCAATAATGTTTGAGCAGATTGTAATTCGTTTTTCCACTTGCACAAAACCTGTAAAAGCTTTTATATCACTCGCGGTATTTCGATACTCGGCTTTTTATATATCGCCACATTCAGCAATTTCACTCGCGCACTGGTCTGCTTTTTCGTTGCCTACAATGTGGGAACGTATCCATATAAATATGATACTTCTAGAGTTTTCTTCAGCCTGTGTGTGTTTAAGTTTTATCAGTTTCTCAAGAGGATCTTGGGATAGATCTGTTTAAGAGTTAGAAGAGCGCTTAATGAGTTGCTTAGGATAACTGGGTTATGAATTTCATTACAATCTATATGCATGGTAGCTTTGAGCACTGCGTAGAGTTCAGCGGAGAAAATCTTAAAATAGGTAGGGTGACGAAATTGATATGTATCGCTTGGGATAAAGAATGCAGCGCTTACTCCTCTGTCACCTTTGGATGCATCTGAGGTGACTCACCCTCGGATTCAGATGTCGTTACATAAGCGTCGGTGGATTTTCTTACTAAAGGAGGGGATACAATCAACAATTTTTGTTTAAACCAATTACAGGTTAATATAACCAAAAATTTATCAATAAATGGCATATGTTTAATATACGCCAAGTGTACGTATAAAATAAAAAAGAAACATTAAAACCAACAAAAAAAGTTCGGATTTATAACGTATAATAGAAGTTTGCAATTTTTGAAGTGTGTGTTCTCATCCCCTCACCGAATGCCATCCTAATTCGAGCTTTATATTTCAAACTTCGATGACTCCGTTAAAACGTAGTCTTAAAACTTTTTACCCAAATATAGATAGATTTTGAGAGGTAGCCTTTTTTTCCCATTTCACTGCGACCTTTTCAGATCTGTTGTGGTCCTCTAGTCCTAGATAACATTCCCTCGCGTGACTCTTTTTAAAAAGTCTAATAGCTTCGAGACTGTACCTTCCATGTAGCTATTTGCCGGTGGATTTTCTTTTCTTAGACATACAATGTGCTCTGCTGTTTCTTCTTCGAGATGACAGAATCAACAGGTCATCATCTGGTAATCCCATCAGCTTCAAGTGCCTATTCAGCTTACAGTGCCTTGTTAGAAGACCTAATATGAAATTGACTGTTTTCTTGTCTTTAGTTATTAGGTCTGCCGTAAATTTTGGCAACTGTCTTGCAATAAACTTTTTCGCCTGTCTTTGTCCTGGTGAATTCCTCCACCATTTCAGAGATTTGTGAGCTACCCACTTCCCTTTAGCGGTTGTTGTTACTGTCTTTGCAACGCCGCACAAGTGTTCCGGTCCAATGAATGGCATTTATGAGCCTTGTTAGGCCATTTCATCTGCTGTTTCACTGTCCTTATGACCCTCGTTCCCCGGTACCCAGGCTAACGTAACCTTGATACTGGCTTCTAGTTTATTTAGCGTACATACAATTCCATACTAGCTTAGAATTGACCTCTACAGAATGGAGTGCTTTAAGCGCTGGCTGACTGTCTGTGAAGATGGCAACTGAACGGAACATTTTTTCCTGCCTTGCTATTTCTTCCACTCAGTGATAGATTGCCGTTATTTCCGCCTGGAAAACTGTCACATCCTTATACAGACTTACCGGCAAATGGATGCCTTGTTTTGTCTCTACTATGCGTGCTCCCACACCCTCCCATATTTCTTAATTGCGAACTCATTGTTAAAGCTATATCTGGTAGTTATTGCATCGATAGGTTGTCCCATCACAATATCGGCTTTTAGCTCCTCGATTAGCTTTTTGTGTATGTGCATTGTGCAGTGATGCACATGCTATGATGAATATGTGCATCACCGATCTGGCTTCGCCCTGTATAAAGATATGAAGTGGTGGTAGATTAAGCAGGACTTCCAACGCTGCTGTAAGAGTTGTTTTTTGGTCCCGTAATACACAGGCATGCTAGCCTTTGTGTATTACCTAGTAGCTTTGTTGCTCCCACTTGCTGCGTCTTTGTCCACCACGACACCGAGCCATAGGTTATCATTGGTCTAATAACCATTGTGCTTAATCATAGAGTCATTTTAGGGTTAAGTCCCCAATTCTTACCGCACCTTTTTCTACATCTGCCCAGGGACGTAGTAGCTTTCTGTGTGGTTTTCAGAATGTAAGTATTCCATGTATGCCCATGATCAAATTACAGCTCAAGGTATTTTGTTTCTTTGGCAAATGAAATCTATGTTCCTCCCAGCACCGGTGGTTTTTGGCCTTATAGTGCTCTTTTTTTTTTGGTGAAGTTGACGATTTGTTATTTCTGAGGATTGACTATCAGTCTCTCTTGTTTACACCAGTCGTCAACTATATTTAGGGCTGCTTCTCTCAGCCACCACATGGGCAAAGCTGCCCCTGACAACGATTGCTATATCGTCAGCATATCCTAGACAGTAAAAGCCTTCTGTAGACAGATTTCTGAGATCATCTACCAGGGTAAAGTAGAGGGGTCAGCACTCCTCCTTGTGGACAGCCTCCACCTACTTTTACTTTGATGGTTGCTTTACTCAGAGTGATATTACTGTCCTATTCTCCAGGGATGCCCTTATCCATCTGCATATTACCGCAGGTGCGCCTCATCTACTCATAGCCCCTATCAAAGAGCTTGTAGTAACAGCATTAAATGTCTCTTCTATATCTAAAAAAGCGGCCATTGCTATCTCTTTACACCCAAAAACTTTAACTCTTTAAATTTCAAATGACGAATCGATTTTTTTGTTTTTATAAACCACGTAACTGTAATTAAAAAAAGTAGCTAACTTTACCGCAAATTGATGCAGGTCAACTTTTTTAATGTGCATAAGCCCGCTTTTTGAATACGAAAAAATAGTTTTTGTAATAATAAAAATATATTTTTCATTCATTTTACAATGAAATATAATACCTTTCTATTATTTATAGGTTCGCTTATCTTTACCAACGAACTGCGAAACATAACCCAAGATGGAGGAAAGTTGGCTAAGTTTTTTTGTGAAGTAAAAAATTTAGATACAAATCACACTAAAATAACATTTACTTGGAGACACAATGAAGTACCAGTGGACACCACAGATAGGTTTAAAATTAGATACAAGGTAAATATAATTTTATTCTTGTTCATCCGTTAAATTTTTCTGTCAGCTTCTTGTTGTACCTTAGTTAGTACAAATGTCTACATAAGGTATAGTATAGTAAGGAGATATGGTACTTTGTAGGGGACCAAAGTCGGAGGTGAAGGTAACAATACACCCGAAACACGTAGAAAATGATACATGGATTGACATCTAAAAAAGTTATACAAGAAACAATAAATGACGTTAGTACCAGAAACACGAGAAGTAACTCCAAATTAAGAAGTTGACAGAAACACATAGGAATTTAAAAAATCAGTTGAAAAGCTGAAGTATCGAAAAGCACTAGATAAAGACGAGATAACAAATGAACTGCTAAAATATTGTAGACCACCATACAGAACAACTAACAGTAGGAATTAATAAAATTATAAAACACACTAAAATAGCGGAAGAATGAAGAACCAGCGAGATAATCCTGTGATGCAAACACAATCATAAAACTGCCAGAAAACTACAGAGGTATTAACTTGCTAAATACTACCCTGAGACTTACAATTAAAATTCTGCAAGAACTAATAAATCGTAGGATAAGATGCAGTATTCGTCATAAAGCAAATTATCAAAAAACTAATATAATAGACCAGTGTTTCTATGTCTGATTGAGTTGAAAAAAGCACTTAACAGAGCAAAACTCAAAGATGTAATTCATCTTTTGTATAATAGTAAAGTTCCCTTAGATATCACAAAAACTATTGAAAACGTTTACCAAAACAACGGAATAGATGGACAACTTGCGAAATCTATAGACATAGGTAATGAAATATATTAATTCCTATGCCCTTTAATTTATTCATGGATGAATCGTCAAAAATATCAACAAAGGAAGGGGGTGCAGAATAGTGACATAGAATTCCCAGTACTCTGTTATGCAGACGACGTAACTCTGCTAAACTAAGATGAAGGCGGGGAACTATAAATTAGTCAACGGCATAAGGATGCAGAAAGCAAAGGAGAACTACTGCATTAAAGGCCTGTTAGTGCTCTTAGTTTTACCTATCATGGCTATAAATAATTTAAGTCAAAACATTAATAATCATGAATCTCGGAACCCAAGATATAGTAGAAAAGGACAATTTTAAGAGTGTAGGTCCTTTCAGGTCGTCAATGTGTGCAATCCTTGCAAAATAGCCACTGAGAAGGTCAGAAGCATGTTTGAAGTAGGCAAAATACATAATACTAATATGAAATTTGGTGGCCGGGATCGAGAGTACGTGATGTTGATGGATATTAAGTATACTATGATGGAAATAATGATGGTTATCACTATATTGAAGTTGCAATCGTAGTCGCAAAACAGTTGGCTTAATCAGTAGTAAATTATATCCCCATATCTGACAGAGTAATCTTAGTAAAATTTAGTTCACAGCCGTTCATTACCAACGTAATTCGGGTCTATGCTCCAACATCATACAGCGATGAAGATAATTTAAAAGCATTTTACAAAGATATAGCTCTTGCTATAGATATTGTTAAAGCAGCAGAAAATGCCATAGTCCTTGGAGATTTTAACGCCCAAGTCGGCAAAGGACGCTGTTTTAATATTGTCGGTGATTATGGTTTGGCAAACAGAAATGGACATGTACATCGTCTTGTGTAGTTCTGCCAAGAATACGATTTAAGTATATCAAATACTTATTTTAAATTACCACCGAGAAGACTCTACACCTGGAAGTCAAATGCAGAATCAGAGAATAAAATTATTAGGAACCAAACCAACTTCATTCTTATAAAAAATCGATTTAGCAACAGCATCAAATAAGCTAAAACTCATCCAAGAGACTGATATTGAGTCTGATCACAATCCCATAGTAGCTGTAACAAAATTAAAATTAAAAAAAGGTGATCAAAAAGAAGTCTTCCAAAAATATTGATTTAACCCAACTATAAGACAATAAAGTTAAGGAAGCGGTTCAAAGACAACTGAAAGAAAGTTTAGTTTGGAAAAATATCTAAATAACACTAAAGAAAATCTGTGAAATAAATATAAAAGGCAGCTAAAAGCTAAAAACAAAGGCTTGGATGACAGACATCATATGTCATCCAAAGTAGATTTGATAGAGCAACAGCGACCAGCAAAAAACAAGAAAAAACTCTATAAAAGTAAAGAAAAAGAAATTCTACGTAAAGAAAAGCAAAGAGTTAACATGTAGCCAAAACAGTGCCATGAAATTAAAAAACTCGAAAATAGATACCACATGTTTAACATGTATAAAAAAGTAAAAGAATAAGAGACAAACTGGAGTGCTACATGCAGAACATGGTAAAGTAATATTTGAAGTAGAGGACAAACTTACAGAATGGAACAACTACATTACGAACCTATTCGAAGACGATTTGAGGTAATACAAGCAATACAATCATCAAAAAATGGCACAGCGACAGGTCCTGATGAAATTCTAAGTGAAATACTCCTACACAAGCTTATAAATGATAGCAATGTTTTAGAGGCTATAACTTCGTTTTTCAATACCATTTATACCAACAGACACCTACCTAATGGTTAGTAAAATTCATTGTTCATAGCTCTAAGAAGACAATAGCAAAAACCTATGTTTCTAGAACTATGATTCTAGAATCATCGGTTTGGTAGGTAATTTATTGAAAAATTTTCTAATGGTAATACATGGTAGTATCGATAATAAATGAGGAATACCTAAGTGACACACAGTTTGGTTTCCGTAACAGGTTTGGAATGACAGAGGCGTTGTTTGAGTTGACCTTTCTTGCTCAAATATCTCTAGATATGTACTGTTGTATTGACTTCGAGAAGGCATTTGATCTCACTCTGATGGCACTCTATATTTATCGAAGTCTTAAGAGACATAGGCTGGGATGGCAAAGACGTTCGCATAATTGCAAATTTGTATTCGAATCGAATAATGCCTAACGTTTACTCCGAAAGAATTTCAAAAATGCACTTTCTGAAAAACAAGAAGGAATAATTGTGAACGGTGAAGTCATCAATCATTTGCGATATGCGGAAGAGACAGTACTCCTAGCTTCTTCTCAAGAAGATATGCACAAGAGAAAAAGAATGTAAGACGACGTTCTCAACTCAGCAAACCAAAACAAGAAAGAACCAACCAGATGTCAATTAGAAATAGACGATGTCAGCATTCAACGGTAAAATAGTTAGAGTATGTAGACCTAAAGGGAAAGGTAAGAGTTCAAGTACAAAAAGCAAATAGACTGAAAAGATGAAATAAGACTATTTGGCGAACCGACATATTAACACCGAGATGAAATAAAAAAAACTTAAAGACAGTATAATACCAACGATGACTATGTATCAAAAACAAGACCGGACACCTCAACACAAAGGCTATTGGAAACGACGGAGATGAGAATACTGAGAAGAATTACAGGATATACTCTGAGAGACCGAAAGAGGACTGAAGACAATGTAGTATACAGGGTATAAAGCTTTGACCATAATAGTCAAAATAGTAAGAGATAAATCACCAACATTTGAAGAGTATCGGTCACCGCACAAAAGATATAATGACAACCTTTCAGAGAGATTAAGCTGCCAATGAACAAGGTTTTCAGAACAAGTCTCCAAAAAATTCTTGTTTTGTCCAAAGCAAAGCTCATACCTTCTCTTATCTCTCCCTGTATTATTAATCTTAGCATTTCATATCGCTCTCTTCTTATTACATGTCCCAGATATTGTAACTTTATTATGTTTCGTATATTTATTTTGAGAAATTAACATCAGTTAATTAGGTAAGTCTGATGAATTTTTAAAGGCGTTATAAAATTCGTGTTTTTTTATTATTCAAATTTATACGATTAAAATGCCCATAACTTAATATATTTTTTGTATAAAAAGTTATATAAATTGCTCTGTTTGTTTTTCAAATGGGTAGAAATGGTTTAAAAAATTATTGTATCAAAATGTGTAAAGGCTAAAATTTTTGTTTTTAAATAGTCATAATGCGAAGGTTATTTTGTTTTTTATTGCCAATTAAACCAAACTGTAAATTAATATGGGACAAAAATTTTTTGTCTTTAAATGTAGAGTAAAAAATTTTAATTTCTTATAATTTTTAAAAACAATTTTGAGCAATTTGAAAACATGATTTCAACGTTTAGTATACAAAATAATTATATTGAATTATGAATATTTGGATCGTATGACATTTATGAGCTTATTTGAAGTTCTTCTTGAAATTCCTCTTCTTCTTTAAGTTCCACCTTCTGTCGAAGGTTGGAAATCATCATGGCTATGCGGACTCTGTTGACTGTCGCTCTAAATAGCTTTGCACTACAGCATTCAAACTACTCCCTCAAGTTCTTAAGCCACTATATTCTTTGTCTTTCCACATTTAGCTTTCCTCGAATTTTGCCTTGCATAATAAGTTGCAATAATGAGTATTTTGGCCCGTTCATCACATGTCCTAAGTACTCAATTTTTGTTCTTTTGATAGGCAATAATATTTCAGCTTCGTTTCGTATTCTAGTAAACTCTGCGTTTGATATTCTTTGAGTACGTGTTGTTTGTAGGATTCTTCAGTAACAACAAAATTCAAAGGCGTCCAACTTATTCAGATGCATTTGTTTCAATGTCCATGCTTCCAAAACATAAAGAAGAGTAGTGAATACGTAACACCGAAGCATCCTTAGGCGTAGTCCTAATCTTCCGGATAATATCCCGACAACAAAGAAATTTTTTAAGTTTAACGAATGATGCACGTACTATTGAAAAACTTGTCTTAATTTAACAATCGTAAAATAGTTTCGAAACACAATTCAGATTTCTGCTTTTATCTGTGCTTTCTAAAAATTGCAAAGCAAAACAGACGTTGATAAAGGTGTTAAAAGAGACGTGGGGAATCTAAAATTTGCATTCCACGACACATCTTTTCAACTAAGCAGAAATCCTTAGCGAATTGGTTTCTTGTACTCGTACAGAGTAAATCCGAAAAAAGTGAAAAAGACAGCAAATATTTGATTTCACGCAAACAGCGCCTTTGTATCTGTTGATACGTATTTCGACCTAATAGGTCTCATCAGAACAGTTATTCAAAGGTGTTCTCAACGTGAAAGATCAATATTTCCTGTCTTTTAAGAAGCAACAATAACATGGCTTCGAATACGGACGCACTAGCGACATCTAATTTAACAATCGTAAAATAGTTTCGAAACACAATTCAGATTTCTGCTTTTATCTGTGCTTTCTAAAAATTGCAATGCAAAACAGACGTTGATAAAGGTGTTAAAAGAGACGTGGGGAATCTAAAATTTGCATTCCACGACACATCTTTTCAACTAAGCAGAAATCCTTAGCGAATTGGTTTCTTGTACTCGTACAGAGTAAATCCGAAAAAAGTGAAAAAGACAGCAAATATTTGATTTCACGCAAACAGCGCCTTTGTATCTGTTGATACGTATTTCGACCTAATAGGTCTCATCAGAACAGTTATTCAAAGGTGTTCTCAACGTGAAAGATCAATATTTCCTGTCTTTTAAGAAGCAACAATAACATGGCTTCGAATACGGACGCACTAGCGACATCTAATTTAACAATCGTAAAATAGTTTCGAAACACAATTCAGATTTCTGCTTTTATCTGTGCTTTCTAAAAATTGCAAAGCAAAACAGACGTTGATAAAGGTGTTAAAAGAGACGTGGGGAATCTAAAATTTGCATTCCAAAGTTTGCAATACAAAGGCGCTGTTTGCGTGAAATCAAATATTTGCTGTCTTTTTCACTTTTTTCGGATTTACTCTGTACGAGTACAAGAAACCAATTCGCTAAGGATTTCTGCTTAGTTGAAAAGATGTGTCGTGGAATGCAAATTTTAGATTCCCCACGTCTCTTTTAACACCTTTATCAACGTCTGTTTTGCTTTGCAATTTTTAGAAAGCACAGATAAAAGCAGAAATCTGAATTGTGTTTCGAAACTATTTTACGATTGTTAAATTAGATGTCGCTAGTGCGTCCGTATTCGAAGCCATGTTATTGTTGCTTCTTAAAAGACAGGAAATATTGATCTTTCACGTTGAGAACACCTTTGAATAACTGTTCTGATGAGACCTATTAGGTCGAAATACGTATCAACAGATACAAAGGCGCTGTTTGCGTGAAATCAAATATTTGCTGTCTTTTTCACTTTTTTCGGATTTACTCTGTACGAGTACAAGAAACCAATTCGCTAAGGATTTCTGCTTAGTTGAAAAGATGTGTCGTGGAATGCAAATTTTAGATTCCCCACGTCTCTTTTAACACCTTTATCAACGTCTGTTTTGCTTTGCAATTTTTAGAAAGCACAGATAAAAGCAGAAATCTGAATTGTGTTTCGAAACTATTTTACGATTGTTAAATTAGATGTCGCTAGTGCGTCCGTATTCGAAGCCATGTTATTGTTGCTTCTTAAAAGACAGGAAATATTGATCTTTCACGTTGAGAACACCTTTGAATAACTGTTCTGATGAGACCTATTAGGTCGAAATACGTATCAACAGATACAAAGGCGCTGTTTGCGTGAAATCAAATATTTGCTGTCTTTTTCACTTGTCTTAATTTCTTTGGTTTGGTCTACATTTGATGTTATCTGTTCCTAAGTATTTGTAGGTATCCACAGTCTCAATCACAGTATCTTCTAGAATCAATTGGATGTTTGCATCTGCTGATTTAATCATGATTATGTATTTAGTTTTCTTCAAATTCATCCTTAGTCCGTATTCATGACAGCATTCATTAAGGCGTTGCATTATGTTTCGTAAATATTTGTTGCTATTCGTCATTATTACTGTATCGTCTGCAAAGCGCAAGTTATTAAAAACTTCGTCATTGATAGATATACCTCCTAGTGAATCTGAGAGCGCTTCTTTAAATACCGCTTATCGCTTTAATTCCTCAAGCTCAGCTATTTAACCGATTTTAATTTTTTTAATTGGCAAAGATTACCTTTTTATACGTGAACAATGAACGATATATAGAAGAAAAATTTCAAGGAGGAAATTTCTGATTTTCTGAGAGTTTTCTGATTTCCCATCATAAGCAAATTTCCAAACGTAATTTTTACTAATTGCGTAATATACTTTTAATATGAAATTGTTTGTTGTAATTATGAATTGTAATATAAAATGTATTCAAGATCATAGGTTAAAAATCGATTTTTCTTTTCTGAATAATCTACTTTTTCAGACATGTCTACAAGAATCTTTAAGTTTCGACTCATTGTCACCAGCTTCCACTTTTCACGCAACCAACTCAAAAACTTCTTCACTCTTTGAGGCTTCTTCTGTTCATTAATATTTTTAGCTTTTAGTCAACTGGTCATTCGAAAACTTTACTGACGTTATTGTCTAGAAATACCTTTACAATAATTGAAATCGCGTTTAATGTTCCTATGTAATTAATTTGTTTTTAAATATTTTTAAGGGAAAATACGCGTCAATTTTACGAATATCAAAAGTCGAATATTTTGACAGAGGATTTATAGAATGCATAGCAAGTAATGGAGTGGATAAAATTAAATCCTTAGGTTTTTTAGAAGTTAATCCTGAACCAATTAAATATGGTGAGTATATAAAGGTATATAGATACCTTTTTTTACAGAATCTCCTTTGATTTTCATTTGGATTGAATCAAATTGATCAGTACTAAAATAGAAGAACAAAATTTAAATAGAACTCCATAGATTTATATCCTGGCATAAGAAACAAGGTAAAAAAATATAAAGAAATTAAATTAGCTTTAAATAATGAAATATAGCGTAAAACTTTTAAGCAGAAATTACGTACATTGGGCATTAACTACTAGTGACTTCAGACACAAAAGAAAGACTATTATAAAGGATGATAAAAAGTGCATGCAAATTAAAAATACAATAAAAAGCTAAACTAAACTCTGATGGTAGTGCAAAAAATTTTATAAATAGGCATTAATAATAATTTTCAAAAAGCGAATTAAATTTAAATTATATACTACGAAATGCTACGACAAAAGTGTTATCTATCACCTACTGTTTTTAAAATATGTCTGAATCGATTTCTCCAATAATGGCAACGGAAGTGCAAAAACATGGAAATACAAATAGACGACGGTATAATATATACATTATTATTTGCCGATGGAAAGCTTATGATATCAGAGGATATAATAGCAGAGGCCAAATTATCATCATCATCATCATCGTTGCAATTCATTTAACTGCGTCCGTAACATCAGTTGTTCTCCTTACTATTTGATTCGAAATTCTGTCTCCAAGGGATATATTTAACATAGACTTCTCCATTGCTCTCTTTGCCACTTGCATCTTATTGATTACTTTATTGATTACTTTTCTGGTAAATGCCAATGTTTCTGTTCCATTCGTTAGAACTGGAAGTACACATTAATCAAAGACCTTTTTTTTTTCAGGTACATGGTAATATCTGATCTAAAGACTTCCCTCGGTTTTCCGTAAGCTGCCCATATTAGTTCTATTCTATTTTTTAACTCTTGTTTGATTGTCTCTTCAGTACAAGTTTGGTCATGTATTGTCTTCTTCTTCTTCCTTCTAGTATATAGGCTAAAGCCTGTTTCTTCTTCGATATTAGCCTGATAAATTGTCGCACCATCTTTTTCTTGGTCTGCGAATACTTCTTCCATTTGGTGACTTATCTCGTGCTATTTGTACTATTCTATCCTCCACCATTCTACTGATATGTTCCACTCCTGTTTTCGTTTTGTCACCCATCCATTTATATCATCTATATTGCATGCTCTTCTTATGTTTTCGCTTCTCTCCCCATCCAATAGACTTTTCCCTGATATTCGTCGGAGTATTTTCATCTCTATTGTTTCTAGCAGTCGTCTCGTTTTAGATGTGTCAGGTCTTGTTTCCGCCGTGTATGTTAATATAGGTCTAATTGCTGCTTTATAGATTCTTGTTTTTGTGTCTTGTCTTAGGTGTTTATTCTTCCAGATTGTGTCATTAAGAGAACCCGCCGTTTTACTTGCTTTTAAGCTTTGTTGTCGTACTTCTTCAACATCTCCGTAACTAGTTATATCTATTCTCAAATGTATAAGCCTTGCTTCTTGCTTTATTATTTTCCCATCAATTTCGATTTTACACCGTAGTGGGTATTTAGATGTTGTCAGACATTTGGTTTTGTCTGCTGATATTATCATATTGTATTTCTTAGCTGTTGTATTGAAGATATGTGTTAATCTTTGGAGCTTGTCTTCTGTCTCGGCGATTATTGCGGCGTCCGTATGCATAACATAATATTTTGATTTCTTTGTTCCCCATTCTGTAGACATGACCTTTACGTACTGCTTGTATTATTTCGTCCATTATTATATTAAAGAGAAGTGGGCTCAACGAGTCACCCTGTCTGACTCCGCTTTGTACTGGTATACACTGTGTTAGTTTTCCATTTATCTTTGCCTCTATTCGATTTTGGAGGTAGATGTTTTCGATGGTTTGTATAATATTGATTGGTATGTTGTTTCTTATATACAGTAGGTGCAAGACTTCTTCGACTTGGATGCGATCGAAAGCCTTTGTCAGGTCTATAAAACATAGATATGATGGCCTTTTCTGTGATTTGTCTTAGTACAAATACGGCGTCTACGCAGGATCATCCGGATGTGAATCCCTGTTGTTCATCTGATAAAGTTGTTGTCATGTATTGTATTTTGGAAAAGTTATTTAAGGCCATCTCGTGTACAAGAGCTCTAAAGGTCTTGAAGAAGTTGACAGCCATGATCTACCCGGTTTGCATAAGGACGCCTCCATTATTTTCCCAATTATTGTTTCTCATGGCACTTGTAATAAAGCGTTATAGTACATTCTTACTGCAGCTGTTGCACCATTATATATATATATATATATATATATATATATATATATATTTCGAAGAAGAGTTAAGAAAAAATAAACAAGGTTATTTAGGTGCCTTACTAGATGCCTAAACTCTATTCTCTATGATGATACAATTATCAAAAATACAAAAAAAAAGTCCGGATCAAGTAAGCGTTCGTATGATACAACTCATCAATTGATAATGTATCTTCTTCTCTTTTCATATGTATGTAAATATTTATGGTATTTTTTATCAGGCCGTAGTATCTCTGGACTAATATTCTTCACTTTTTGTAGTTGGTCGATGTGTAAGTAATTTAAGACCATAATACTTTCTTCTTCTTAGAGTTTCTTTAGTTAAAGCAGGTATGTGGATAAGTTAGACAAAAGTTTTTATTCCTTCATTCCATTGAATATTATCCAATAAACTTTTAATATATGCTGTGATTCAGTGTTGACACTATTCCAACTTTTCCATTTTTTGTAGATTTTCGAGATGATAAATGGTTATTTCTAGTTTACTGCACAAAGTTGTGTATTTTAGATCAACTAGCCTTTTAAACATTTCCACATTGCGACTATTTTGCGTCGGTTATACCCACTCCCTGAAATTTTTCTATCCTTGCTGAGCTCCTATTTTGTTCTTGATCAATTATTCTCCCACGATAAGCCAGGTAATAAAGGGTCCTTGACGGTAGATCCTTACATGCCGAAAGAAGGCGAATGAAACCTGAGTACCGCACTTAGTCGGAGTTAAGTCGTCCTTATTTGCCACTTGCTCGTACTCACTTCGATTCCAGGACATAACACGACATAACGATAGTAACACGACAGTTCGTAATCACACAAATGGTCGGGGGCATAAGTATTTCACATTTCTTGAATTGTTATGTCAGAATATTAATTTTTAGAGCGAGGCTTAAGATCGAGATGATGGACCGGTTACAGTTTCTCAGACGTTCCAAATGTAGAGATGTCTGTACGAACAATCACTAGGGAATATAGATTTGCTAGATGGTGTCTTATTAGAACCATGAATCTGGACTATGGATTTCTGAAATGCAACTTTTTGCATTCGATTCGGGAGAGTATTAGGAAAGTTTGTAACGAAAATTAATGTCCGGGAGATGAAAATTGCATTTTGTGAATAAGGAAAATATATTTCCAAAGTGCATCTCGATGTTCATAGAAAACAATGGATTCAAACACGAATCTCATGACAGCCATGGTACCCGAGCTACCTCTTGCCCAGGGTGGACCTCGTGTCCTAAGTTTTATGTTAAATCCATTCAAAATCCATTGAAAGTCATATTCGAAGAGTTTTCAAGGTCGCTGAACATGAATATCATGGTGGCGATGGTCTCCGGGGTACCTTGCGCCCATGGTTGTCTTAGTTTCCTGGAGTTTGATATTGTTTTTTTAAACTCAGGTCAAGATTATTTTGAAATATTTTGAAAATTTTCACCTTTCCTAGAAAAAAATATTTTCCAAACCGGATGGAATGTGATTTAAACTTTTTCAAGGCAAACATTTCAGAATTAGTTGGAGTGAGAGCATTGACTAGAACTGGAATATCAGTATCTTCTAGCACGACTACTTTTTTGTTAAAATTGTCTACTATGTCTATCGCAGTAGTATAATTGGTCATATCTGCATCAGCTGCACATTGTATAGAATTATTGCCTACGTCATGTCAGTCAATTTATTTCATAACATTTTAATAATATTTTATTCTTAGTGTTAATTAAAATTTTTCTTGGATTATTTTTTAATGACATATGTTCGTTGAAATAAACGTCAGATAAAAGTATTGTGTTTTACACGTCGACTTCTTTCTTTAACGTTTTGGTTGATAAGCGTCATATCCATAAAAAATTACGATACAATTGTTTCTATAATTATTTTGTGAAGGTATAAGTAATAGTAAAACGCGGGAGCTGTTAAAGAGATTATATTATGATACCTAGCATTTCATCAAAATGCTACGAATTGCATTAAAAGTGCCAAATTTTAAAATAATGTTTTGGATGAGTTTTTAAAATACTATGTCTGGCCAATTGGTTGTCAAAACCAGTGCCAATAAAACATACACACACATACACAAAATACTATGTAAAGTTATATGAGGTGTTCTGCGGACGCTTATCAATGAAATATGACAGTGAAATATATATTCAGTGACTTTTAAAACCCCCTTAGTAATTACTTTCGACTGATTTTGAATTGAAATAACATAAAACTCCAGGAGACAATTTTTACCCTGGACCCCAGGTACCTCGGGACCATCGCCGCCATAATATTAGTGTTCAGCACAAAATACAATTTTTATCTCCCGGATATCAGTTTTG
Organism: Diabrotica balteata; assembly: GCA_918026665.1. Lineage (NCBI taxonomy): Eukaryota > Metazoa > Arthropoda > Insecta > Coleoptera > Chrysomelidae > Diabrotica > Diabrotica balteata. The sequence goes on along the minus strand of OU898279.1, from coordinate 89,825,497 downwards.
TTTACAAATTTTCTTGATACTCTCCCGAACCAAATGCAAAAAGTTGTATAACGCTTCATCTTACTGCGGAAAATTGGTAGGTTTAGTGCTTTTTAGTGCTTCATTGTCTCGCCTATTGGAGAAAAATACAAAAGGGTTTTGCTAACTGAATTATATGTCTAAGAGCTCTATTGGACGGTAGGTCAGTAATGTTTTGAGTAGCAATCAATTCGATAGACAAGTGTCTCGACGCTTGAACGAAATTGATCATGATTCATAAGAGATCAATGTATGTATATTTTTAAGTTGAGCATATTTTAGTACATTTATGTATTTATTAATAAAATATGAAATCATAGATGAAGACAGTTAAAACTAGAATAAACAAATATGAAAAATTGCTGATAATTTAGTGTATATAGAAGAAGAAACATCTAACTGCATGGCAGGATATGGTTAGATAGATGAAATTGAATAGAAAATATATATGTTTTTCTAATGGTAGCAACATTATTCAAATTTAAACAATTTAAAGTATATCATTATTATCACAATTTATTATAATATTGTTTTATATTTTTATTTTTAGGTAATACTATTGTTAATCCCTTAAAGACTGATCATCCAGATTTAGATAGGTAACGTATTTTCAACAGTTTCTTATTTAGAATAATACGGTTTATATTTTTTAAGTAATAAGACATAATCTCCTTACACCAATAGAAACAGTATTTATATCTATTACTGGGTAATGTGATGGTTTTGCCAAACTTTGTCCTTTCATTAAGCTCTCCCGACAAATTCTCTACTCGTGCTAAAATCGAGCAACTGTCTTATGGGGATCTTAAAGATTTTTCGTGAATAAATACTTTTTTATCGGTGTGTACCTACCTTATGCACCTTAGTCACCTTATGTTACTCAACATATATCTACCTTATGGCCACAGAGAACATGTATGGCAATTGCTACCCTATTTCCGTTTTCCTGCACAATGGTTAATTTACTCTCCCCTATTTTATAGAGGTTGACAATATACAGTCACCACTTTTGTGACCGTCTTTAACTTTTACTGATGGGCTGACTGATGACTGACTTTATGGGTCTTCACCTGAATGCTTCTCCATTTGTTGTAATAACAATTTTTCAGCTACCCTTGAATTTCATTTTTAGAGGTATTTTTCATAATGCCTTAATAGGACATAAAATTTTTACGTAGGTACGTACTGTGTACCATTATTTCTTCTTCTATAAAATTATTTTAAAGGGGATCATATGACAAAGAATACATATTATCTTTAAGCTTGTTTCAAGTTATTTTAAACGACTCCTACTCAATTATCAGTTCCACCCAAAAACCTAAAAATATTTCAGTGGATATTCTTAATTAAAAAATGTTCACACTATATTTTTTAAAAAAATAAATCTTTTTGGGGTAGTTGACTGAACTAAACTAAAAATAGAAAAGAAAATACAATTGATTTTATTCTAACTTGGATGACTGGTTTCGGCCTCTACAATTTTAACCCATCTTACTTGCCACATGATCCCATTTGAAATAATTTTATAAAATGACGCATATCAATTTGTATTAATTACGTCAGTGAAACGTAATAACTTTGAACAGGTGCCTCATTTTAGTTACCCAACAATTTGTAAGTTCAATTGTTCAGAAAGTTGGTTGTTGGTTGAAATTTTTAAACTATAAATTATTTTCTTCATTTCACGATAGATGGTGCTTAAGTACAGACAACCATTTTTGACTCAATTATTGTTATGAAAAATATAGTTTCAATTTTGTAAAGAAAACTGAGCATATTTTATGGTTCTGTAAAACTATCGATTAGTTTAAAATAGCTGCATATTAAATTAATTATTTATATATTTAACACCGGTTTTATTTGCCATCTGCCATCTGTAGATTACATAGGGAACTAAGTTGTTGTAATTTTATAGTTTACACAATAGTGTCCATTTAAAAATGAATAGAGGGAAGTTGCTTGTATTTGTTTAATAATCAATCATTTGATAACGGAACTTTTTATAAATACAATAAACACTATTGATTTGTTTTTAGTCCAAATTGCAATAAAAGTGTTAAAAACAATATCCGTTTCATATTTGGCTGATGAGATAGCCAGATTCTGGAGAAATACAAATAGAAGATCACAAGGTATACTACTCGGGGAAAAGTGATGGATCACATTAATATGGAGCCCGAATAAATCGTATCCCCCAAGGTTGCCCAATGCGTTACTAACTTTACACCAATATCAGAGAAAGTGATGTTACTACAAGTAGAAGCCAACCCTATTAATATAAACATCATCAAGTCTATGCTCCCACTGCAGACAAAGAGGAGGAAGAAGCAAATGAGTTCTATCAGAACATCAACAGTATTATATAGAAAATTTCTCGACAGGAAGTCCTCATCATTATGGGCGATTTTAATGCCCAGATTGTAGCTGGAGATAAAACACATTGGAGTACATTGGAACATGGACTTGAAGTCAGAAACGAGAGAGGAGACCTCCTAGAAAAATTCGCAGAAGACTCAGAACTAGTTGTCACCAACACATTCTTCCAATTACCACCTCGCAAGCTATACACTTGGAAATCCTCTCAAGACCGACCTGGGAGAATTATTAGGAATCAAATAGACTACATTTTAGTAAATAAAAGATTCCGAAACAGCTTTACATCTGTCAAGACTTATCCTGGAGCAGACTTGGAGACAGACCACGTTTCAATGGTGGGAGTATTTCGAGTCAAACTCAAAACAGTGCAGAAAAGAAAAGCACAATCCTACGACCTACGCATACTGAAAGATATTGATACGAAGATGAAAATTCAAGCCACGTTAAACGAGCAAGTGACTGCAATTAGAGACGAATGGAACGAAGAACAAACGATAAAACAAATTAAACAAATAGTGCAAAATGTAAAGGATAAACACTGAAAGACAGATAGATTAATGAAGAAAAAAAACATGGATGACAGATGAGATCCTGAAACTATTGGACGAGAGAACAGAGGCCAAAAATGACCCTAACAAATATAAAACCATAAATATATTAATAAGAACGAAAATTAGTGAAGCGAAAGAAAAACAAGTAAGGAAAAGATGCGAAGAAATTGAGACTCTGCACTCAAAGTACGATAGTCACAATGTACATAGGAATGTTAAAGAACTCACAGGAGAACTAAAACGAAAGCAGAAAGGAAATATAACTGATTCTGACGGAAACATTATCTCGGACAAACAGAGTTAAATAAGAATGTGGAAAGAGTATCTAGAAAAACTATTTGAAGACCAAAGAGATAACACCTTTGAGCTAGAAGAAGAGGTAAATGATGGACCAAGAATATTACAGAAGGAAGTTTATTCCGCAATATCACAGTTAAAGGATGGCAAAGCGGCAGGCCCTGATAATATATAAGCAGAACTACACAAACTAATGGACAACGAATCAATAGCAATAATCGCAAATATATTCAACAACATATACAACTCTGGAGAAATACCAATCGAATGGCTGAAATGGGTTTATTGCACTTCCAAAAAAAAAAACAGGAGCCATAAAACTACTATAAACCACATGAGCCATCTCCTAAAATTGTTCCTATAAATAATTCATAAGAGAATCTACAAGTTCTGTGAAAGTCAAATTTCCCCCAACCAGTTCGGGTTCACAAATGATATTGGTACTAGAAAGGTTTTGTTCTCAGTACCAGTCTTATTCAAGGGATTCAGAGATGTCAACTGCGACGTACACGCATGTCTGGTTGATTACGAGAAAAAGTTTGATCGATTACAGCACGCCAAGATGATGCAAATACTAAAAGAAGCAAGAATTAACAACCAAGATCTGAATATAATTAGAAATCTTTACTGGAATCAGACACCAAATCTCAGAGTTGAAGGTGAATACACTGACTATGTGAAAATCATGCTTGGAGTGAGGCAAGGCTGTATTTTGTCTCGTCTAATCTTCAATATGTACTCTGAAAGAATATTTATCGAAGCTTTGCACGAAACCGAAAAAGGTATTCTACTAAATGGTTATCGGCTAAACAACATCAAATATGAAAATGACACCATAGTATTTACGGATAACTTAGAAGACCTACAAGTTCTTATGAACAAAATCACGTATTACAGTCAACAATATGGACTCAATATAAAGCTTATGATAATTAGCAAAAAAGAATAACAGAAGGTCAACTCTACGTCAAGCAATCTTCTGTAGAAAGAGTGACACACTACAACTACCTCGGCACCATAATAAATGAAGAATGGACTAACAACCAATAGATTAAAACACGCATCGGAAAGGCTAGATACACCTTCAATCGGATGGGGGCCTTCTTCAAGATTCACAACCTCTCTCTTGATACAAAAGTAAGCATGCTGCGATGCTACGTCTTCTCTGTTCTTTTTTATAGTATTGAATCGTGGACCTTGAACGAAGGTATGTGCAAAAAACTGGAAGCATTTGAGATGTGGCTATATCGGAGAATACTTAAGATCTCGTGGACTGATCGAGTCACAAATGAGGAGGCCCTCAGAAGAATGAATAAGAATCGAGAGGTACTGAGAGGTTACAATTCTTCGGACATATGCGAAATGAATCCAGATATGCTCTCCTTCAAGCAAACCTGCAAGGAAAAATATTTGGAAAGCTAGATCCAGGAAGAAGAAAAAGAACATCTTGGTTAAAAAACCTCAGAATCTGGTTCAATACAACATCTGTGCAGCTTTTCCGCGCTGCTGCAAATAAGATAAAGATTGCCATGATGATCGCCAGCATTCGTAACGGATAGGCACATCAAGAAAAAGAATTTGGCTGTTTACGATTTTGACAACTGTCATATCTAACTAAAATGTCATGCTAAGATTCGGGACATTCTTGTCTTAAAATCCTAGATGACATCAAAGTTAAATACGGACTGAAAGAGGGTTTGGTTTCAACTAGATATACAGGGTGTCCAGAAACTCTCCTGACAAACGAAAACCAGAGATTCCTCAGATAATTTTGACACGATTTAACCCAATTTATCTAGTTCGAAAATGCTTCCTACGGGAGCTAGAGCTCTTTGAAGATCGCGCCTTGTAAGTAGTTTTATTTTAATACTTCCAGAACGCTTCTGTTTAGAAAAATAAAAACTGGTACGATTATTTATCGTCCAGAGTTGAATCGATTCCATTAATTGCGAGTTCCTAGTACCGTTCATAGGCGTCAGTTTTAGGTAGGACAATCGATATTTTAACTCATAACTTATTTGTCTGTAACTTTTAAGTATTCGTGATACTAAATTATTAGATTTTCAGGTATTATAGTACTAAAAGGTACTATTATTTTAAGTCGGTAGAATATACCATTTTCGAGAAAAATCGATTTGAAAATTTTCCGTTTTTTTATCATGAAAGTTAAATTAATATTTTTTGCTCCAGTAGGCTTTGAACTGTCAACAGAACTATATTCTATGTTTTTCATTTTCAAATACTTGTCAGTTCGTGCAGTTTCTCTTTTAGTTTTTTTGCGAAATGAGCTGTAACGCTCAAGCAGTAAAGTAGATATACTGATAAATTTCCCGATTAAGAGAAACATGTTCAGTGTTCCCAAAAAATAATGAAACAGAGCGACATAATGATGTAACAGCACATCAAAATGTTACACTAATTCAAGTTGAGGAAAATTTAGAAATATGCGTTCGAAGATCTGTCATGTATCCCACAGTTTCAAAATATTTCGCAACAAATATCTTACACAACTAAAATTTATATCCCTTCATTTTATAAAGGTACAAGCACTGCTACAAGGAGATTTTCCTGCTTAAAATTTTCAAATCGTTTTTTCTAGAAAACGGTTTATCCTACAGATTTAAAGTAAGAGTACCTTTTAGTACTAGAATATCTGAAAATTTAATAATCTAGTATCACGAATACTTTAACGGTACTGAAAATTTGCAATTAATGGAATCGATTCAACTCGGGAGGATAAATAATCGTAACAGTTTTTATTTTTCTAAATAGAAGCGTTCAGGAGTTATTTCAAAAAACTACTTACAAGGCGCCATCTTCAAAGGGCTCTAGCTCCCCTAGCGGACTAGGTGAATTAAGGTAAATCGTCTTAAAATTATTTGAGGAATCTCCGGTTTTTGTTTGTCAGGAGAGTTTCTGGACACCCTGTATGTATATAACTTTATGCATTATACCTTACTAATCTTATTATTTATCGGGGATCTAGAATTCGTCTATGCTATGGTTTTATACAATTTATTTCGTATTTCACTATCATAGGCTGATTCAAAATCTATGAAAAGATGACAGGTGTCTCTATTAAATTCGTTGGTTATTTTCAGTATTTGTTTTGGCACAAACATCTGGTTCGTTGTTGATCGACCATACCTAAAACCACTTTGATATTCTCCAAGAAACAACTTGTATATTAACCATTAACCAAATGCGTCAGGCAGCGTAATCTCCGCTGTTATGTTTCGTGTTTGTTCTGAGCTTGTATTTATCTCTTACGTTTTTCTTGCCTTTTCATTGTATTTAATATAATCATTCAATATAGTTTTATTATTTTCTGTATGAGAGATAATTATTAATTATGTACTTGAAAAATATGTGAAGAAATAAAGTTATGTAATTTTAGATGCATTTCAGTATGTCATTTGGGTTTTATATATCTTTGGTTTTTTGTCTTAATATTTTAGTTTTGGAGAAATTACGACCTACTTGCCGAACGGTATTGCAAAAGCGAGCAATAAGGATTTTCTGACAACAATTGGAGGCAAAGCAAAAACATTTTCAACGCCAATCGAATTTGATCTGGATTCCAATGGAAAATTTACAGAAAATATTCCGAAAATTTATAATAGTTCACAACCTTTATGTCAATTATATACAGGTCACAAATGTAGAAGACAATTAAGTGGAAAATTTGTATTTGTGCAACCTCCATACTCGCAAAAGGATATTGAAGATAAACTTGAAGCTGCATTTTTGGTTATTTCGCAATCAAAGTAAGTATTTTTTTTAACGGAAAAATTTAATAACAAAACAACAAAAAGTTTTCTTTGTATAAGATAAATGATCCAACTAACTAGACCAGGGAAATAAGCATTTTTTCATGACACTCGTCCGGCCAGGCAAACGACAGTTGTTTTGAGTAGTACGGACCTCTGTAACAAAAACCTATATGTTTCCTGCAATCGATTTTTTGGACTTAATTAGTTATTAACAAATTAAGGTCAAAAAACGGAAAATTTTTGATTTTTTCGTCTATCAGCAAAAAGTGAAGCAATTTAAACAAATTTTAGAAGAGAGGAAACTTATAAGTTTTATAAAAACCTTCAAAATGGCGTTTTCTAAATGTTTCTATCCTTATTTGTTGCTTAGAAAGTTACAAATAAGTCAAAAATTTCGGTTTTTTATAAATGTTAATAACTTTTTTGAAAATAAACTTATAATATTTATATTTCATGGAATGATGTGTCTTGCCACCTAATTTGTTTAAAAACAATTTTTTTAAATTTTTGTTAGTAGTATTTAAGCTAAGTTTGAATGTAAAACAGAAGTATTTGTCATTTCCTATATTTTGGGGAATAAGCCACAATTTAAGTTTATAATAAGTTTATTTTTGACGTTTCGATTTCTACTTCGGAAATCTTTCTCAGAAAACAGAACATTAATAAATTAATCAAATTTTGTTTTTGGTTACTTGGTAGAAAATTTTTCTGATAACTCTTTTGGGTGATTGATTAGTGTGAGGAAGCTCAGTAGATCTGTTATAGTAAAAATTACAAAAAAAATTATTGACAAAAATTGTAGACAGCTTTAAACTCCACATTTAAAAATGTGTTACAATCTTACAGGGTGTTCTATAAGGTGGTGGCAGACCAAACTTATGTTTTTTTAAATGAAACACCCCGTATTTTATTTTAAATTTGAAATCTGCTTCACTTCCACATCACAATAATGTAAAGTTTTATTATGTTATACCGGGTATTTAAAAAGTTATAACCAATATTACCTGAAAATCGTATCAATTTTAACTCCCTGTATCATTAGAAAGGAGTATAAGACCATTGATCTATTGCAACCATAGTTTTTTAATAATAATTGTTAAAAATTACATATTAAATGTTAAACATATTCGTTTTCATAATATTCGTTAAATCAAATACAGGGTAAGTCAAAATGCAAGTACATTGTTTTCTTTATAATTTTAAATAGAACACCCTGTATTTTAAGTCACTATCGAAAAGTACTAATATCGTACTTCACATTTTATGGAATACTCCCTATACCTAAAGTTAATTATTGGGTGTTGGCCATGATTGATTTGTCAGAAACTGACAGTTTGAGATTATTGTTTTTTAATTCAGTAACGAGATAGCGACACAGAAAAGAAAACAATTTGTTTCAAATAAAATAAATAACCGACAGAAAATAAAAAAAAATAATAACACATAAAAAAATAAAAAAAACAACTGTAATTTTAACTAATCATACTTAAGTAAGGTGTTCAAAATGACCTCCCAAAACATCTATGCATACTTAAAAGCGGTCATTGAAAGAGTTACTTACATTACTAAGCATTTGTAAAGAAATATTTTGAAATGCAATTCGGATTCTATTTTTTATATATATTGTTGTTGAAGGTATTTTATATACTTTGTTCTTAATGTAACCCCAAAAAAATGAGTCCACTTTATTGAATTCTGGTGACCTTGGGGTCACTCCTTAAGATCCATCTTTCACCAAACTGATCATTAAGTTCACCACGTACTAATTCGTTGTGGTACGCAGAAGCACCGCCATGTAGAAACCACATTTGTTCACGTATATTAAGTGGAACCTCTTCTAATAATATCGGTAACTGATGTACGATAAACTAAATAAATCTTACCATTTACGTTATATTTAAACAAATATGGTCCTACTACATGGTTACCCACGATACTTCCCCACACATTTAAAGATTATCTTGTTTGACTATGTGTTACTATTTGGTATGGATTACTTGTTGAATAGTAGTGAAAGTTATTTATGCCTAATAACAGAACCGTTTTAATGGAATGCAGCTTCATCACCAAATATGATATAATCAAAAAAAATCTCTGTTCATTAATTTTTTTTAAGGCCCATTCACAAAATACTATTCGTTTCTGAAAATCATCATTATTTAATTCTTGGTGCTTTTGAATATGATATGGGTGCATCTTGTTTTTAGATAGAATGTTTTGAACAGAGTAGTAACTAAGTTCTTGCTTATTGGAAATACTCCTTATACTTGTGAGTGGGTTTTCTGTAACTGCCATCAACACACTCATTTCGTTTTCCTCTGTCACACTAGTTTTTTTTCGTTCATGTTTTTCATAATTCACTGAACCAGTGCGGTTAAATCGATCTTTCAATTTTTCAAATGTATCTTGTCTAGGTTGCCGCCTATCTGGAAACCGTTCATGATAAATTCTAGCTGATAGTAATGAATTTTTATTGCATTCCCCCAATATCCAGATCATATTTATCTATCATTTCATCAGTAGTAAATTCATTATTGCTAATTTAAATTGAATAAATTATTGAATTGCTAAATAATAATTGTTGCTAATTTACGATGTACCCCAATACTGAATTAATAAACAATAATGTCAAACTGTCAGTTTCTGACAAATCAATCATGGTCAACTCACAATAATTATTGGTAAACGTTAAAATATCTACCAAATTAATACTTTGATGGAAAAATAAAAATATCTAGAAAACTGATAACTTTTTGTATAGGGAGTACTCTATAAAATTTGAAGTACGATATTAGTACTTTTCGATAGTGATATAAAATACAGGGTGTTCTATTTAAAATTACCAAGAAAATAATGTACTTGCATTTTGACTTACCATGTATTTGATTTAACGAATATTATGAAAACGAATATGTTTTATAATTTTTAACAATTATTAAAAAACTATGGTTGCAATAGATCAATGGTCCTATACTCCTTTTTAATTATACAGGGAGTTAAACTTGATACGATTTTCAGGTAATATTGGTTATAACTTTTTAAATACCCGGTATAACATAATAAAACTTTACATTGTTGTGATGTGGAAGTGAAGCAGATTTCAAATTTAAAATAAAATACAGGGTGTTTCATTTAAAAAAACATAAGTTTGGTCTGCCACCATCTTATAGAACACCCTGTAAGATTGTAACTAATTTTAAAATGTCGAGTTTAAAGCTGTCTACAATTTTTGTCAATAATTTTTTTTTGTAATTTTTACTATAACAGATCTACTGAGCTTCCTCACCCTAATCAGTCACCCAGAAGGGTTATCAGAAAAATTTTCCAACCAAATTTTCTACCAAGTAACCAAAAACAAAATTTGATTAATTTATTAATGTTCTGTATTCTGAGAAAGATTTCCGAAGTAGAAATCGAAACGTCAAAAATAAACTTATTATAAACTTAAATTGTGGCTTATTCCCCAAAATATAGGAAATGACAAATACTTCTGTTTTACATTCAAACTTAACTTAAATACTATTAAAAAAAATTTAAAAAATTGTTTTTAAACAAATTAGGTGGTTTATTTGACAATTTATTTATTGAAATAATGCATATTCGTAATGTACGCAAAAAGTACATACAAGTTCAAAAGAAACGTTGAAATACATAAAAAAGGAACAGAGATACAGTTAACAGCGCCTTCCCCCTCCCTTCAGCTCCCGAGAGTTTCAAAGCCGACCGATTTTACATACATTTTGAAGCTTTGTGGAGAATTCTATTAAAGGGCAATATTTTTAAAATTTAGTACTTTAAAACTATAATGTACATTCTTTCAAATAGCGCTAATTAGATTTCTTAATTGTTATAAACAAAGGTGCTATGAATTAAATAAAAAAAAGATGCTAACTTTGTACCAAATTATTTTAGGACAAACTTTTTTTTATTTAAATTTGTGAAAAAATTCAAGCTTTTTAGATATGTAAAAATAATATTTTTACAGTCAATGGTTAACAAGTTATTCTAATTGTTTATAAGCAAAAAATCGACATGTTTTTGCAAAATTATTTTGCAATATTTAAAATTAATTTTCTTAATTTTTTTTAATGTAAATAATAAAACAAGTCTTCTTCTACCAGAAACAACCCTTACAATTACTAAAACTGTATAAATTTCTGACTTATATTGTTGCAAAAAATGTTAATTTGGGATAAACAAATAAAATAACTTTTAAACTATTGGACCGATCACTTTGAAATTTTGACCCTATTTTAAGCACTACAAGACACATCATTCCATGAAATATAAATATTATAAGTTTATTTTTAAAAAAGTTATTAACATTTATAAAAAACCGAAATTTTTGACTTATTTTGCAACTTTCTAAGCAACAAATAAGGATAGAAACATTTTGAAAACGCCATTTTGAAGGTTTTTATATAACTTATAAGTTTCCTTTCTTATAAAATTTGTTTAAATTGCTTCACTTTTTGCTGATAGACGAAAAAAGCAAAAATTTTCCGTTTTTTGACCTTAATTTGTTAATAACTAATTAAGTCCAAAAAATCGACTGCTGGAAACATATAGGTTTTTGTTACAGAGGTCCATACTACTCAAAACAACTGTCGTTTGCCTGGCCGGACGAGTGTCAAAAACAGGGTACTTTTTTGCTTATTTCCCTGGCCTAAACGTTTTAACGTAAAACATAAAATAAAAAAAGTAAGATAGGTCAGATGTCAAAAAATTGCTACTAATTACTAACGTTGCTTCAGAATTCCCTAATGGTCATGCATATGTTTAGTCACCAAGCTTGTGGTATCCTTTGATATATTCCTCATTTGATCCTTCTTCATCATCCTTTCTTCAACATCCTCCTTCAAAATCAGATTTTGTAATGACTCTTTGTATCCAATATCGGGAACGTTATCTTTTACGAGCCATTTTCAATTTTTGAAGCCAAAACTTAAAATTAAAAAAGTTGAAAAATATAAATATCTGGGTAAAATAATTAATGAAAATAATGAGTACACAGAAGATATTAAGGCAAGAATAGGACAGGTAAGAAATTCTTTCAACAAACTGAAAAAAGTACTCTGCAGCAGGGACATTTCAATTTCTTTAAAGATAAAACTTCTGATGGGCTACGTGTTCTCCGTATTTTTTTATGGGTTGGAGGCTTGGACTTTAAAGAAAGATGTTTCCGACAGATTGGAAGCCTTCGAGTTATGGGCCTACAGAAGGATATTAAGAATACGTTGGGTAGATAGAGTCACGAAAGTCGAGGTGTTGAGAAAAATGGGTAAAGATAAAGAGGTCTTAAATACAGTTAAAGTCAGAAAACTGCAATATCTGGGACATGTTATGAGGGGCGAGCGTTATAACTTGTTGCAATTAATAATGCAAGGAAGAATACAGGGAGAAGGAGTCGCGGAAGAAGACGCATCTCCTGGTTGAATAATTTGAGAGCTTGGTTTAACTGAACTTCTGCTGACCTCTTTAGAGCAGCGGCGTCGAAAGTGCGAATTGCCATGATGGTTGCCAACCTTCTTAGAGGAGATGGCACGTGAAGAAGAAAGCCAAAACAGTCGCAGAGTGATATGTGCGAACTTTAAGGAGACTAAAGAGTTGTGTAACCTTGTGCTTGTGACGAACTTTTACGCAAAATTCGTATTCCTGGCACACAATGATGTATAATCGGTAATCTCTTTAGGGATAACTTCATCATTAGAGACATTTACAAGTTATCTAGGGTGCTTGAAACCAGTTTTGCCATGAGAAATTCTGGAATAAATTTGGCACACACGGAGCCATTCCAGATAAAAATTCTTGAAATAAACGTTTTCGGAATTCCAAGATCTTACCAAGTCTTACACGTTCGATACTTGGAGTTGTTCTGTTGGAGATCGCCAGAACAAGGGTCACTTTTAGCATACATCCACCCTTGTTTAAATTGAGTAAACTTAAAGATTAAAGGAATCTTACATAGGTTGAATAATTTCCTTTTTTAAGTTTAAAGGAAACTTAATATGTAAATTATTGCTCGTATCTCCCAATCATTTTCAACGAAAACAAAATGTGACCTACAACTGCTTAACTCATATCAGATTGGTGCAACTTAATACACTATTGCGGATACTACACAAAACTATATCCCATGCCATCTGGCATACCTCAGGGTAGTGTGTTTGTGTAGGTCGGTCTTTACTTAATATATAGGGTTGGTATGCCAATAAACAACCATTTAATACTTGCCACATTTGGACGTGAAATTGTCGTTTTAACTTTATCTAAAAATCTAGTAGCAGCTTTAGTAATACTATGAGAATTCAAATCACCAATGCCTTGTGATCTGTCGCGAATGATGTTTTGCTTAAAAATCTACAAGTGGTAACACTATTTGAAGAATGAAAAAAATATCCTTTCGTCGTTTATATTTATATATTCGGCGTTTCAATTCATCAAAGCCGTAGCAAAGCTCTTGCTGAAATCTTATCATTGAGCCGAGCTTTCGACATAGTCTTTGATGTCTTCTTTAGGGCTTCCGGGGTGTCAGTCTCCCGAGCCCCCAGACACTACTACACTAATTCCAAACCAATGCATTACTGGTATTGAGAACAGAGGACAGTTGCGGTAATCGTATGCCGTCATCTCTTTTGTTGAGAAAATTTGCCCTTTTTCAATTTTTACGGCTTCTCGGATAATTTTTGGTTTATAGGAGCGGATGCTCCTATATAGGAGGCTAATAACACACCTCTATTACAATCAGCGAGCAATAGTAAGAATCGAAAAAGAAACATCTGAAGAAATGGAAATAAAGAGAGGAGTCAGGCAAGGCTGCATTCTATCACCTCTATTATTTAACGCCTATTCTGAAGAGGTAATTCGAGAAACTCTGGAAGATGAAACAGTCGGCATAAGAGTAAATGGAGTCTTAATTAACAACATCAGATATGCAGATGATACAGTAATAATAGCCGATAGTTTACAAGACCTGGAAAGACTCATGAACAAAATAGTCATGTGTAGTAGGGAGTACGGACTCTCTCTTAATGTCAAAAAGACGAAGTTTATGAAAATTTGTAAAAACAACTATAATACTAACGAAATCTTGATAGTAGAGGGCCAGCAGATCGAAAGAGTAAAAAAAGTACACTTACCTAGGAACACTTATAACAGAAAATAATGACTACACGGCAGAAATCAAAGTCAGAATCGAAAAAGCACGTTCTAATTTTATAAAAATGAAAAAGGTCCTATGTGGCAAAGATCTAACATTAGCTCTTAAAGTACGCCTAACAAAATGTTACGTATACAGTGTACTATATTATGGAGTGGAATCATGGACGTTAAATCTAGATACCATGAGACGACTTAACGCCTTTGAAATGTGGACCTATAGAAGAATTATGAGGGTTTCCTGGGTAGATAGAGTTACAAACAATGAAATACTGAGAAGAATAGGCAAAGAGAAGGAAATTGAACTTACAATTAAAGAAAGAAAGCTACAGTATCTCGGACATGTGATGCGGGGCGATAAGTATGGCATCCTGCGACTCATAATGCAAGGAAAATAGATGGCAGAAGAAGTATCGGAAGAAGACGAATTTCATGGCTGAAGAACCTGAGAGAATGGTTTGGATGCAGCTCAAAACAACTATTTAGAGCTACTGTCTCAAAAATTAAGATAGCTATGATGATTGCCAACCTCCGTAGCGGAGATGGCACCTGAAGAAGAAGAAGAAGAAGGAGCGGATGGGGGGTATGGTTCTGGACTTTTCAAAATCAAGTTTGTGACCTGTATGAAGATGGTGTTGAACTAGAGCTGAAATTGAGTCGGAATTGCGAACAGAAATGTAATGTTCATAAATCCTATTTTGGATTCTACGATTTGTTTCAAGGAATTTCATAAACTCCGTATTGTTCATTTGGAATATTGTCTTTGATTGATTCGACAAGAGATAAAAGTTTTTGTTGGAGGGTAAATATTGACTTTATTCCTCTTTATTTAAGAATTTTGTCGATTTTGTCAGTGATACCTTTGATGTAAGGAAGAAAAGCTTTCGTATGATGAGGGTCTGAGTCTTTGGGTTGAGATTGAATGGCAGATTTATGTCTGTGGATGCTCCTATTAATGTGATTTTCGTGGTACCCGTTTTTAATTAGGGCTTGTTTTAAACTAGAGAGCTCAACGGGTCTGCTTGCATCATGGCAAAGGCGTATTGATCGGGTGACAAGGGTATTAACCTTGGATCTCGAAATCTTCCATAAAGATATTGGTAATTAGTGGAGATAGTGGAGAGCCCATTAGGGCATCATTTATTTGTCTGTAAAATTGATTTTGGAAGATGAAATAAGTGTTAGACATACAATGTTTAATAATAGATGTCGTTTTGGCCAAGTAGGGCAGTTGTATGCACTGACAATGGGACGTAGAGGAATATCGGCTGTTTGAATTTTGGGTAGGCCATATATTAGAGGTGTTCTGAAACACTTTTCACGGGAATTAGAGATTGTTTTATGTTAACGGAAGAGAGGTTTTATTAATAATGGCTTTTGTTGTTTTCTCCAGATATATTGTTGGATTATTAGCAATTGGTCTGTAGTTGTTCAAGATAGTGGCTGAATAATCATTAAAAAGGGGAAATGAAGGTTGCTAATAGTAACTATTATTAATTATGTATCATATATGTGTGTGTCAAGAAAAATAAAAAAGTCAGATCTTGAAGTTCATTTTAGTATAATTTTAATCTAAGAATTCTCACATTTACAAACAGACAACCTATAAAAAATCATATCTAAGAAAAAGAACAAATCAAAACATTGGTCCTTAGAGCTTCGGATATTTGTGCTATTCCACGCCATACAACCTATAAGATCCACGTTTGCCGACAACGTTGAACGAGACAGTCGCAGAAATACATCGAGTGCTCCTTTGCCCCAGGCTTCAAGTCAAGTATACAATCCGATTGAACACATACTGACGATTTCACTGGACGGGACATCGAATCATCAAAAATCAGGGAAGTGAGCTTTTGTTCCTTACTTATCTGCCTTTCATTTCAATTTCCTAACTTATACTTTTTCAATCTTGAAATTTATTGTTCATTGTTAGTTTACTTTGACACATAATAGTTAAAACATTTTAATTTGAATTAAAATGGGGGATTTGCCTACGTTAAAAAAGATAAGAGCATCTCTTAAAGCGCGATTAACCTCATTTATTAAATTCATTGATAGGGACTCAACCCAAGGTGAGATGAATGAGCCAACTCGCGCTGAAATTGAATTGCGCATCGAAAACGCAAATAGTATTTATACTCAATATCAAGAAACCCAATTAAAAATAGTAAGTTTACTGGACGCAATAACTGAGGAAGAAATAAATTACAGAGAAACGTTCGAAACATCATTTTATTCAGTTATAATTAAAGCAAAACAACTGTTGACAACAACCTCAGCTAGTGCTTCCAGTACATCTAGTCCTACTAGTGAACATTTTGCATACAATCATACAAATACAACCTCCAATATAAAACTTCCTTCTATTGAATTGCCAAAATTCAGTGGCAACGTAGAAGAATGGTTAGATTTTCATGACTTATTTGATTCGTTAGTTATAAAAAATAATAGTATATCTGAAATACAAAAATTACATTATTTAAGAGCATGCATAACAGGTTCTGCTGAGAGAGTTATTGCTTCTATACCTCTCTCTGCTTCTAATTTTACTGTTACATGGAATCTTTTGGTTGAGAGATATTCTAACAAGGAATTGTTGTTGCATAACCATATTAAAGCCATATTCAATTTAAAAGCAATCAATAAAGAAGGTTCATTTTCAATCAGAAATTTAATTGATAAATTTTGTAGCAATCTTAGAGCTTTGGAGGCATTAGAACAACCAGTCGAACATTGGGATGCCCTTCTCAAATATATTCTTTTGGAAAAATTAGATTCTGAATCTGTGAAAGAATGGGAGAAGGCCAACAATGGTAAAGTCAGTCAAGTTTCGGACATCATATATTTCCTAAAAACGAAGGCAGATACTCTAGAAAGATATAATCTAAATAAACCCAATATTCAAGGTACTTCTGTCAATAATCATGTCAAATTCAGACACAACAGTACCAAGGCTCTTGTAAGCACAAAATCTTCTTTTCTTTCTTGTCCTTTATGCAATCAGCAACACAAACTGGTTCACTGTAGTCAATTTCATTCATTAGACATTCCTGCCCGTATCAATAAAGTACGTAGATTTAAATTATGCTTGAACTGTCTGCATTCTGGACATCAACAAGCTACGTGCAAATATGGCGAATGTAAAAAATGTAACCGGAAACATCATACTCTTCTCCATGAATTTATTGAAAATCCACTAAATCCATTGTCTCAGGTCAATGATCAAGTAGTTGCTTCTCAGAGTAGCCCTCAAACACTTTCTAATACTTCTCAAAATCAACAAATCCTTCTATCAACAGTTGTTGTCCAAGTTCGTGACCATTTAGGGGTTGCTCATAATTGTAGAGCTCTTTTAGATAGTGGAGCTCAATCTAATTTTATCACATCAAGTTTAGTTGATTTGCTGGGTATTTCAAGGAAGCAGGTTAACATTTCTGTAGTGGGTATCGCTCATGTTTCTTCTAAAATAAATCACAAATGCAATATTGTTATTAACTCTTTACAATCTATATATTCTTTCCCCCTAGAGTGTTTAATCATTCCACAAATATGTGGACAACTTCCAGTTTGTAAAATTGATGCATCTTCGTTGCCCATACCTGCAAATATTCGTTTATCAGACCCAAATTTTCATACTCCTTCGGAAGTAAATATTCTGATCAGTGCTAGCATTTTTTGGGACCTGCTATGTGTGGATCAGGTCAAGTTAGGTCCTGAAAAACCCATACTTCAGAAAACTAGATTAGGGTGGATAATTTCTGGTCCTTTAATAAATACCAAGGTGAATAGTCATCAATCTACCATATGTGGATTATCACACAATATCGAAACTGACGGCCTTTCTAGGTTTTGGGAGATTGAGGAGTGCTCAGGTACTAAACTTCAGTCTCCAGAAGAGTTATTGTGCGAGGAGCACTTCAAATCAACCTTTAGGAGAAATTTGGATGGTCGGTTCATTGTGTCCATTCCTTTTAAGTCACAGGTTGACTCTTTGGGAGAATCCAGATCAATAGCTCAAAGAAGGTTCTATAGCTTAGAAAAAAGGCTTCTTAATGATCCTATCATGAAGGAGCAGTATGTTGCATTTATGCAGGAATACTTGGCTTTAGGCCACATGTCAAGAGTTACTGATTGTACTTTGCCAATACATAGTTATTACTTTCCTCATCACGGGGTGATGAAGCAGGACAGTCTCACTACAAAACTCAGAGTAGTGTTCGATGGTTCCTGTCCGTCATCATCTGGTCATTCGCTCAACGATCTTCAGATGGTAGGTCCCGTCATGCAGAATGATTTGATATCTATCCTGTTGAGATTTAGAAGGTATCCATTTGTTGCATCTGCGGACATTGCCAAAATGTACCGCCAAATTCTTATTGATGATACTCAAAGGTGTCTCCAAAGAATCTTATGGAGAAATCATCCAAAAGATCCTCTTCATTCATATGAATTAAATACAGTTACTTATGGCTCTACGTCAAGTAGTTATCTAGCCACTAGATGTCTCTATCAGCTATCATTAGAGCATTCTGATACATTTCCTCAAGCTTCTAAAATCATAGCTGAAGACTTCTATGTTGACGACTTGTTAACTGGTTCTGATTCGTTAGAGGACTTAATCCTTAATTGTAAACAAGTCTCTGAAATTCTTTCAAAAGGTTGCTTCCCACTTAGAAAGTGGACGTCAAACAATTCTTTATTTCTTAAGTCCATCCAGGAATCTATTTCATTAGACACTCCCTTCCTTTTTGGTGCCAATGAAAACACAAAGACACTTGGGTTACAATGGTGCCCTAAATTAGATTCATTGTCCTATTCTATTGATTCAAATGTTACTCCCAAAGTTATCACTAAAAGATCAATACTTTCTGGTATCGCTCAAATATTCGACCCTTTAGGTCTCTTAAGTCCATCAATCATTAAAGTCAAAATCCTTATGCAACTCCTTTGGTTAGAGAAGTTAGACTGGGATGAAGGAGTGCCATTGCATATTCAGTCTGAGTGGTTATCTTTCAGAGATCAGTTGCACGAGTTGAATAAATTGCAAATTCAAAGAAATGTAGTTCTCCCTAATTCTGCTCTTATTGAAATGCACGGATTCTGTGACGCAAGCGAAGTTGCTTATGGCGCGGCCATATATATTCGCAGTGTTGATAGAAAGGGTAACATTTTTATAAATTTACTTTGTGCTAAAAGCAAAGTAGCACCTGTAAAGAAACTGAGCGTACCTCGCCTGGAACTTAGCGGAGCTTTGATCTTATCACGTCTTTCTAAAATGGTTATTACTTCTTTGAATATTCAGTTCAATAAGATTTTTCTGTGGTCTGACTTAACCATAGCCTTGGGCTGGATAAAAAATTCGTCACATGTACTAAAAACTTTCGTTGGTAATCGTGTTTCAGAAATTCAGTCCAACACAGATCCCGAAAATTGGAGACATGTACCTACGGATTGTAACCCTGCTGATTTACTCTCTCGAGGAATTGAACCTCAGGTTCTAAGCTCTTGTTCATTTTGGTGGCACGGCCCATCATTCTTGCTAGATTCTCCTGAAACTTGGCCAGTTCAAGTATCTTTTGATAAAGAAAAACTTCCAGAGTTTAAAACTATTAGCAACCAATTTATGATAGTTTCGTCTACTCCATTATTTGATTTTGAAAAATATTCGAGTTTTTCAACCTTGGTAAGGTCAGTGGCTTACTCTTTGCGTTTCTACTACAATTCTCAACGAAAGAACAAAGCCACTCGTGTTTTGGGGCATTTAACCACGCAGGAGATTAACAATTCTACCCTTACTCTAGTTAAGTTGGTACAAGCTGAAGGTTTCCCATCTGAGATTCAGTGCTTAAGAAGAGGTAATGCAGTTTCTTCTAAAAGCAGAATCTTATCACTTAATCCCTTTTTAGATTCAGAAGGATTACTCAGGGTCGGTGGTAGATTAAGTAATTCAAACTTTTCTTATCAAAAGAAACATCCTATTCTAATTCAATCTAATCATAAGTTTACTATTATGTTTTTCCGTCAAGAGCATATCAAGCTGTGCCATGCAGGACCTCAACATCTCCTAGCTCACGTGCGTGAGAAATATTGGCCTTTACATGGAAAATCATTGGCTAAGAGAACGGTTCGCGAATGCTTGCGTTGCTTTCGCTTCAATCCCGATCAAGTTAATCCCATCATGGGAGATCTCCCCCAATCAAGAGTCACCCCCACATTTCCATTTGCTGTTACAGGAGTTGATTATGCCGGTCCATTTGCCCTCAGAACTAGTCGTCATAGGGGCGCTTCTTCATATAAAGGTTATATTAGTTTATTTGTTTGCCTATCGACAAAGGCCATTCATTTAGAGGTGGTAACGGATCTTTCCACCGAAGTCTTTATGGCGGCAATAAAACGATTTATAGCTAGAAGGGGCAAACCATGTCAGATGATGAGTGATAATGGAACCACATTTGTGGGTGCCAACAATTCTTTGTTGGAATTGGGTAAATTTTTGAAAACCAATGGTAATAAATTCCCTGATATGTGTGCTAAATCTGATATAAATTGGAAGTTCATACCGGCTCATTCTCCTCATTTTGGCGGTCTCTGGGAGACTGGAGTCAAATCGGTGAAGACTAACCTCAAACGAGTTATGACAGATACGAAATTAGATTATGAAAGATTTGTTACATTACTGACTCAGATTGAAGGAGTATTAAATTCTCGTCCTTTGAGTGCTTTGTCTTCTAACCCTTCTGATCTTTTGCCTTTGACACCAGCTCACTTCCTCATTGGAAGAGCCATGGATTCCGTTCCAGAAATAAATCTATCAAACTCATCCATTACCAGTTTGTCTAGATTCTAACAGTTGCAGCAACTTCGCCATCATTTTTGGAAACGTTGGTCTCTGGAATACATCTCCGAATTGCAAGAACGGAAGAAATGGAAAGTCAACCAATCTAAAATTCAGACTGACACACTCGTCCTCATCAAAAAAAGAAATTTACCTCCTTTAAACTGGTGTCTTGGGCGCGTAGAAGCTTTGCATCCCGGCGCTGATGGAGTTACACGAGTGGTTACCATAAGAACTTCGAAAGGACTTATAAAGCGAGCTGTTACAAACATTTGTCCACTTCCGGTTCCTAGTGATCAAAGTGAAGGTGCAATCACGCCTTAAGTTCTAGAACTGTTAATGCGTCTTAGTTAAAGAACATTTGTTTGATTTTTAAACTTAAAGGTTTATAATAATTATTGAAGATGTATTTGTTCATTTTATTGCATGTAATGCATTTCCTCATTTACTTGCTTACCTGTTAAATTGAAAGCGATCCTTTCAAGGTGGGGGGCATGTTCAAGATAGTGGCTGAATAATCATTAAAAAGGGGAAATGAAGGTTGCTAATAGTAACTATTATTAATTATGTATCATATATGTGTGTGTCAAGAAAAATAAAAAAAGTCAGATCTTGAAGTTCATTTTAGTATAATTTTAATCTAAGAATTCTCACATTTACAAACAGACAACCTATAAAAAATCATATCTAAGAAAAAGAACAAATCAAAACAGTAGTCTGGAGTGTAATGAGATTTGAGAGTTTATTAATATAAGAAGAAGTGTTTAGGATGATGGTGGCATTGCCTTTATCGACGGGAAAAATTACTAGATTTGGATTTGACTTAAGTTCTTTCAGGGCTTAATTTTCGGATGGGCTAATGTTCGGAGTAGGAGGCTTTGAGTACTGTAGCGATGTTTTGTCTGGTTATTTCAGCATCTTTGGAAGATAAACGTTGATGGTTTCTTCAGTTTGACAGATGATTGTCTCAATTGGAATGTGACTTAAATAAAAAAGTAATTGAAATCTTATATACTAAAACGCTAAGCCCTTTTCTTGTCCACCACTTTACTCAAAACCCATATTATATACTTAAAATATTTTTTCGGAATATTTTTAGTATTACGTATGAGATTGTCAAGATATACTTTTGGTACAAAAATTCACTTCCGGTTTTGAGATGACCGGAAGTTAAAATTGACTTTAAGTTTTAGGCCCCACAATGTATATATGGATCGAAAGGTCTCGTCGAGACGAATCTAAATATGTACTTCCGCTTGCGATCCGACACCGGAAGTGACCCAAAACGCGCATAAAACGTCAAGATAGAGCAAATCTGACACCCGATTCGTGATCAGCATGCAAAAGTAACTGCTAAATGATATCCATGTCGACATTTGATGAACTAAAAATTGCATTCCGGTTTTGAGGTCGACTTCCGGTTTCGTTTTTATTAAAAGGTAAAAAGTAAAAGTTTACATAACTCCCGGTGCCAAGCAAAAGTTTTCAGAAAATGGAGACATTGTAACAAAAAACATTGTTTTCGACGAAATATTTCGTGATATTTAATACACTTTTTACTTGCATTATTATTGATGAATGTTATGTATATTCTTGCTTATATTGTTTGTATTGATCTCTCAATTTTTCTCGCAAAATAAAAATTTCATTTCAAAAACTCGATGTCGAGCTGGTCCGCTAGTATTTTGCTAAAGCGTGAGTGGCAATGATCGAAATAGGAGCATCAGAAAAATTATGAACCATTGCAGTTGGTTTCACGTTGTGGTTTTTGGATTTTTTTGGAAATTAGATGCGCTGATTTGCGCTTTTGGGTTTCAGTTCTCAGAGTCGAAAGTGTTTAGGGCTGTCTCTGTGTTAATACGGTCGAAACTGTCCCATAATACTATCACAAGAGTATTACTATTACAATAATTAATATTATTTAACAGTCTTCCAGAGTGAACCGCGTCGATTATAAAACTTTGCGCAGTGATAATGGAATAGATACAAACTATTTTTACATTAAATATGTTGGTGAAAATACCATGCACCATCTAGTACATATGGAAGAAAAGCGACAGAGAATGTAATAGTACTAGATCGGCTTCCATTTGATAACGTATATGTATAAATTATAAATTTATATTTCCAAGCAGTGACATAAATCGACCTAATAGATTTGGGTCTTTTGTAAAAACTTGTCGATACTTCTAAGATTGCGGATCAAACTCAAAACTTTCGATTAGTAGTTAAATACCCTTTCGTTTGAACTAACAGGCTACATTAATACTATAAATATTTTCTAGACGCTCTTTTTATTTGTGTTATTGTATAAAGTTGTTTTTTTTAGTGACATATCTCCAATTTGCAACAAATTCGCCGAACCAAGTGTATGTTTTTCGGCTTTCCCTTTGTGTCTCGATCGTGAACAGATCGACGACTACCAAACACAACATTTCCAGGAATTGAGTCATTTGGGAAACGAAAATAAACAGAAATTCAAAAATATTCGAGCAAAACTAACAAATGCGCTTCGGAGAATATGCAAGGACGAATGTATACTGTTGGAGAATGAACTTTGCAGTAAAGAATACAGTATTGCGAAAAGGCATCTGGTTATAAGTAAATATTTCCATCTCTTTGTAATTATCAAATATGTATTTTGTATTAGAAATAGATTTCGCTAGTAAAGTAAGATAAAAGAAACGATATAATGATTAGAGCAATCGCAAAGTCTTATCTGGAGAAGAGCAAACATTCATAATTAGATGCTCTCAATTTTATCGGTGCCCGATATGAATTTAATTTGATTACTTATTTTATATTTATTTTTGAAACTACCATTTAAACTTACCATAAGCTAAATAGAAAACTTTTCACTAAGATGTCAAAATATATTACCATAAAAAAGTTACTTTAATGCGACTAAATCTCAAGACCGTCACGTTATTTTCTCTATTCCTGAATTGTAGGAAGTGGACAAACAAACAAAACTTATACTAAAAAAATTTGTACTATAAGAACTGTATTATATGTATTTATCTTAGAATCCATAGCTTATTTTTTTTATACAGTGGTTGTGTATAAAGTGTACCTACTTTTTCTTTCCATAAAATTGTTACTCTTTAGTAAGAATTATTTTATGCATTACAAAATGCACCTTGCATGTTTTAAGTTAGTTTTTCATCAGTTTTTATCTAGGCAGCCAAAATTAAGTTATGTATTAAGTCTTTTTACTAGCGGGGACGAGCACCATTATGGGTACTAGATCGTTAAGGAATGTATAGCGTGGAAAAAGTCTTGCCATACATACATACAAGCCTCGTAAAAAAAACCTCATACAAGCAGGAATCAGATTAGAATTTTAACCTGTTTTCTTACTAGAGATGCACCAGTCAAAAGACAGCTACACGCAATGAGTTTGTTTCACGGAGTCTTAAGCTGAACACTATGTGCCATAGAAGCTGAAAGCTTCTACTACATTTTGCACGACTACGAAGCACTAGGTCGCAGGCGACAAACGCTTTTTAGGGACTAATAAGTGACTTCAAAAACATATGGTACCCACTCACGAGAAGTGTACAAATGGCACAGGTTTCCAGAATTCTGAAATGGTGATCATGAATAAATTGAAGATGTATATACAATTTTCCGCAGTATGGTTAGTGTTTTAATAGACTGTTTCCAGGGGAAAAATGACCTTTTCCACTATTTGACGAGTTATAAAGATGGAGTGTGTCGATACGTTCTTTTGAAACTCCTGTTATTCTTCACATCTAGGGATCATGCGCTTTTGAGTTTTTAACTGTAATTTTGGTGAAAATTTTTATATTGTTCCAGCAGTGATATTCGTCTATAGGTGTATATATATATATATATATATATATATATATATATATATATATATATATATATATATATATATATATATAACACTGTTTTTGATGGGTTGGAGTCAATAAAAGGGGCTATTTGTTGACTATTTTTTACTCGAGCTTTCAATTGTGATTACAATTTTTATCAAGAGCTTCTAAAAAATACAAAATGTCTTACAAAGTTGAACTAGAAATAAAAAAGTTTTTGTTAACTCACCAAATAAAATTAGTTTTTTATATAAAACTACTGCTTACATAATAAATACAAAAAATATTAATAAAAAAATGTCTTATTCTAATAAATGTTTCTCTGAAAAATTTAGATGAAGTTTCTTAAGAAAAAAATTGAATTTATAAACAAAAATAGAATAGCTACAACCAGCCTAAAATGTCATAAATACTAACTTAAAAATTTTTATTTTTGACATATTGTCAAAAATAAAATTTTGTTTAAAAAATTCTTCTTTGTTTAGTAACAAAAAAGAAGAAGAATTTATTCACCATTGATAGATGCCCGACTAAATGTAACAAATACATGGAAAATTCAAAATGTGATATTTTACTGACTGCATAAATTAAATAGAAATTATATAATTATAAATTTTGCTTAAATTTTGAATTTCTGACCTTTTGTTTAAATTATTATCACTTTGGCTAATACAAACCATTTCCAAAAAAGTTCTTTTAAATTTATTACTTTCATTACATAAAATTTTAATATTATCAAAATCCATAATATGGTCTTTGTCTATTACATGCTCTGCCAAAGCACAAGATGGTTTCTTAATTCTACAATCACTCTTGTGAGAAATAATGCGATTTGAGAGATTTCTTCCAGTCTCACCAATATACTCAGCTTCACACTGAGTACAAACAATGCTGTATACTACATTTGTTTGATCTAATTTGTCTGTACAGTGTTATATTTTTTCCAAACGAGTCACAAGTACTTCTTTTTTCTTACTCTTATATATATATATATATATATATATATATATATATATATATATATATATATATATTCGATATCAATCTATTTAAGTAAGTAAAACACGCATACTGTTTTACAAACTCTTGATATCTGTCTTTATCTTTGTTTTTATCAATTGTTTCATTAAAAATTTTCGTTATTTCCTTTATCCTACTTGGTTCTCCATATTTAGTTTATTCTTTAGTATTCGTTTATTCTGTTTGTGCTTTCCTTTTATCAGCTCGTGTGTTTGAGTAACTGATCTAAAGTATCTGTACATTATTTTATTATCATTAAAAATGGCGGACAGGCGCCATTTTTAATATAATTTTAAATGGGATTATATGGCAAGTAGTACTTCGTATGAAGTCTAATTTAAAAATTCAACAACGTCAAAATATTGATTTCAAATATTATCATTAGGTAAACAATTAGCGCAAAATATTTTCTAAACCATAAAACTTAATAGGTATCTGAGTAACCAAGCTAAAATATCTGTTATAGTTTTTATGACGATTTGAGCATTAAAAATGACGGACGGATGACATTTTCTAAGATAATAATTTAAAATGGGATCATATTCCAAGGAAGATTTTAGATCATTTCAAGTAAGGTTCAAGGATAGCTATACGATTAAAAAGGTTTGCTTTGTTATACATTTTAACCGTAAAGTATTAAAATTTTAAACTGGTATGAAATCGGTTTAGTTGATACCTGTTCAGTTCAGATATTACAAAGATATTAATTTTAATTTATGAGTTGGAAAGTATATTTTGGCAATTGTTTAACTAATAGTATAACACATTAATTGAATATTTTCATTAGTAAACAATAATCAGAAAAAGTAACAAAGATCTTATACTTCTAACGAAATAATAAGATAAATTAATTTTTCATATACTCAGACAAAACAAAATGTACATCAACTAGAGTGAGCTGCCTCTCCAAATATTTTTTAAGTAGTTCTTTGGTCTTTACCTTTATAGAATTTTCCATTGTGCTCTATTATTTCGTCTGCTGTTCAATCGTGTTTTCTATTAATTTGAATTCCTTTTATATTGTGTGATTTAATGACCTAAATGCGTGGTCTATATTTTGACTAACGGGTCTGATTGTGGATCGTTTTTTCTTTCAGTTTTCTCTCAATGATAGAAATATATCAATACGAAAGATTATGTATCGATTGTTAAGAAGTGCATTATATTTTTTTTTTTGGTTAATTGATAATATATAAAAAGTTTACAAGTGAGTTGTATTCTAATAACATTCTACATAGAAACAACTATTCAATTTTGATAGTTTTTTAATTTTAAAATTAGATTATAATATACAGTCCAAATTGAAACGGCTCATTTAAAATTAACGAATTGTGAATGCTTAAATTGAAATCTAAACTTAAACTATCTAAACAAACAGTCACAAAGAATTAATAACTTCCTTTTAACTTTTTGTAACTACATAATTTCTCACAGCTGTCAAGATATATTTGTTCCTACTATGTTGCGAACGTTTATGGAAAAATAATTTCCTCAAAGATAAAAGAAAAAAACAAGTAAATTCATTTATTATATTAAAAGTAGACGGGGTCAACAGACATTAAAAGATATTTTTATAAATAATGTAGAAGTTAGTAGTTTTAATTATTATACCAAAAAACAGCTGTATATGGTTTTATGATACACCATATCTTATATGAAGGGTAATACAGGAATAGAAGGGGCTCATCGGCATTTTGTTCGTTTTGAGTAAATCATTATTTAAGGGATAATTTACATATGGCCTCTTTAAAACACTAATAAACAACTATAAAATAATATCCCTTTATTACGGAATGCCTGTATAATACAAATTTACTTTTGTTTGTCTAATTATGTACTCGTTATAGACGATCTGTTAACATTCACGCATCATGTCAGGTACCTGCAAAGGTGCATTCTTGAAATGTGCCTCTTTTTGTACTTCGTCTAAACGCATAGTCTCCTTAACGATTAAATAAAGGTTGGGTTTATCTGTGGGGAAATTAATGCAATGGTTTCTACTGTTTATTGACATAGCAATAGTTGTTTAATTTTACAATGTTACATTAGCTTAAAAAAACTTACTACTTATAATATTTAATGTTAGTATAGTATTCAGCCGCATTCGGTGAAGAGAACTTCTTTAAATCTACCAGGTCCTTATATTTTTCTGCAGAAATTGACAAGACATCTTCATATGCAGATTCTGGTAGTATGAATTCAGTACCAAGTATATTCTTTATGCGTCTTGTGTTTCTTCCAGCGATAGAGGCCTATTCCCACACTCCATTGTATGTTAAACGGAAGTAGTGTTTGAATTAGTAATTTTTAGTTCCTTTATCGGTCGTGATGGAAATGTTAATTTTTTGGCATATATCCTATCAAGATGGGATGTCCAACTTTGAAAATATGAATGGTCAACATTAATTACCTCAAATGGCGTCGGTGTTTGACGAGCATCCTTAACTACCTCAATCTGATCGTCAGGGATCTCTGTCCTAGTTGCAGATTTGATAAATCCCATATTTTTATCGCACTCTAAGTATGAGTGCCCTCTTATTGGAAATGTCATCATTATAGACTCACAACTTTTTTTCTACATGAACTAAATGATGAAGGAATCGAAACATTGTAAAATTTTTGTTTTGACCTCTGCAAGTCACAAAAGATACTTAGGTGTTTTGTATTTCATCGCATAATATTGTACACGGAGTGGTGAACAAGAGAACAAACGTCACCACCACATTTCTTTTTCTCCATTTCTGGTAATTTTTCCGTAATCTATGCAGATAGATTCTGAAAAATTTGCGTTATTTCTACTGTCGAGACTGTCGTTTTCTGTCATAGAAAGTGCTTGCTTTTAGTTTATGTATTTTGTTTTCTACATGTAATTTGTGAATCTCACAATCAAGGGATGCTGAGCGATTCGGATGATTTTTACCTGTTTTTTCAACGTCTAATGCTTTAACTTTAATTTGATATTCATCACATACACTACAAGTATCTGTGGGTGGATAACCAAAACTTATATTAAAATCTATGCAGAATATACTCCGGTATATTTCATAAGATACTGTCAAGTCTTTGTTGTACTCTAGAAACATCATGTACATTTTTTACATTTCATTCTTCTGGTAAATACAGCTTGGTTGAGTCGTGAAGACTGTAATTGTTGGTCTGTCCCTTGAATGAGTTGATGTGTCCGCCAACTTTACTTTTAATTTCCTCGTCAAGTCTGTGGTGGTTTCCATGTTTTCCCCTTTTATCACTTGGGGCAATGTTTTCTTCAGACTACTGACTAAATATTCAATTTTCTTCTTAGTTATACCATGAATCGACATAAAAGCTTACATACAGTAACCTCTGTCGCCTGAGACTTTATCATAGCGAGCACCTTATACTTGCAGACAGCGACATCTTCAATGGCGTGCATCTTCATTCTTCGACGGTCTTTGAACTGGCAAAAGTAAGATCAAACCACTCAAATAGCTATTTTGTACATCATGAGATTCAAGAATATTGAAGTTTTGCAGTATAGTTTGTCGAGCTTGTTCTGGTATTTGCTCGAAACACTTCCTTTTACACTCACATGATAGTCCCGGTTGATGACTCGCAAGTTTTATTTTTTTTACAACGTCTGCCATCCGTCAGTGTGACTTTCTTTTCTTAGTTTTTGGCTCTACATACACTCCCATACTGTCAATACTAGTTTCATTACTCATTTTAATTCTTACGAACACGATGTTAGCTAAACAACACAGACATCAAAAACTTATAATCTCTCTTCAAAGAACATGTAAGAGTAAAGTATGACGCAACAATGAACAGTTGTTACTGAATACTGAACAGTATGGCGAATTTCTCAGAAGGTCAGGTAATTTTTCAGTCAGGTCAGCGTTTTTTCGCTAAACACACATAAATAGCCCCTTCTATCGCTTTTTAGCCTGCAATGTCCCCTTATTTACTAGTTTGTATCGCAGTCAGCACCTTTTATTTCTGTACGGGATTATAATTTTATGAAATATAAGCGGAATGAGCCATAAAATTTGAAACAACCTATCATAATAAGGTGTAAAACTCAAAAGATGTTGATGAGCCCGTTTTATTCCTGTACCCTTCATATGCGAATGATATTTTAAAATTACCGAAATTTTATTATGAATAATGCTAATGCTTTTCTAATATATTCTTGCTAGTATACCAGCACTAAATTTGGATATGGTGAATAAAATTAATTATTTTAAAATGCGACTTTAGAGCAATATTCCACTTTATTTAATCTTTTTTTTTTTCGACCAACATAGTTTACTTATTATATGTACTTTTGCCGTATAAAAATAATGTATTAATACTATGTTTGCTTAACTAGGTCAAATTATGGAGTTGGAAGTTTGTGAACAGTTACCTTCAGAAAATGACATCAGCTCCAAACACTGCCTGACATTGGGAGTTGGAGAACTAAATGTAAACAGAGGTAAATATTGCAATATAAATAAAGTATATAATTTAGAAATATATATCATCAGTAAGAAATTTAAATATCTTTAAATTAAACTGGTGCCATCTACTTCGATGTGAGTTGTTCAGAGGGTTCTTAATTCAAACCTCCGCTACCAAAAAAAAAATAATCAAAAATTTAAACGTTGTAGTTTATTGTCAAAAATGTATTTGCAACTTTGAGTTGGTATATTCGAAGACAACGGCTGGACCGATGGATGTGTAGTAGATAAAGGCAAGATATGCGACTTACGTCTTTATGTCACTTATTCATTGATGTCTGTCGGAAAGCTATTGAGATGCTAGAATAACCGCAATCTAGATAAACAGCCAACAAAATCGGAAATATATCTGCAATATAAAATGTTTAAAAAATGTTTATCTACTATTTATGCCATAAGTAGCATAAGTCAATTTATCCTAAATATCCAATATATTCATAAATAATAAAATTACTTTATTCAATTTTAAAAATACAGAAAACCTACTATGAAGCTTCGCACTAGTCTACTGTACCGGCTGCTGTACTATTTTTTTATTATTGTTTATGTATTCTAAACAAACAAAATTTACTGTGCTCTTTCCACTTCATCGATCTTCCGATAAAATTTTTACAAATTAAGCAATCCACAAGGAATCTATGTTCCTGTAATTTGCTGTATACCATATATTAAAAAAATTTATTTAAAAACCTTTATAAAAGGTATATATTTAAAAACGCCAACGGGCTAATTATACAAAACGTTTTCGGAATCCATATTCCATCATTAGTGTCTAGGAGTACATGAATGTAGCTACTAAATATATGGGTAAAATACTGTAAATACTGTAAACTAAATATTTAGTTTACAGTATTTGTTATAATATGTTAAGATGTTAAAGTTACCGTTGGATAAGGTAACATGGCGACATATGACTCGACTTCCACGTTGAAGTTGCTAGTCCTGAGACGGTGTGTCTACGAGGACTGTATGGAAGCAACTCATATTTGACATTTATAAATGAATATTTAATATAACTAACGTATACTTTCATTTTCAGAAGAAACATGCTTCTGGGATACCGGAAAATTATACAGGGGAGTTCAGGACAAATCTTTTACCGGCAAACCTTGTCTGCGATGGGCTCATCAGTTTCATGTTCCTACTTCAGATAACCCAGAACTCGCAGGTCACAATTATTGCAGGTAAGTTTCTAATTCAACCTCCGATACAAG
This sequence comes from Diabrotica balteata, assembly GCA_918026665.1. NCBI lineage: Eukaryota > Metazoa > Arthropoda > Insecta > Coleoptera > Chrysomelidae > Diabrotica > Diabrotica balteata. The sequence goes on along the minus strand of OU898279.1, from coordinate 89,793,932 downwards.
ATGCTTAAGTGTTACGTGTGGCCTGTTCTCTTGTACAGAATGGAAGCATGGACGTTAAAGGTCAGTTACATTAACAAACTTGAAGTGTTTGAAATGTGATGCTTGTGTCGAATGCTTAGAATATCATGGACGGACAGGGTCAGAAATGAGGAAGTACTCAGAAGAGCGGGCTTACAGGATAGGGAACTTTTTAATTATGTAAAAAGTAAGAAGACTGCATACTTGGGACAAATATTACGAGGAGAAAGATGCACTTTTCACAACTGATACTCGAAGGGAAGATATTGGGTAGGAGAGTTCTGGGACGTAAAAAAATGTCATGGCTGCGCAATATTCTACAATGGACAGGAATCCACAGCTATGAAATGCTTTGCAATGCTGCTAAAAACAGAATGATTTAATCCTGACTATTTAACATCTCACCTGACAAGACGATGTACGGTGGACGCCTACGCAGAAATGCACGGTACCTTAACAAGAAGAAAAAGAAGTTTCTAATATTTGTTACACATACTTGTTTTGTATACAATGGACCGAATACTTCATACTAAAATATAGGTAAAAATTGCAGGTACAAGTAACGTGTATTAGTCATTGACACCGTTCAATTAAAATTCAGTAGCATATCGATCCTATTTTTAAAGTGAATTTTAAATATTAAGCTTAATTATGATATGAGCATTGTTTGACTTTATAAAAGAAGTAAAGAATATGTGAGTTACAGTAAACTTATCGAATGAAGACCTACCATGGCGATCATTGGTAGTTAATTCGTAATGAATGGTTCAATCGAAACATTCACTTTAGTATCTCAATGTCTATCGATCTAGTATACAATATCTCCATATTCTTTTTTACAGTATATCTAATACAATTGTTCCACAACTTATCCGTGACATTTTCCATCGCAATAGCTAGAAGCCTTCCTGGTTTATTATTTGAGTCAGCACAAGCTTAATAGGGATCAGCGAACAACGATAACAAGGAAGGGTATAATTTTGTTCCTTCCAATTCACATATGTCTTGAATTCTGGTATATGAGATTTAATAATTGTTTAACATTTTATCAGCTAATGGTATATTTGTTTGAGAATATTAATTAAGTCATCTTTTCGACAGGCTGTGGTTGATGACTGATCCAATCATCGACTTTGGTTCAACGTATTGTATATAATGGCGACATAATTAGGTTTAACGTTTGGTCAAATTTTTGAACCAACTTTTAAAAATCTTTTCGCCATTTCCTTATGTTAACCTTTAGTTATTTTGGATTCAAAGAGTAACAAGCCGTTCTCAAAAAAAGAAACTCAAATCACTGCCTTTTTGTGCTAACACGAGCTTTCTCTGCCAGCTGCTGTTTGAAACCCGTTTTAAACTGTGCAGTTAAAGCTCGTTGAGGTTGTTTTTAATATCATAACGATACCACATTTTTGTGACAGAATGGCATTAAATTTGTTAAGTATTATCAAGTAACAATCTTTTCTTCGTTCGTGAGATACTCTCTGATTTTTTGCAAGTACTGTCTCGATTACAAGATAATTTTTTTCGTTTCTGTAAAACTGCTGTTCCCACTACTCTTTATAAATTTAATATTGATTTACAATAAAGTTTGCAATCAAGTGTGTCGTGATATTTTGAATATAGAATATTTTTCTCCTGAAAATTGGCAACAGCTTTGGCCAATTCTTCTTATTTTGGGTCTTCCTCAGTCACTCGTTATTCTCTAAGTCTGTTCAATCTCATACATTCTTAATCACGACACCCTGTCTGCGACGTGATTCACATCTACCTTTGATTTTACCCACCATTGAACTGAAGGAAGTCCAATAAGTAAAGAAATAATAATAAGACTTACTCACAATCAAGAATGTGTTGCTTGTGTGAGTCCATATCCAATAGACAATAGGTAAAGAAATCTTAGTCTTATTCTTATTATTATTTCTTTACCTATTGGATATGGACTCACACAAACAACACATTCATGATTTGAAGTCCAATAATTATATTGAAACTTATTACATTGCCAAGACGTACAGTTATCCACTTTTCAGAAGTTGGTGGTGTGGATAGTCCAGGATATTCATCACATTCGTCGATATACACATTCGTTGCCATTCTTTTAAGGTTTTAATTTCCACAATAAAGCTAAATTCCTATAGGTGGCTGAATACCATGTTTCACAACAATTTTTATTTAAAAAATTCCTTTATAAAAGATATATTAACGTATAAACCCTATCAGGCTACATCACAGAATGTTTTCGGTATAAGTATTCCATTATCAGTGCTAAGCATAACCACTTTAATTAAAGTAAACATGAAAGTTAGAATTTCGGCCAAGGATATTACAAAAATGTGGTTGATAATTACTTGATTTACGTTTTTGAAGCCACTATATATGTGGGCAAAAACCCTTTAAATGTAGTTAGATTCATTTTGAATTACATCTTTGATATTTAAAAACTGTGATGTTTTAGTTGTAAAAGGAATTGATCACATGGCAACGTAGGATTCCATTGGAGTTGCTACTTCTTAGACGAAGTGTCTGTGAGGACTTGTTGATAGCAACTGATTAAAATGACATATTAAGACGGAAGACCGAACAATGGAGTCAATGTAACCTGAGGATTGTGTCCTAAATGTGACAGTAGCCTGCACCATGTATAATTAAATATGTTAAAATTTGAATGATTATAACCATCAATAGGTTCGTTCTAGCATCAGTTTCAAATGGTTTGAAACCATCAGCGAATAGTGGACCAGTGAGAGTAGAGGGGATATAGCACTGGTGACTGTATTATTTTCTCTCGCTGACCAACTGTTTGCTGACGGTTTCTGACTAGTTTGTCTGTTTGCTAGAACAAATCTAATATCTTAGAATTTATGTTGTATCAATATGTTTTAAATCACACTCTAAATTACAACATATTGATGGTTGCTACTATTATAATCATTCAAATTTTAACATATTTAATTATACATATTGCTGGCTATGGTTACATTTAGACACATACCTCCGGTTACGTTGGCTGCTTTGTTCAGACTTTCCGTCCTAATATGTCATTTTTTCAGGTGCTATCAACAAGTCCTCACAAACACTTTACAGCAAGTTAGGCAATTTTTTTCTGGTTTCTTCTGTAGCTTTGAGCATTTCTACTATTCTCATATCAGGACCTGGTGCTTTGTTATACTTGAGTTTACTGATCGCCAGTTTTATTTCATTCTCAGTATGTTAATTTCTTCTTCGATTTCTTCAGGAGTTTGGTGAACAAAGTCCTGGCGTTGATTATCTTTATATAGATCCCGACAATATGATCTCCAGGTCTCTGCTATATCTTCTCTATTGGTTCTCAGGGTTCCTTTGTTGTCTTCAACTGCCCAACTTCTCCCTTTAAAGTCTCTTAATATTATTCTGAAGCTATTTTCTTGTGGGATTTTAAAATACTTTAAAATCTTTCAACTTCGAAAGCGCATGGTTAAATGCTACATTTGGTCAGTCCTCTTATACGGTGTCGAAGCATGGACATTAAAAATATCCATGATTAATCGTCTGGAGGCCTTTGAGATGTGGTTGCACAGACGTATACTAAAAATTCCATGGACGGCTATGCTGACTCCTTGAAAGAGCAAATGCTGCTCGCGAGCTGCTTGATAACATCAAATGTAGAAAGATGGCCTATTTTGGACACGTAGTAAGGGGAGACCGATATAATATTCTTCAACTTATTATGATGGGTAAAATCGAAGGACGCAGAGGAATTGGTAGAAAGCAGGCCTCTTGGTTGAAGAATATCAGGGAGTGGACAGGAATAAATAAAGCTGAGCAACTATTTAGAATAGCTCGAGACAGAGACAGTTTCGCCATGTTAATCGCCAACGTCAAGGGGACTTAATAGGGCACGTTAAGAAGAATAATTTTAAAATAATTACTATTTTAATGGGAATAAGCCATAATTGCAGGTTAAAATAAGTTTATTGACGAATTTAAGAAACTTTGGGTAGAATACTTAGTCTGCAAAATCTGCGTCTTTTTTATTTTGATGAAGTACAGTCGACAATGAGTTACGATATAACTGTCTGGAGTGGCTCTCCTAGTATGAAGGACCTTTTCAATGCCCAAACGCTTATTGTGAGATGAATTGCAGGTGTTCCGTATGGTTGGTCTTGTAAAAGTCTATTTCGGTATTTAAGCATTGTATCATAGAATATAGACGCTTAGCGTCTATATTCTTTGATTGTATTAACAGTGTATGGAATTTAAATTTTAGAATTATTGATACTAATTCATGAGAATCAAAGAACTTTTTTATGTAACAGTAATATTTACTCACACAACAGAAATAAGAGACAGTTTGTAGTAAGTACCCTTTCGACATTTAGAAATAAGTGGGAAGTCATCTAGTGTCTGTGGTTTACTACTGTATAATCAACTTTCTCAAAAATTTAAAAACATTAATCCTACTACAGCTTTTAAAAACCAAGTTAAAGAGTACCTAGTGATCAAGTGTTCTTAGGTTCTATATTTATAATTTTCTACTTTTGACCTGCTATAAACCTTGTTGTAACTTATAGACAAATAAACTATCTATCTATCTAGCTACCCACGTATATTGATTTTATTTATTTATTTTTAGGAATCCTAGAGAAATGGAGCGGGAACCATTTTGTTATGTAGAACAAAATAAAAAAGAAGTGTGTGGTGTTACCAAATGCGGTACGTCTAAAACATTGAAATTTTGCAAAAATAAAGTAAATCCATATTTTTGTTGTAGTTTATGTATTCGGAACCTATATTGGCGGTATAATTGTGGCTCTGGTGGCAGTCGTGGTAGCTTTTACATACTGCTATTGCAACAGAAGGAGTAAACTCACGAGGAATTTACAGAATGTAAGTACACACATCAAATTAAAATTCTTCGTTTTGCTGTATCGCCAATTTAAATATTTACTTATATTTGTTTTTGGCTTAGAAGGATCTACCGCCTGTAAGTAAAAATATTTACGGTAGTCCCGGTCCAAGTGCTCCTATGGAGATGAATTCGTTACTTCCTCCACACCTTCCTCCTCAACGGAGTCACCATGGATCCAATAAAAATAGCTTTCAATCTGTACCACAATATACATTTAAAGAAGTTAGATTTTTAGACGAATTAGGAGAAGGCGCGTTTGGTAAGTACTACAATTGTTACACATAGTTTATAAAATTGTTTGTGCTTATCTCATTTCGAAATACGTGAGTTTTCTCAAGTTATATTTTTCGATAATGTGTAGATATTTTATTGTACCTAGAATAATTGTAAAAAATTGTCAGAACATTGCTCAATGTTCTGTAGTTTGGTGATACTTTAGAGGACGATATCACAGTTCACAGTACCGACACTTTGTTAAAAATATCAACCAGCTTTCCGTCAATATTTGTGAATACTAAACATGTGCAGAGTTGGTTCTTTTTAGCTGGCTATTACTATATGAACTCCCAAATTACAAGTATAAACGTAATAGAGCCATTTGTTAGACACCAGTCGTAAGCGTCTTTTCATATAGGCGAACGGTTCACTACCAAATAGATGCATAAAAATCAACCTAACCGACCACAAAAAGCAGCTTGTATAAAATCTAAATCATTTTTTTTATCCGAATGGTCCTTAATTTATTTTTAACAAATAACTTGTTTTACAAATAATTTTTTACGTTAATCGATCATAAGTAAATGTTCCATTACCAAACATTCATATCTCTGCGTTTACTAAAGATTTAAGACCATTTTTGGTCGCAAAATAATCCTTAAACATCATAATTTTTACACGATATTTTTTTTAGGCGACTCTCATTACTGCGTATCACATGTCCTGTTCATCTTAGTCCATTGGCCTTTGTATATCTCACTAGATTTTCCTTTCCCAAAACAGACTCTCGCTCATTATGTCTGCGCCTCCATCGTTTGCTATCGCGCATGCTATCTCTGCAAGGGCCATATATTACTCGAAGGATTTCACGTTTCCACACCACAAATTTATTAACTTCATATTTTTTAGCGTATATTTCCACCTGCTTACGTGACTGCTGGTCGAACTATGGTTTTGTATATCTAAATGTTTGCACCTCGTGAGAGAAGCTTTGACCTCATTAGATGTTGTATTGCAAAGAAGGATCTATTTCCTGCCAGTATTCGCTTTCAACTTCTCGTTATACTTTGTTATCATTGGTCATTGTTGCTAGATATTTAAATTATTTATTTAACCACCACGAAGTTATGATTGTTTATAGTAAGATTTTGCCTTATTGGTCGTCGTTCTTGTTTTAAAACAACTATGGATTTTGTTTTTTCTTCATTTACCATTAGACCGATCTTTAGTGCAGCGTCTTCAAAGACGAGAACGATCTTTGCTCCCCAAGCAGGGATGTCTGTTTTGTATAACAATTATCTTATTATAATTTATTATAATATTTTATCACTACAGCTGTTTCGGCATAGTGCCTTTCTCAAATGATCTATTTTTGGATGTGTTTACAATATAGTATTTACGAAATAGGTTGAGGAGGGAAGAACTATTTGTCTCAAGTTGGTCATTCAGAAATATGGCTTAAGGCCTTTATTTTGGATCTGATTCGTCATTAAAAGCATGATTATCATCTAGAAGGTGCAGTGCGTATGTAGAATCTGTTTTTCTATTATTGAAAGCCTTTTTATGTTCTGCTACATATTTGTTAAAGGTTCTACCAGTTTGACCGATATAGTTTTTGGGCAGTCGCCGCATTTAATTTTGTATAGGTACATCATTGTGCAAGTGCTTTTTATTTTGGCTCTTGTTATTTTTAATATATTTGCCTAAGTTGTTGTTTGTTCTTAAAGCTGGTGTTATTCCTTTATTCCATTTATGCTGTTATTCCAAGGTACTGGGTTTTTTTCTGGTGGTGGAAATACTAATTTCAAGAGGCTTTCTTGTGTAGTCTTTTATTTAAAATTTTATTAAATGTTTGTTCGTTGTACCCATTGTTTACTGCTATTTGCTTAATAATATTTACTTATGTCTCAAAGTTGTATGTTGACATCGGAATTTCTAATAATCTATGTAACAGCCTGTCATAGCAGTGACGTTCTGGGCATTCAGGTGCTCTTCAAAATATTCAGCCCATCTTTCTATTATTTTATTTTCGGCGGTGAGTGTTTCTCCACTTTTATCTCTCACGAAATTGAGTGTTCTTAGAGACTCCCTTGTGTTATTTTAACTGTCTGTACGATATTGTCTCTTTTTTGCGTTAGTGTGTTTCTCTATCTGTCTTTCTCCCTCTCTGTTGAATTGTATACGTTGTTCATGTGATGAGCTCGACAGATACTCCATTCTTCTTTTGTTTGCTTCTTTTAGGGCTCTTTCGCATTCTTCGTTGAACCATTTTTTCCTTTTTGTTTTCTTCATTCTTCCGATAGGTTTTTCTGCTGCTTTTGTAATAGTTCTTTTTATGGAGTATCATTTCTGGTCTACATCATTTTTATTTATTTCCAACACCTACAACCTATTTCTTATTTTTAGTTGATATTATTTTCTCCTATCTTCTTCTTCCAGCTTCGCCACATTCCCACATGTTGATATTCGTCTGGTTATCAATTGTTTGTGATCAATACATAATCTATTTGATTATTTGTTCTTTCATCGTATGATCTCCATGTAGCTTTGTGGGTATTTTTTCTAGTAAACTTTGCGCTTTTGATGACTAATTGCAGCCTGTCACAACATCAATCGATCGTGATCCATTGTCATTTGTAACGTCATGTAGAGCATGTCTTCCTGTTGCCGGTATTACACACACTTATGTGCCTACTGTTGCGTTTATATCTCCTAATATTATTTTGATATCATGGTAAGGAGCTGCGGTGTACAGTTGATTTAGAAATTCGTTAGAATAGAGTAGTAGAATTCATTTTTATCATCCTCTGATGCTTCTTCTTTTGATTCATACACTACGAATATAGCTAAATTGGACCATTTACCTAAATTGGTATTACACACACTTATGTACCTACTGTTGCGTTTATATCTCCTAATATTATTTTGATATCATGGTCAGAAGCTGCGGTGTATAGTTAATTTAGAAATTCGTTAGAATACAATAGTAGAATTCATTTTTATCGTCCTCTGATGCTTTTTCTTTTGATGCATACAATGGTTCTTATTGCAGTCTTACAAAGTCATAGCTTTTTTTCATGTCGAGTTTCATGAATAGCTGTTACATCATATCTCAGGTCTTCTAGTTGTTTTATCGCTGTCGTGATGATTTAAGGTCGACACCAACTTAATACGTTCCTTGCTCCTAATAGGACATTCTTTTTTCGTGGGCTTCGTCATTTGTTTTGATAATCTACTCCGAGACGATATTTTTTTCATAGAATTGGTGTTTTACATGTATGGATCGCTGGTCCATAGCAAAACTCCCTTTTCAGAGGACCATGTCTCTCTTCTCGTCTGACCTGATCCTGCATTCCAGTGGATTTGGTTACCCAATCCCCAGCACGATTCCTCAAATGTCCGGGGTTCACCCATGTGGTCAAGACCACAGTTTGTGGAGGCGAGAGCAGAAATTGAGTAGGAGAAGCTAGATATGCTAATTGGAAGCAGCATCTTATAATGCGCATCACTACTCCCCTACCGTGAAAGGCTTCTTCTGTAATCATAATTATATACTTTTAAATTAAAGCTATTTAAAAGAGTCCATACTTTTGTTGTAAATTGATTGTATACTGGCTACACCTGGCAATTCACCGTATTTGAAACTCGTCCAGTTTTAATTTTAATTGAATAAATAGCTTGTTAATCCTATTGAATAATTATCTACTTATATGTGGCTATATACAACTGTTCTGAAGCTATTTTGTTCTGGTATGTTAATACAATTTACTATTTTTACTGGGGCTAAGCCACAATGTTACTTTAAAATAAGTTTGTTATGACATTTCGATTTCCACTTCGGAAATTTTGAAAACAATTTCTGAAGTGGAACTTGAAACGTCAAAATAAACTTATTTTAAAGTAATATTGTGGCTTATGTCCAGTAAAAATAATAAATTGTATATACAACTATAGTGCATCCCGCTGTTAGTGTAGTGTTCCTCGCTGATGTATTCGTTTGAACTCGTTTCAACAAATACAATATATGTAAGAGCGAAACTTTTAAGTACAACCAATACGTTATTTTGTATTATAGTGCAGTCTTTTTTATTTAAAACTTATTTTTACTTTTTGGATACTTTTGGCTCTAATTTTTACCCAGATTCTCAGCCCAGTGAAACGAATAAAATATGTGAATTGACAAAGTTCAGAAGAACTGAAAGAGAAGGAAGGAAAATATTAAAAATATGGCTAAGCTCAGAGGAACAAAGTTAAACGGCCAAAGAGACACTAAATCTCAAGTGAGTGTTCGGGCTAGCTTCGATGCACTGGATTGCGGCTTTAAAGATACAACAGATAACAAGGATAATGAGCTAATGAGACAAGAAACGAAATGAGACCTGACAATGTCAAACGTGATATAACTAAAGAAGGTCACTGGGAATAAATTTATAGAAAGAGAACACTAAGAAGAGAAAAGAAGGGCGCCAACTCAACGATAGTTGAGATTTTGAAGTAACAAATAAATCTGGAGATAGTAACCTGAAATACAAAAAAAACTAAATAATAATCTTATTTTGCTATGTTATATACTGGTTAGTAGAACTGAAATAAAACTCAAAATAGTAACAACAAATATATTTATAAAAAGAATGTATATAGATACATGTGTATAACCAATTTACATATAATGCAAAGCTAAATATACAGTGGTAGTGGGTATAAAGATAAAATGGGACCTAATAGCCCCTCCACAAGCAAATAGTCACTACCACTGGCCAAATAAAATGTAAATATTAGTATTAACAAGAATAGTCCGTTAGGGTAGCCGAAGTCTTAACACTAAGGTTAGTAATCTAAATTTAAATAGTTCTACTAAACTGATAAACTAATCAACGTATTGTACAGGTATCAACAGTGATAACTCTGTTACAATTATCTTAAAAGTGAGTTTTCAATACTCCTTATCTATTTATTTTAAAGTCCACATAAAATTTATTTCCCTCCCCAAAATATTTTAATATTATTACATCAAAGTATGTATTGTATTATAACATGAAATCCAAGAAAATGAGTTATGGTCAGACTCACTAAATTCTTTAGTTAACCTAATAACCTATAAAAAATGTCCTTTTTCTCCCCGAATATTTTATATTAATTAAATTATCAAAGATATTAACCACTCATATGCATATGAATAGCTCACAGTGAATTAAATATACAATAACAAATGGTCACAACAACTTATCTTTAATAACAATAGGTCCCTCCAAACTCAGCTGGGCACATCAAAACTAGTTCATCATGGTGACAAGTCCCATATTTTGGGGTTACTGCAAAATCCACGGATTCACATAAGCAACCTGCTAACCATACTTTGAAGTGTATATATATATATTTTATATTGAATATTTAAGTGACGGAATCTAAAAGGATTAATTAGTTTAATAAATGTGATTCAATAGCTGTAGCAGCATGGATTCAACTTTACCAAAGCACAACATTAAACATTAGGTTAGGTCAACATCATGTCAAAATTCATGAAGTTATTTCCATGGCATGACAGGAAATGAACATGCGCAAAAATATAGAAGGCTGTCCAATAATTGTAGGACCTATTATATTTCACCAAAAAAAGTTAAATAAAAATTGAACCAAAAAACTTAATGACGTGGACTAAAACAGAATTTAAGTTTGACTATATAAAAAAAATGACCTTCTGTTCTTGGCAAGTAAATCAAGGAAATTTTATATTTAAATTATTTCGGAACTTAAAAATAAATCTCTAGGAAATACTACACTGCAATGACTGCCATGAATTTTAGTGGATGATAAAGAGGTAATAAGTATGAAATAATATACTTACTGGAGAACGTGACACGCCAAAAAAAATCTTCCTTTTTTAATTGGAACTCTTAAATCATTTTGCTTTTTTTTTTAAATTAATTATTTTTATACATTTACTGAGATATTATTATTACTTAATTGAATATTATTTTATTCTTCCTAGATTATTTTTATTTGTTCCAATTCCGTCACTTGGATTGACTGGCGTATTATCACGTCTGAGTTTTGACCATAACTGCCGGCACCTTTGCAAAATCCATCGGTCCCCACTTTCAAAGCCACTCCAGCGCGTGAGTAGAGAAAGGTCGATGTAAAATCGAACGCTGGCGGGTCAAAAGAAATTTCTTGAGGGGTTTAGTGACCACGATTTTAAATTGGACACTTGATTAATCAGTAGCGTAAACGCTACATTCTCCCTCATCTCCAGCAAAAAAAAAAAGAACTTTTTTTTTTTTTTTTTTTTTCTTCTTCTTCTTTGTGGCAGAACGATCTAGCGCTGGATCAACAATGAACGTTGATACGTTAAAATTAAACATTTTCCTCAACAGTCAACCATTTGCTCAGGAATTGGAACAACATCAAGGACGAAATAAAAAAAAATGGAACGAAGAATCTGAGACGAAGTCATACATTTTTTTTTTCCTTTTTAATGAGATAGTGTATTTTAATTTAATAAAAACCAAAGGTTAAGGAAAAAGGTATACATTTTAAGTTTAATTCTATAACCTTACAGATTAAGTTAACTTTTAACACTACTTATCTACATTCTCAAGTATTAGTAAAAACAACTATCGTTAAAACTACATTATAAGTGTGTATTAACAACCCCTAACAAAATATTCCCAAGAACCATTCATAACAACGAAATTCAAACAAAGTCCTATGAACTTTACCCAGCGTTGACACTAGAGCGACCAGATTCTATTCGTCACCATAGAGTTCAATGAGGGCCTAATTATTCAGGACTAGTTGAAACTACAAACCTAAACATATATATGGTTCGGGATATCAACATCATATTGAAAATTTAAGGTAAAAGATGATTCAATACACCTACTTGCTTTAGCAGCGGTAGGAAAACACACAATCGGTAAAGGCACAAGTAAGCCTAGATACTAGCAAGCCCACTATACTCATGGTATAGGGTATGCTAAAAAAAGGTAAGTAAGATAACTGCAATCCCAACTCATAGTAAAGGATATGCACTAAAGGTAAAAGATAATTGCAAGTCCAGATCTACTCATGGTAGAGGATATGCACAAAACTCACTTCTACCAACTATACACTTGGTAGAAGGAAAGATAAAAGAGATCCTAACTGTAATACCCAAACTGTACTATTGACGTGGTCCAATTCTTTACTCACGACAAGAACAGTAAAGGACAGATTTTTAGGACTCTATAATCAGGATAAAGATAAGATATATATTCATAAGATATAGATAAGAAATAAACTTATCCAGGTAAAGGTAACTAATTTAAGGTAAAGATATGAGATAAACCAATTAAGGTAAAGGTACGAGATAAACTCAATTAAGGTAAAGATAAAGATACGCTCAAGGTAAAGATACGAGATAAACTCAGTCAAGGTACGAGATAAACTCAAGGTAAAGGTACGAGATAAACTCTACTACAGGTATGAGATAAACTCCATCAAGGTACAGATAAACTCAATTTAGGTACAGATAAAGGTAACTCACATCTACCAATCCATATGACTAGTAGAGAGACAGGTAAACCAACTTGTATATAATAAGATATGTTAAAACTCAAATACTTTCGAAGATAATAGCATAGGAGATTACCTCCAAGTTAAACAGACTTACTCACTGCTGAATATCGGAACGATCCAATTCTAAATGACACATTCTAATTTCAACCTAAGAGACACTCAAAGAACAACTAATATGTATTGATATTATTTCTGAGTCAAGTGAGGGCACACATCCAGGGTGATCAATCCTGAACCCACGCTAAAACACCGACCCAGTAAGTAAATATGAATGCATAAGCTTTATGGCCATGGTCCACAAAACCATACAATACTATTTAAGAAAATATTTGTAATGTTTTCCGAATTATCCCTGTAAATATCTATTCAACTCAGAACTCAAGATGGGGAAATTCCCATATATCCATCCTGTACTCCTATGATATGCAGTTGGACTTTTAAGAGAAAACAAACAACAAAATTAACAAATCCATAAACTAAGATAATAACTAACATTAAGATAAGATAAAAAAAAAAAAAAAAAATAGAAGGCAAAATAGCACAACATCTAATTATTTTGCTAGGTAAACAAAATAGATAAACAGATCTTAAGCAACCAAACTGATACAGAAGTGATAAGGGACCAGTTAATCTTCATCTGAAGATGAAGAATCAAAATTATCTGACAAGTTATGTGGACCTACTGTCTTATCTTCCAGTAAGTCTTTGACATGAAACCTTCCTAGTTTCCTGCCAGTGGAAGTTTCCTTCAACTCATAAATCAAAGGAGAAATCACCTTAATAACTGTGCAAGGTATGTACTTCTGACATAACTTGGCCGATTGAAAGTTAACTTTATCAGATTTGACAAAGTTCCTCTTTAAAACGGAGTCTCCAACTCTGAAAGATAAGGCTCGCTTTCTCAGGTCATACTGGCATTTATTTCTAGCATAAGATGCCTTCAACCGTTTGCGAACATCTACATAAATATCAGGAAGATGCTGAATATCGTCTAGGCGATGTAACTTATCTGATATTGTAGGAAAGTTATTGGCATTCTCGGAAATCTTACCAAAATAATCACCAGAAAGAGGGACATGACGACCAAACATCAAATAAGATGGAGGACATTTGGTTATTTCGTGAGAAGAAGTCCTGATCGCTTGTACTATAGAGTGGATATGAGTATCCCAAGCTCTCTGATCAGGAAAAGAATAAGATCTTAAAGCGGTCACGATTGATTTGTTCACTCTTTCGGTATGGTTGACTTGTGGATGATAGTTCGCATTGTACCAGATCTTTTGGACATTGTATTTAGCCATGAGATCGCGGAAAGCCTTAGCCGTGAACTGTGGTCCATTATCGCAAGACACGATCTGGGGAACACCATAAATTAAGAAAACCTCATTCTCAAGATATTTGATAATGGATGAAGTAGTTGCCTTAGACATAGTATGAACCAAAGGAAATTTAGTGAAATAATCAACAACTACTAAGGCATACTGAGAACCTTTATAAGACCTAGGATAAGGACCAATGAGATCTAAAGATATAAGTTGAAATGGAAAATCAATCCGTCGATAATTACCCATTAAACCTGGTTGGGGAAGATTTGTCGGTTTGCATGTAGCACAGATTTTGCATTTAGCGATATAGCTACGTACAGTTTGACGCATCTTCGGCCAGTAATAGAGTTCCGATATACGACGGAAGGTTTTGTAGAAACCAAAATGAGCTGCAGTAGGATGGTCATGAAAAGTGGCCAAAACCTCTGCTCGATTAGGAGTTGGAACGACTATCTTCCAATCCGACATTCCAGTAAGTGCATCCATGGAACTTAAGACATGTTTATACAAAACACCATGTTCAACTTTAAAATCAGGAAATTTACCTGGTACATTCTGTACATCATACAACATTTTTCGATACCAGTCATCTGGTTGCAAGGAAGATAAATCTAACAAATTAATATCAAAAGTTCTGGAGAGTGCATCAGCGACTACTACACCTGAAGCTTTACGATGAACAATTTTATAATCGTATTGTGCCAATTTTAAAATCCACCTAGCCAAACGAGGAGATGGGTTCTTCATGCTTTGTAACCACACCAAACTACTATGGTCAGTTATGACTGTGAAAGAACGACCTTCAAGAAAATATCTAAAATGTTCAATACCTGTAATTATAGCCAACAACTCTTTTTCAGTTGTAGTATAGTTTTTCTGGGCCTTATTTAACTTCTTGCTGGTGTAGGCTATAGGGTGTTCTTCTCCATCAACAATTTGATAGAGTACCCCACCAGATGCTGTGTTTGAACAATCAGTCATCAAATAGAAAGGCTTAGTAAAATCTGGGGCTACCATAACAGGAGAATTTGTGAGAGCCTCCTTGATTTTAATGAAAGCTTCATTAGCCTCAGGAGTCCACACAATATTTTGTCCCTTTTTCCGATTTTGAAGTAAATCTGTGATAGGAGACAACAAGGTCGAATAAGACTTAACAAATTTTTTATAATAACCCACCATTCCTAACAATCGACGGACCTGAGTGGTATTTTTAGGCACAGGAAAATCACGAATAGCTGATACCTTATCGGGATCAGTACGAAGACCCTGAGAATCTACAACATATCCTAAAAACTTAATAGACTCACGACAAAAGCTACTTTTATCTAAGTTAATAGTCAAATTTGCGTCTTTTAAACGCTGAAACAACTGCTGCAATACAGAGATATGAGTTTCAAAATCAGGAGTAATGACAAGAATGTCATCAAGATAATATTGACAAAATGGATCTAAAGCAGGACCAATTACCAAATCCATCAACCGACACATCGTCTGCGGAGCAGACACAAGACCAAAAGGCATTGTAGTGAATTGATACAATCCTTTTCCATTTACCGCAAAGGCAGTGAGCTTTTTACTCTCTTCGCTGAGTGGAATCTGTAAAAATGCTTTCTTCAAGTCGATAGATGAAATGAATTTAGCATTCTGTAACTTACTCAGGATGATATCTATACGAGGTATAGGATACGCATCTCTGTTCATGGTTATACTGTTAAGTTTACGTCCGTCAAAACAGACACGAAAAGTCCCATCTTTCTTTTTTGTCAGCCACAGAGGGCTACAAAAAGAAGAAGTACTGGGCTCAATAATACCTAACTTAAGCATTTCATCTACTTCCTTTACTAGGCTTTCATGCCAGGCTTGAGGCAAGGGATATTGATATTGCCTGAAAGGCTTGGACGAACCCACATCAATGTGATGTTCGATGAGATGAGTTCTACCCAACTTATTTTTCGAAGATATAGAAGAGAATGATTTGATAACACTATTTAACTGCTCTAATTCCTGAACATTAAGTCGACTCATATCTTTAACAGCATTGACACAAGAGATATTAAATGAAGACACAGATAAGGAAAATTCAGTAAAATTTAACTCACTATTAAAAGTTTTCAGAAAATCCATACCTAGGATGACTGAATTCTTAACTGACGGAATGACAAAGAATGTAACCATTCTTTTACAGAAACTAACACAAATCTCAGTAGTGAATTGACCTAAAATTGGTTGAACTTGACCATCAGCTGTAGTCACTTGCAAACTTTGATCTATTCCTATATTTACATTGGAATTCTGGAGAAATTCCATACCGAGAGAACCTAAAATAGAGATATTGGAACCTGTGTCCAGTAAAGCTAAACAAGAATGTCCTAAGATAGATATTTCAAGATATGGACGATTATCCTTGTTTTTTCGAACCAACAATGAGTTTATATCTAAATCAACAAACGAAGACAAGGGATTACAGGAAGAAACTACAGAAGAATTACGGTGCTCGTGCTCAACTAACGTTGTCCTCTCTTCGGTTGGTATTTGCCGTTCTGTGGTCTTTTGTCTTTCGGTGGAGGGTGAGATGTTTGGCTTGTGGAAGCTTGGGCATCCAGACTCGAGAAACTGGTTCCTTGGTTTTGAGGAGTTTGGACAGTGTTTGTATTCCCTGTATTTTGACGAGGAGTAGGAGCCAGGGCCAACCCACCCCTTCTGTCGTTTCCCGAACAGAATTGGCATTCAAATTTGCGGACACCTTGACGTCCACATCCATAACAAAACCGAATTCTAGGTTCAGAACATTCGTAGTAACCATGTCCTGACTGACGACAATTCCAACAGGTAAGCTTCGAATTAAAAGAAGAGACATTACCAGACCGAGAATAATTAGGCCTACCAGAATAGGATGAGTCGTTATTTCTGAAATTCTGATGGATAGGGGCTCTAGACACGCTGTCAGAAGACCATGACAAAACTTCCTCTAACTTCTTACACTTTTCTGTAAGATCAGCAATCGAGGGAATATCTGTAAGTGCCAGACTAGAATGGTACGATGGCAACAAGTTTTTCTTAATAATCCTGACAATATGAGGTTCAGAAAGAGGAGTCTCCAGACGTTTACACATACTAACAATCTCATTAATAAAAATTGTAACTTTCTCCTGTGGAGCTTGTTTACGAGACTTGATTTCGTCAAGGAGATTATCCTCATAGTTATATGGAAGAAAATCTGATCTGAGTTTGGCAACTAACTCTTGCCAAGAAGCAAAACTACCTCGGTTATTGAGGTACCAAGTAAAAGCTGAATCTTTAAATAAATCTGCAGCAGAAGAGTAACACTCTTCCTCACTGTTACCACGAGCTATACGCATACATTCTACCTTCTCTAAGAAACTAACAACGTTCTCATTATCTTGACCTGAAAAATGCACACCCCATTTATGAATAGGAGCAGACTTAACAAAAGGAAACGAGTTGACTGGAACACTAGCATTATGAGGAGTTGACTGTGCCTGGGGAATCACTTTACAATCAAGTTCACCTTCCAGAATCAAAACTCTGAAATTAAGAGACCTCTTCACTTCCTCCTCTTCCTCTGTTGTAGCTTCTAACAGATGGATTCTAGCTGCAACATGACCTAACCGAGAAGTATAACGAGCATAGGCAGTATCACTAGAAGAACCAACAAAAGAATTAATTTTGACCACCAGATCTGCAAGAGTAACCTCTATTTCAGCAATCTCATCCTTAAAATTAAGATGGGAAGCTGACAGAACAGCGAAACTCCGATTGGATGAAGTTTGCTTCAATGCACCACGCAACACTACCCTTTTCCTTTCCACCGTTGTCAAAGATGGATCGTTTAAGTGACGGACTCTCAACTCATACTCTAATTCAGGAGCTAACAGATGCTCTACCTTGAACGCAGACATATTACACAACAGAAATATACAAGAGAATGAGTAAAAGTAGGTAAAGTTTAACTTACTCTCTGTCCTCAAATTAATATTCTGAAGGGATACCTATACCAGTAATGTTTAATTGCTTTGGTCCAGCTATGAAATCCACTGAAATATACTGCTACAACACCCTAAGGAACCTAAAATTTCAAAATTGTTATTTTGAAGTAGTGACTCAACTTATTGGCTACTCCGGACTTGTAAAAATATGTGAAATGGTTAATTTTAAGTTATTTAAATTTTTAATTAATTTATTATTAATCTAAAATAGTTATTTAACAAATCTAAACAAAGCAATTTATTCAGTCTACACAGTATATAGCAAAACAAGTCAATTTAAGATATAGATATAAGGTAATGTCCAAAAAAAAATTGAATTGAAGTATAAAACTAAACGTTAAAATGAAAATCTAAAAGCACAACCAGTGAAAACCACAACAACCCCAGATCAAAACCAAAAGTTTAAGGAGATATATATTTTTTTTAAAGGAAGAAGTGGAAAAGAAGCCACACGTTGGGTCTAGCCAATTGAAACGAATAAAATATGTGAATTGACAAAGTTCAGAAGAACTGAAAGAGAAGGAAGGAAAATATTAAAAATATGGCTAAGCTCAGAGGAACAAAGTTAAACGGCCAAAGAGACACTAAATCTCAAGTGAGTGTTCGGGCTAGCTTCGATGCACTGGATTGCGGCTTTAAAGATACAACAGATAACAAGGATAATGAGCTAATGAGACAAGAAACGAAATGAGACCTGACAATGTCAAACGTGATATAACTAAAGAAGGTCACTGGGAATAAATTTATAGAAAGAGAACACTAAGAAGAGAAAAGAAGGGCGCCAACTCAACGATAGTTGAGATTTTGAAGTAACAAATAAATCTGGAGATAGTAACCTGAAATACAAAAAAAACTAAATAATAATCTTATTTTGCTATGTTATATACTGGTTAGTAGAACTGAAATAAAACTCAAAATAGTAACAACAAATATATTTATAAAAAGAATGTATATAGATACATGTGTATAACCAATTTACATATAATGCAAAGCTAAATATACAGTGGTAGTGGGTATAAAGATAAAATGGGACCTAATAGCCCCTCCACAAGCAAATAGTCACTACCACTGGCCAAATAAAATGTAAATATTAGTATTAACAAGAATAGTCCGTTAGGGTAGCCGAAGTCTTAACACTAAGGTTAGTAATCTAAATTTAAATAGTTCTACTAAACTGATAAACTAATCAACGTATTGTACAGGTATCAACAGTGATAACTCTGTTACAATTATCTTAAAAGTGAGTTTTCAATACTCCTTATCTATTTATTTTAAAGTCCACATAAAATTTATTTCCCTCCCCAAAATATTTTAATATTATTACATCAAAGTATGTATTGTATTATAACATGAAATCCAAGAAAATGAGTTATGGTCAGACTCACTAAATTCTTTAGTTAACCTAATAACCTATAAAAATGTCCTTTTCCTCCCCGAATATTTTATATTAATTAAATTATCAAAGATATTAACCACTCATATGCATATGAATAGCTCACAGTGAATTAAATATACAATAACAAATGGTCACAACAACTTATCTTTAATAACAATAGGTCCCTCCAAACTCAGCTGGGCACATCAAAACTAGTTCATCATGGTGACAAGTCCCATATTTTGGGGTTACTGCAAAATCCACGGATTCACATAAGCAACCTGCTAACCATACTTTGAAGTGTATATATATATATTTTATATTGAATATTTAAGTGACGGAATCTAAAAGGATTAATTAGTTTAATAAATGTGATTCAATAGCTGTAGCAGCATGGATTCAACTTTACCAAAGCACAACATTAAACATTAGGTTAGGTCAACATCATGTCAAAATTCATGAAGTTATTTCCATGGCATGACAGGAAATGAACATGCGCAAAAATATAGAAGGCTGTCCAATAATTGTAGGACCTATTATATTTCACCAAAAAAAGTTAAATAAAAATTGAACCAAAAAACTTAATGACGTGGACTAAAACAGAATTTAAGTTTGACTATATAAAAAAAATGACCTTCTGTTCTTGGCAAGTAAATCAAGGAAATTTTATATTTAAATTATTTCGGAACTTAAAAATAAATCTCTAGGAAATACTACACTGCAATGACTGCCATGAATTTTAGTGGATGATAAAGAGGTAATAAGTATGAAATAATATACTTACTGGAGAACGTGACACGCCAAAAAAAATCTTCCTTTTTTAATTGGAACTCTTAAATCATTTTGCTTTTTTTTTTTAAATTAATTATTTTTATACATTTACTGAGATATTATTATTACTTAATTGAATATTATTTTATTCTTCCTAGATTATTTTTATTTGTTCCAATTCCGTCACTTGGATTGACTGGCGTATTATCACGTCTGAGTTTTGACCATAACTGCCGGCACCTTTGCAAAATCCATCGGTCCCCACTTTCAAAGCCACTCCAGCGCGTGAGTAGAGAAAGGTCGATGTAAAATCGAACGCTGGCGGGTCAAAAGAAATTTCTTGAGGGGTTTAGTGACCACGATTTTAAATTGGACACTTGATTAATCAGTAGCGTAAACGCTACACCAGGAACTAGCCACGTCTATTTGCAGCATCGTTGACCCACCATAAATCGTCGAGATTAAGGTACATGGAACATGAAGATATTTCATATTTAGTTTTTTTTACACATTCGCTTAGTTCGCCATTTATTTCATACATGCACTTATTATCCTGTTTGTTTCATTCGAGGCGTTGGTTGTCAGTTTGTTTTGTGTGCACTGACGATCGGTTCCAGACTAGGCAGGCGTACTCTCTTTTTGAAAAATACATTGTCCGTTAAGTTGTTGTTATGTTAGTGTCTTAAGTAGCGACTTTTTGTATTGTATTATGACAGTGGTGCTTTATATATTGAAGATCTGTCCAAAGTTACTTCAAGGTGTATAGGTTTGTCTGTATTATACAGGACTGTTTCCTCCCATACGACTTGCCATTTCCTCCTCGCGTTATGTGTAATTAGATGGAAAGTGCTACTCGCGTTTTTGAAGAATTTAGCTTGGTAGTAAGTAGTTGCTATTGTATTAACCCCAGAAATTGTACCAGGTTGTCAGCATATAGGTAGTGCCTTGTGCTCTTTGTTATTAGCTTGTTGTTTTTATATAATGTTAAACAGAACTGGGGAAAATACTCTAGGTCATTTTTTATTTCTCCATGTGCTTTTTTCTTGCAGAATAAGATAGAATCTCCTGTTCTGTAGCAAACACCTTCACTAGTTTAGAGTCATTTAGAGTGTTATATATTTTTTCTAGCAGTTGTAGTAGGTAACTGTTAGATATACTGGTGCCACCCCAGTGTAGGTATTTCAGCATCTTTTTCCAATTTCAATAAAGCTGCTACTTTTCCTTTATGCCACAATTTTGGAATTGTATAAGACGTAGTGAAGTCATTAAATACCTCCAGTATATACTGTTTTGTTTTAAGGCTACAATGTTTATTCTGACCTGTACATATTTGTCGACATTTGGCGACTTGTCATTTCACATACATTGTATACATTCTATCGAGTTAAATTAGCTTTGAGACTTTTTTATTATTTTTGTAAACAGTATTTTATATAAACCATCAAAATAAATCCCCTAAGATGGGTGAGTCACGTGATGTGGATGGATGAAAGTGATCCTGCTGGAATACAAGTGCAAAATACAACATGTACAAGAAATGGAAGCAAATTATCTATAATCAAAAACTAAGCTTGGACATTAGAATTAGCGTTATTAAATGCTACGTTTGGTCAATCATTCTACATGGAGTAAAAGCCTGGACATTTAAATTAAATACCATGAGGCTAGAAACCTTTGGAATTTGTCTTTATCGCAGAATGCTTAGAATATCGTGGACACAACACATTACGAATCGAACAGTATTAAACACTTTAAATAGAATTTATAACAACGATTAAGAAAATCAAGACCTGGTTCCTAGGCCACATAATGAGAAATAACAAATATAATTAAATAAAAAAAGGAGAAGAATTTTACAAACATTTTTAAAAACTATATTTTTAGTAAAAACCCTATGTCTTCCTTGGATTAATGTTCCTTGCAATGGTGTATCCACAACTTTGACGCTTACGTTTGTCTTTTTTCTCACTTTGAGAAAACATAACTAACATAATACTTTAAATTATTTTGCTAAATACATCTTACCTTTAATTTAGAGCAACTAAAATTTGTACCAATTTTGCGAAAAAAATAATAATAAATATTAAAAAAATATAAATAAATTAATATGTATTAATATATGTAATTAAATTTGTTAGTATTTTTAATTTAACCTATCATTTTCCAGAACAAAATATGAATAAAATGTTAGATGTGAGTAGTTCAGCTTTTCTTTCCTAGGTGGCGCTAGGTTTTAAATCTAAAATAACGTAAATCTTTAAATTGTTTTATAATAACTTCTACCTTAAAAATATTATTTAAATTAATTATTAATTATATTATTATATAAATAATAGAGTATTATTTCTTAAACGTATCGTTTATAAGAACAAAATATGATTGAAATATGGTGCTCTACAGTGTAGGTAAAAGTTTATGGTCGGTATGTACCCTACGTGAGATGAAGTGAGAAACACCTATTTAAAAAGAGACAGGTATATTAGGTCCGCCCTTTATATCGTCGAAATAGCATTAGTGGAACTAAGAAAAGAGGAGAAGTTCAACGTTGCCAAACTTATTGGTTTTATTTGACCTGTTGTCTTTTTAGCATTTTAACAACGTTCTAAGATAATCAAATTTGGACGAGTTGATTTAACTAGCAGCATACTGTTTGTTATTTTAAATATGCACAATTTTCCTTTACAATAAGTTTAATTTAACATTTTCATTTCCATTTCGGAAATCGTTTTATGTAAATAAAATTTATTAATGTTTTGTATTTTAAGTACGATTTCCGAATTGGAAAACTAAACATCAAAATAAGCTTATTTTAAAGTCACATGGTGCCTTATTCCCAATAAAAATAATAAATTACAATATGACACCACAATAAAAAAGCTTCTGACAAAATTATTTGGCCACGTCGAGTTCTTAAAGTAAGGACACTGAACTACGAACTGCGTTCGTAGTTCTCTGACTGTAGTAACGAGAAAAACAGTAGAGGTGAGTCGTTGACGTTTTTATCGTTAATGAAACTGAAACGCTTTTCGTAAACAAGTAACAAGTTGAAAAACTAATTAAAGTATTTAAACAAGTACATAAACAGACATGCTTTTTTGAAACAAACAAAAATATACTGAAATACTTTCAACGGCTTTTCAAATTTGCTGTAGTTGATTTATAACTAAGTTTTTCTTTACAAAATTTGTATACAGCCTTCTCACTGTTAATGTCTTTCTCAAAGTGATGGCATAAAATACCAACATCCTTACGCGCAGACATGTTAAACACACAATTAGTTAATAAAGTAAATATTTACTCCTGTGTACTAATATTTCAAATATTAGTACACAGGATTACATATTAGTCACAAAAAAATAATCGATCATTGCAAAATTCAGAAAGTCGAGCATAAAAGCTGCATCTTCTATAAATGATTTTAACTAAGAAAAAGACTTCTTAATTGAATATTTACAATAAATAAATCCTTTAACGAACTATTAATAAAGAAAGAAGTCATCAAATACAGTCAGTAGGTCAGTATTAAAGCATTAGGAGAGAGCAGGTGTATTGTATTAAATTTAAACTGAACGAAAAATTGCTTCTTTTAATTAAATATAAGATATTATTAAATAATTTTGGTATTTTCCAAATAATATTTAAAACTATATTTTCGTTTAGATTTTTTGGAGGTATTAAGTGTGAAAATAAGAATCAGTTCTATAAAAATGAAACAAAAAAAGATAAAATTAGTATAGAATTTGTTCTATAAAAATGAAATCAAATAAAAAATAATTCCAACACTACTGTTTAAATTAAAAATAACTCCAAACAATTAGAAATTCTAAACCAAATTCTTGGCTAATTAAATGTTCAAACAGACCACCAAATTGTAACAAACAGCAACCAAATCTATTATTCAAAACATTCCTCATGGCGTTGAGTTCATCTGCCGATATGTTTTGGCTAAGTTGGATTATCTTAGTTGGTGGCTCGCTCGAACTCATGCCTGTACAATTTTGTTTTTAGCATCCCCCAAAAATAAAAATTTAGAGGAGCTAACTCAGGTGACCGAGGGGGCCCTTTTATTGTACCGACTGCACTAATGACACGTTCAGCAAAAATTCAAGATAGTCTCCAACGACTTTTGCATTATGTGCAGGACAGCCGTCTTGTTGAAACCAAATTTCGTTGAAGTTAATTTGAAGACGTTGAAGTGCAGGAATAATTTGATTTTGCAGTAATTGGAAATATTTAACTGCGTTTAAATTGCCTTCAATGAAAAAAGGACCAATAATATGGTCTTCCAAAATTCCAGTCCAACCATTCAATTTTGTGGATACTGACCAATAACATACAGCGGATGAATTATGTTTCTTGTGAATTGTGAAGGAGGACTCATCTGTAAACAAAATCTTTTTTTTTAATTATTATTTGCATGGCGTCTCTCCATCATAATTTCAAAAATTGCATCCGTTCAAAATTTATCATCAGGAAATATTTCTTGAGTTGTCTGTACCAACGGTAGTTGTTTCTTTTCAAAATATTCCTCACTGTTTTTGCATTAAAATCAACTTCATCGGCAATCTGTTATCTGAACACGGCGTCGCTTCAGCCAATGCACAAACTTGAATTTCTCTAATTTCTCGTTCTTGAGAAATTTTCTTTTCGCGAATTTTATCTGATGAGCAACATTTTTTACATCTGCCATTAGTACAACCAAACTTTTCAAATTGATGAATAATGGCTAATACAGTTTTTTCTATAGATATTGGAATATTTTCAAAAGCCATAATAAATATTATTATTATTATTATTACTTATTTGTACATCATTATTATTTGTACCCGTTCTTCTGTTCATACTTACAAAGTTATCTCAAAAAAAAATATAGCTGTCGGCCTCTCTCGTCTCGACGAATGGCAATGTTGCCAAAATTATCTTATATTATTCAAAATTGGGTTACAATTTCGTCAAATAAAAATGCGAATCTGTAAATTTTTCATGGATTTTAGAAATTTTGGATCAGTATTTGTGTCAATTAATGTTTCATTTCTAATATCGTCAAGTTTTGAATGGCAATATAACCGCACCACTGATCGCCATTTTTTTAATCAAATCAATGTTTTAATTCAAATGTGTAATAAGGCAACCCTGCCGCTGTTTCTTACGTATGCTAAGCTGGATTGGAAATTCGTAAGACGTTCATTAATAGCCATGTCTAAAAAATGTGCTGGGGAGACCAAAGGGAAATATATTTGTTTTCTTTTTCTATTCGCTGAAAATATAATTTTATATCTGTGTTAGATATCCTGTTAAATTCTACCATACCGACCATAAACTTTTATCTATACTGTATATGTGAACAGGCATGTCAACAAAAATCTTCAGTGAATGTGTGGGTGGTATATTTGAAGATTATTTAACCTACTTAAATTTCTGGATATTATCCCAGTAGAAGTTCGACAATCAATATGAATTATGCTCGATAAGGCATTGAGCAAGTTGCTGTATAACTTAGAATTTTTATAACAAACGATGTGAATAAAAATAATGGGTCTAGTTGAAACTCGAAATTTGCTGGCTTAATACCTATCTACTTGTTGTCTGCGAGACTAAACGAAATCGTTAATGTACGAAACCACTGTCGATACTTAGGATTCGCCAAAAATTTAACCTGCTACAGAACATATTCAGTTTAATTGTTCGGATTTCTTGTCAGAGAAATTTTTCATGAAACATTGGTGTAGAACTTGCTTGCAAATAAAAGGCCAACATTTATTTAATTTAAAAATTTATTATAATTTTTTTTTGTAATATTTTTTATTTGTATCAAATTGGAGTAACTGACTTTAAAATAACTGATTTTTATTAGTTTCTAATTATTTACACTTTATCATTAATCCTGATCTAATTAATAGTACATATTCAGGCAAATACTGCTCATCAATAGGTCTTGCTTAGTATATTAAACTTTTTGTTTATTGGCCGAGAATCGAACCATCACTTTACTAGACCTCTCTCAGTGAAGTGAAAGCGCTCCGTCTCCCTAGCTCGCTTGGCCTTCCAATCTATTCATAAACGTTTTTGATCTGTAATAATAAATTTTTAATTTCAATTTTAAATTTTTAACCGTCTATATATTACTAACCGCAAAACTTGTTTCACATTATATAGGACCTTAGAAATATTTCAGATTACTATAATAATACCCTGTAGATGATCTGATTTTATGTCTAAAGAAATTTTATGTCTATAGAAATAGTGTATCAATATGTAACAATTGTTAATTAATTGTTTTTTTTTATTTTAGGTAAAGTTTACAAAGGAGAACTAAAGACAAAGACTGGCAAAATATTTGTAGCAGTGAAATCCCTTAAAGAAAACGCAAGTGCTAAGACACAGGCTGATTTCCAGCGGGAAATTGAACTCATATCTGAACTTAAACATCCGAATATCATTTGTTTACTGGGTGTGGTGATGAAACAGGAACCAATGTGTATGCTTT
Organism: Diabrotica balteata; assembly: GCA_918026665.1. Classification (NCBI taxonomy): domain Eukaryota; kingdom Metazoa; phylum Arthropoda; class Insecta; order Coleoptera; family Chrysomelidae; genus Diabrotica; species Diabrotica balteata. The sequence goes on along the minus strand of OU898279.1, from coordinate 89,767,285 downwards.
TTGAATATATGTCTGAGGTAATAGTTTGTTCGTCATTTATATATTTACACTATGTATTTATTTTATTGGACAGTTCTTTTAAATAGAGGAAGATGATGTTAAATGCATAATAATTTAAAATCAGAATAACCATAATATGACAACTTGTGAACATATAAACAAAATCATGAAAGCTGAAAGAATTCATCTAATAATAGGTTCTTATTAGGATATACTATGTCACAAAATTGTTCTGCTATTATGGAATTAAAAGATTAACTAATGTGTTTAATAATATTTACCTAAAGCCGTACTTTTTCTTATTTGATTCCCATTAATCTTGTAACGTTTGTATTGAATATTTTTTATAGTAGCACAAAAACGAGATATGCAAGAAATTCGCCGATTATAGGGCTTTTTAATTTTGGGAAGTTTGTTATAATTATAGTTTAAAATAATACAGGCACGAATGGATTACTACCAACGGGACCGAGGTTTATAGATAAACAATAAAATTTTAGAATTCTTATCACTTTGTTTTTGTTTTGGGTCTCAATTTTTTTTCTTATTTTTTCTTTTTTCCTCGTTTTGTTTAACTTTTAATTTGCAACGTTACTAGTAGCACTTAATCTATTGAAGTGTTTCAAAAATTTCCTTTGTTTAGGTGTTCTCTATCAGGATACTTTTGAGCTCAAACTTTAAATACTAAAAAACAATTCTCGTAAACATTCCTCAATTTATACTACCATGTCAAATCTTTTGTGGATCACATACGCTTAATTTTTAGTAACAATTAAATTTAAAACGATTGCTTAGATAATTATATACGTGATCTGTTCCACCATGAGGATCAAGAACTCCGTGAGCAGACAGTTTCCGTGGTTTATGAAAGCAAAGGTCTATATATTGAAATCAATAGAAAAGCTATAGAAAAGGCAATAAAACAGCCAGATTTTATTAGCAGCATTTATTAAACAAATTTTGAAAATTCTTTTACGAATTCTGAGGATTACTCGCTATACTGGGATATACATGCTATAGAGGCGTTGCAAATTCCGAAAAAAACATGTAGGTCTGCTTTATAGACTTCCAAAAGACATTTGATCGCGTTCAGGCTGACCTTATTTGTATATATTTGAAATTAGCTGGATTAACAGCTGTGATATCAGGTTGTTAAATTAACTCTGCTATTAGTCTATTGATTATCTTTTTCTTCATCTTTATAAGCAATTCTGCTTGTTCATTGGCAAATTAATACCTCTACGGAAGGTTGTCACTTAATATTTTGCTCGGCCATCCGAAACTTGTTCTGTCGATTGGTGACTTATCTCTTGCTATTTTGACGACACGGGTTTCCTCCATTCTGCTTATGTGGTTATTCCATTCTTTTTTTTTCTATTTAGTGTCCATTCGTTTATACACTGTACGTTACATTTTCTTCTAATGTCTTCACTTCTCTTTCAATCTCTCAGCGTATTTCCTGTAATTCTTCTCAGTATTTTCATTTCTGCTGTTTCCCTTAGGCTTTGTGTTGTTGCTGTGTCTGATCTTGTTTCTGAGGCCATTGGTCTTACACTGGCTTTATAAATCATTGACTTCATCTCAGTGTTAATACTTCAATATATAGTGTTATTAAGGCATCCGGCATTTTGCCAATATATTCTTTTTTTTTTACTTTTTCTTTTAGGTTTTTGAGAAAGGAGTGAATTATTCCCTCCCCACTAGGGTGCATTTGGGTGAATTCTATGCAGTTTTCGTGCATATAGATCTACAGAAAAAGTTGTCCAAAATTAAATTTTCTATCGAAATGTCAGTTTCTAAAGTTAAAAATAATATTTTTTTAACAAAAATATATTCAAAAAACGAGTTAAAAAAACAGTAGCACACGCGCTTAATTTTTTCCACGGAGGTATAGACATAGGCATTGCTTTACAGAAAAAACGTTTTATCCTTTTCCTTCAAAATAACATTTAGTAGAAGTCTAGGATTCACAATATCCGAGATACGATTTTTTTATCCTATTTTTTCGCAAAAATTGTTATCTTTTCAGTAGTAATAGTGTTCTATAACTCAAGTCAAAAGAATATGTTATCAACGATGACTTTTATTCATAATTAACTCGAAGAATTGAGTCAAAAACTTTATTTTATGTAACCTATGGTCATAGCCGTGTATTTTTAAGGAGTTTTCACGATTCGAAATGAAGAAAATGTAAAATTCAGATCTAAAAATATTAATTTTTGACACAATTCCCTCCATAGCATACAATTACACTATTTTGTATATCACCATAATTCCGCGACATTTTTTTATAAGACCTAAAAAATTTAGGATTTTTATTTTATATTTTATTAAAACTGTTTTTAGGGAGATCTACATGAATTCTTAATAGCAAATTCTCCAGAAGAAGGAAAATGTTTGACACATAATCAATTTTTAGATGTAGCTATTCAAATTGCACAAGGTAATTGTTTTATATTTTATAAAATAAGATTTTCAAATTAATTTTAAGTTTAATGAAAGCATTAAATAATATAAAACTATTATATTTATTATAATAAAACATTTTTTTTTTACCTATCCTACATGGTTTTTAATAAAAATTTGTGTTATGAAATTATTGTCTTTTAATATACTATTTTGTATTCGAGTATCTAAAGTATAAAATTTTTATTTCAGGTATGGAATATCTCTCAGCGAATCATTACGTACATAGAGACTTAGCAGCTAGGAATTGCCTTGTATCCAAAGATTTAGTGGTTAAAATTAGTGATTTTGGATTAAGTAGAGATATGTACAGTTGTGATTATTATCGGTAAGCCATTATTTTTATATACATATAATATCTGTATTGAATCTTAAGTAATAGCAGTTTATCTTTAGAATATTTTTATATTTTAAGAATCCACAATAATAGTGAAATGTTATTACTGTCACAGTGTTTTTAAATTAAATTAATTCTTTAGGTTATTTATTTTTCATATGTTGTGCCTATATATGATACATTCATACACAGGACACATCCGTTGTCTTTCCGTGTAAGAGTTTGTATCTACCCGACTGCTGCTTTCACCGTTTATTTATTTATATATTCGGCATCTCAATTTATATAAGAGCTGCTAAAAAATACAAAATATCTTACAAAGTTGAACTAGAAATAAATAATGTTGTTAACTCACCAAATAAAATAGTTTTGTATATAAAAAAAGCTGCTGCTAAAACATATTACAAAAAATATTATTATAAAAATGTTCTATTCAAATAAATGTTTCTCTGAAATTTTAAATATAATTTTGAAAAAGTTTCTTAACAAAAACAATTGAATTTGTAAATAAAATTGAATAGTTACAAAAATAAGCCTCAATGTCATAAATACCAACTTAAAAATTTTTATTTTTGACAATTATATTGTCAAAAAATTTTATTTTTGACAAAATTAAATCAAAATGTGATATTTTACTTATTTCATATATAAACTACATAGCAATAATAGAATTATAAATTTTGCTTAGATTTTGAATTTCTGACCTTTTGTTTAAATTATTATCACTTTTGCTAATACAAACCATTTCCAAAAAAGTTCTTTTAAATTTATTACTTTTACTACATAAAATTTTAATATTATCAAAATCCATAATATGGTCATTGTCTTTTACATGCTCTACCAAAGCACAAGATGGTTTCTTAATTTTGCAATCACTGCAATCCAACCCATCCAAAACAGTTTTATATATTTTTCCAAACGAGTTACAAGTACTTCTTTTTTCTTACTTTGTTATATATATATATATATATATATATATATATATATATATATATATATATATATATATATATTGGCCTAAAAATGAACTTGACAAAAACAAAAACCATGTACAACGAGCTAGTGGATGTCCAAGATGTAATAATAAATAATACTGCACTGGAGACAGTAGACGAGTATATATACCTGGGACAATTAATACATAAATCTGGCTCATTACTCCCAGAAATCAATAGAAGAATGAAACTGGCTTGGGCAGCTTTTGGTAAAAATTCAGTTATATTCAAATCTAGGATGCCACTCCACCTGAAGAAAAAGGCATTCGATCAATGTATACTACCAGTCATGACATATGGCTGCGAAACTTGGACACTAAAGAAAGATATAATAGCTAAACTCAAAGTCACTCAAAGGTCAATGGAGCGATGCATGTTAGGTATAACCAAGAGAGATCGAAAAAGAATAGAATGGATCAGACAGAAAACGAAGGTCACTGATGTAATCCATCGAATAAAATCTTTAAAATGGCAGTGGGCGGGACATTTAGCAAGAAGAACTGACAATAGATGGTCCACTAGAATTACTCTGTGGTATCCAAGAGGCGTCAAGAGACCAAGAAGACGTCCAAATTTAAGATGGGACTATGACATAAGGAAACAAGCCGGTACAACATGGCACAGAAAAGCGAATATTAGACAGTCGTGGGCAGACATGAAGAACGACTATGTAAGGGAGGCTGCACCATAATTGGTAGAATACGCTGATAATGATGATGATGATGATATAATTAGGCGCCTCGCTCCTTCGGTATGGATCTATGGAGGAGTATTACCGAGCCGAAACCCGTTATCTCTTCTCATACTCCTCATCACAGGCCGATCACACTCCAGCATCTTCTAGTCTAAGTTAATTTTAGAGTTTTAAACTGCTGCGTTAGCCTTTTTTATTTTTCTGTACACCTAGCTAGGGTTCGAATGGAAACTTTTTCTCTCGTAGACCCCTTGTCATGATTTTCAACTTTAGATAGACTTCTTGCTATTATATTGGAAAGATTTAAATTTCTAACAATAGGGACACATTTTTACACATGTATAGGTATGAAGATGAAAAAAGAAATTAAAAATTTTCTCGCGATATTGCATATTACGGGATAAGAAACAGGTATGTCTTTTTGAAGCCAGAATTGTTGATATCCGTTTCTAAACTGTACCTTCAAGTTCTTCGTCAGTGCGTATTCCAATCAATTCCTCTTGTAACGTAACATCCGTTTCTTTAACGTCACCAAATAAATTGATAATCCTGTGCGGTATTACCGACGTGAAAATATCCTCAAATCTAGTTTCAAAATCTGAATAGATGGCATTTAAATGTTGGACATAGATTAAAACATCGTCTTCCTGGCAGATTACTTGGAACAAATTGAAAAACCGGGAAAATTCGTACCGTCCGATGTTTACTTTATCAGTTTAATTCTCATAATGCCTGTTTCTCTTGAATGAATTTTCTTTCAAATTTTTACTATCAAGAAAATCTAAAACAATTTTAAATAGTGTAAAAAATCTTTTTAGGCATAAGCCTTTCGACAGCCAGCGTACATTAGTGTGAATCTTTCGTAAGTAATCTTTCGTATGTAAGTAATTGGTGGAATCTTTCGTAAGTTGGCCAGGTAATATTTCATAATTCGCGCTGTATGATATCGCGATGCATTAGCATGAAGCCGTTGTCTATGTAGCAGGCGTAAGGAATAACATGGTCTTGGAGAGTATTCTTAATATAACGATCCGCTTTCAAGCTCCCTCCGCGACCACCACCGGACAGGAACACAAGTTCTGTTTTTCCTTCTAAAGATATACCACCCCAAAACATACACGAACCAACTTTATAACTTACTGTTTCGACACTGCAGCACTAAGCAAATCGTTTTATGGGCCTCCGATAGACGCGTCGTCGTCTGTCATTGTTATACAAGCACATTTGACCTTTATCAAAAAATAAAACTGCTCTATTACCCAAGGTCTCGAGCAAACTGAAGTCGAGCTTGTTTCTGATGTACGTTAAATTTTTTCCCTGTGTTAGCACGTCTGGGAGTCAAAGCGGCAGCCTTAAGTCTTCCTTCAACTGTCCACTGAGTGACAGTGAGAGCTCGTACATTCCTCAAGGATTATTGTAGCTCAACTCATGTCGCGTGCCGATTCAGAAAGGCACTCAGGACAATCATCATCATCCCTTCGGATCATCCCTTTTTGTCGTTATACGTCGCCCAACCGAACCTAGTCGTCGACTATAGCTACCGGTCTCCTGGTATCGGCGGTAAGCCCTTGAGACTGCAGACTGCGTCTTAAGTAGGCGACTGGCAACAGTCTTTTGACTATAGTCCTCTCGTAATAATGCAATTGCCTGAGCCACCTTTATTGGCGAAGTATCAATTTATAAAATATTCACTTACTGCACTTTGAAGTGTACACACACGTTAACGTTTGAAAAGCTACTGAGACGACCACCGGCATTCATAGAGGTCTACATTACGTAGAACATGCAAGTTACAATGTTTACTGCATTCCCTGTGCCACACACAGAAGTAGGCAAATTATCAAATATATAACAAATTTTGTCCATTTTTTCTTCAACTCTATAAATAGTAATAAAACTTCTTAAACATATTTGAATAAAAATATTCAAATGTATCCATTACGTGGAATGGATTAGAAAATTAATAAAGTAATTCAATCAGACGAAATACTGCCCTCGCTATACATTTTGTAAGGTATAATCCAAAGTTTAGTTTACGAAGAAGAGTAGCGTAGTCTGGGTTTTGCAAGAGCCACATACACAAAATATTCAGGCAAAACAAAATTCATCTATTCAAACCGAAATTCTTCAAGTAGTGAAGCAGTAGATTATTGATGTAATCGTCACCCGTTAGATTATTACGTAAACGTCACTGACACCCTATTTATTGCATTTCTGAAACTTAATTCAAAAATTTGTAGGGTATAAATAGTAACATAACATTGCCTATAAAAAAGGTTTTAAAAACATTTTATGTGGTTTTAGAACAAATAAAACTTTTTATCAAGCATTATGTTTTTAGCGAATAATAAAAAGTTTCTCCTCTTAGGCACTCTGATATTATGTAATTTTTTCTATTTCAGAGTGCAATCCAAATCTCTTTTACCTGTTAGGTGGATGCCACCTGATTCTATTTTATATGGAAAATTTACAACAGAAAGTGACGTATGGTCATATGGAGTAGTTTTGTGGGAAATCTACAGTTATGGATTACAGGTAATGTTCTAATTTACCCATTTTTTGATAATATAGTCTATAGATCTATAAACGAAATTATTGTATCAATTATTGAGTTTAGAATCTTTACTCCAACTCTTAAAAATCAGTGAACTATCATCTAAAAGTTGACATCTAAAAGTCTACATTCTTTACTATCTGCAATTAGCCTAAAAACTAAAGCAGTGAAGAATCCAAGACACATCCTTGCGATTATTTATGCTGTATAGTTGCTTAATACGTCAGTTTTTCTTATTTACTGAAGCTATTTGTTAAGTTAACTGACATCAAAATCAGTAAAGTGTTTTATCTACACAGTAATTTTCGAAATTTACAATATATCTTGCAATAAGTATAATATGTTAATTAATTTGTAATCATACGAACTCTATGAAGAATTCTTTGTATTGTTTCATTGGTATTAGTGGAAAATAATGTGATTATAAAACATATTAAATAATTTTCCGCATTTTCTCTATTTTTTGTTAATACCGACACTCTTTACTTTATACAACAGTTATAATAACATGTGTATAATTAGTTTTGTCCCGTTTGGTTTCCATCAAGTAGTAGGTATATTACATTTATTGTATTCAGACAATAATTGAATTTGATTATAATATCTTAATATCAATTAATTAAAGTGGTTAAATGTTATAGAAACTTATATTAGGCGAATCAGAGTTAATAGGTTATCTACAAGAGGATTTAATTAATTTTTTTAATGTGTAAATATATGACATTATTTATATATCAAATTAACGCTAATATTAAAAACATAAAGTATCAGTTACAAATCGTATTTATTTACTACATTCCGTCTAAATCAATCGGCACTTAAGCCCGGCTAGCTCAGTCGGTAGAGCATGAGACTCTTAATCTCAGGGTCGTGGGTTCGAGCCCCACGTTGGGCGAAATATTTTTATTAACAGAAATTGTTATCGCTGATTTTTTATTAAGTTTTTTTTTATGAAAAACAAACAAGGAAAAAGTGTTTTTTGTCTTTTGCTTATCCTTGTAATTATTCCTTTGTTTTGTTTTACCTATTTTGTCTATTTGTACTCGCCTACTATGGGTTTTGTGACCGGAACACTCTTCTTGTTCCTAACAAAATAATGTCTTCTGTAATACCTCATAGTTTTTTATGGTTTGGATCTATCCATTTCCATTTGCTTCTTTTCTCGTGAAATCTTCTCTGTTGAAACCCAAATATACATGACGTACCGTAAAATGGAGTGAAATTGATCCAAAGGGACGAAATTGATAATTGCGAATAATTCTAAATATTTAAATTTTCACTGAAATCTAAGAAGTTACTTACAAATTTTGTTTTTTGTTACTTGGTTAAAAATTCTTCTAATAATTTAATTTTATCTGACTCATTTATATTGACAACTCAGACATATATTATACATTTAAAGTAGAAGTGTTTAAAATGATATTTCTAAGATAGCTGAGTTGCGTTCCTGGGACGACTTTATTGTAAGATAGTTCATTCGATTATACTTGAGAATATCCATCAGAAAAAATGATAGCATGTGATTCATCTTTTAAAAAGACAGCCACATGCCATGATGACAGTAAAGTTCTCCTGTTCGTGATTCCATAGTACATCGTGAGGAAAAAAACCTATTAATACTATCCCGACGTGGTAAGTATGTAGTCTTACATTTAGTTTACTCTCAATAAACACCAAAATCTGATTTTATGTGTATGTTATTTAAAAAACATAAATGATGTATCCTCGATATGTTACTGACTTACTAATAGTGGTATTTTCTTTTTATTAACTTACTCTTTTAATATGGGTAACCAGATCGTACTGCATTATGCCTAGGAATTTGCGCCAGAATTGGTCTCAGTTAGCATAATTATAGCAGCTTCTTTCATTTTTCTCTTTTTACCATGTTTCCTTTAGGAAACTATACTTGAATCGTTCCATTCCACCCTATGTTCATTTGTTCATGCGTGTTTACATATTTGGAATCTATTAAATTCTCTACTTTTAATATAAGATTGATGTTTACTTACTATAACATTTAATGGTCTTGATCATCATCATCTTCGTGCTACAGCTCTTAGAGGGCTCGTCCTTCTCAAGCTTTCTACGCCATTCTGTTCTGTCCCTTGCTTGAATTTTCCAGTTTCTGACTCCGATCTTTTCCGCATCTTCTATAATCCCATCCATCCACCTCAGCTTTGGTCTACCCCGTCTTCTCATTACCACGGGTTGCACTGTTAGAATCTTTTTTATCATGTTCGATTCAGGGGCTTGGACTACATGTCCTGCCCACTGCAGACGGTTTCGCTTAATTATAGTGGTAATATCTTTACCACCAAACGTATTCTTCTTCTTCTTCTTAGGGTGCCTGTCCGTTCCGAACGTTGGCGATCATTCTGGCTATGATGATTTTGTTGGTTGCTATACGAAATAGCTGTGTTGAGGTCTTTCTATACCATGCTCTCAGGTTACCAATCCAGGATATTCTTCGTCCTGGGGCTCTTTTTTCTTAAATTTTACCCTGCAAAATGCATTGGAGTAGCTCGTATCTGCCTTGATTTCTCATTATATGTCCCAAGTACTCCAGCTTACGGTTCTTCACAATGTTGACAAAATCCGCGGTTGTGTTCATCCTCCGCAGTACTTCCTCATTGGTGACTTTATCTGTCCATGGTATCTTCAGGATTCTTCTGTATAACCATAATCCAAACGCCTGAAGTTTTGATAGAGTTTCCGCCTTCAATGTTCACGTTTCTACTCCATACAGAAGCCCTGAGTACACGTAACATTTAAGGAGCCTTATTTTTGTTTTCAGGGTGAGGTCATGGCTTTTGAACACAGAGCTCATAGCCAAGAATGCACTTTTGGACTTTCCGATGCGACATTTAATCTCTTGGGTATTGTCCCACGACCCATTGATTATAGTTCCCAAGTAATAATTGTATTGTGAGACATGTTCAATTTTCATTTGGTTCATATACAGATTTGCTCCAGTTATGTATGCCATATATATCTGGAATATATGCCATATGTATGCCGGAATATCTACAAGCATACCAAACGTATGCTTGTAGATATTCCGCAGTTTAAAGTTATATCTACGCCTCCATATTCCGTTCTCACGTTCATCTGTTCATCTGTTTTCGTTAGCGTCCATGCCTCTGATCCATATGTGAGCACGGGGATTATCAGTGTTCTATACAGCCTTATACGAGTTTTTTGATACAGACGTTTGTTCTTCTTATGATGCCCTATCCAATTAGTGGATGTTGGCGACAATTCTGGAATACTCCTCTCGATCTTGTGTGGCTCTAAAAAGTGTATGGGCATCGAGATTTGTCCAATCTCTTATGTTTTTAAGCCATGAATATTTCTTTCTTCCGATGCCTCGTTTTCCTTCTATCTTCCCTTCCATAATAAACTTCAAGAACTGGTACTTGGAATTTCGAAATATATTACCCAGATAAGCAGTTTTTCTTCTTTTTATTATTGGCAGCAATTCTCGTTCTCTGCCCATTCGATTTAATACTTCGACATTTGTTGTGTGATCTGTATAGGGAATTTTAAGTAGTCTTCTAAATACCCACATTTCAAAGGCTTCCAATCGGTTCATCACATTGGCCTTTATAGTCCAGGTTTCTACACCATATAGCAGTATGGAGTAAATGTGCCATTTTACAAAGCGATATCGAAGCATTAAGTTGAGGCTGCTGTTGCTTAGCAAGGTTCTCATATTAGTAAATGCTGTTCTGGCTTGCTCAATCCTGCTACGTATCTCTATGTCTGGATCTAGATCTTCAGTTATCCAACTACCGAGATATCTGAACTCGATGACCTTTTGGATATTCTTGTTGTTTACTCTTATATTCAATTGCGTATTTCGTGTTCTACTAACCACCATAACCTTCGTCTTGTCTGTAATGATCTTCAGGCCCACTCATTCTCCTTCAGTGTTTATTTTATCAATTAGTCGTTGTAGCGCTTCTTGGCTATCAGCTATTATGACGGCATCATCACCATAGCGAAGATTACTGATAGTCTGTCCGTTGATTTTGATTCCATCTTCAGTGTCACTTAAGGCTCTATCGAAAATCGTTTCAGGCTAAAGATTAAAAAGAAGGGGTGACAGAACACAACCCTGTCGTACACCTTTTTCGATTGCGAAATATGATGTAGATTCCATCCTACTCTCACAGATGCCACTTGATTCATATAAAGGTTCTTTATGATTTTAAGGTCATTCCCATCTATCGGACGTTCCTGGAGCAATCTTATTAATTCTGAATGATTAACACAATCGAATGCTTTCTGGTAATCTATAAAGCATAGGAAGATACCTTTTTGCTGATCTCTGCATTTCTGAAGAAGGACAGTTAAGCTATAAAGTGCTTCTCTTGTGCCAAATCCCTGTCTGAAACCGAACTGTGTGGCGCTAATGTTTGTTAGCTAAGTACTTTGATAGACCATGATAACACCTGTTTACAATTATTATTCGCCTTTTTATTTCCTCAGATGTGTTACTATTGGAGTTAACCGATGTCCCTAGATATATGAACTCTTTGACTGCTTCGAAGTTTTGGTCATTGATGATTAAATTTGCGTCAACATTTCCAGCTCTTGTGTTTGTGTTAGTCGCCATGAGTTTGGTTTTATTTTGATTTATATGTAACCCCATTCGTTCTACTGCTGCTACTAGCTCGGTTAGGATTTTCGCAGTTCTCGCCCTAGTTCTTGTTATAATGTCCACGTCGTCTGCATATGCCAGAATTTGCACTGATCTATTAAATATTGTTCCACTGCTATCTAAATTAGCGTCTCGTACAACTTTTTCTAAGGCGACATTAAAAAGCTGACACACCAGCGCATCTCCCTGCCTTAACCCCCTATGTATTTCAAATGGGGTTGACGAGTCGTTTTGAATTTTTACTACTGATAGCATCTTCGCCATTGTCACTTTTATCAAACATAGGAGTTTTTTTTTGGAATTCCTAACTCATTCATAGCGTTGTAAAGTGTCTTAAGACACTTTCATATGCCGCTTTAAAATCGACAAAAATATGATACATAGCTATGTTAAACTCTTGCGCTTTTTCGAGGATCTGTCGTAGTGTAAAGATCTGGTTAATGGTTGAACGTCCACGCCTGAATCCTGCCTGATATTCTCCTAGAAACATTTCGGTATAAGGCTTTAATCTCTCGTGCAAAATGTTTGACAATATCATGTATGCTGTATTTAGGAGAGTTATTCCGCGGTAATTATTGCATTTCAGTTGGTTTCCCTTTTTGTGTAATGGACAAATTAAGCCTAAGCTCCATAATGGTCTTGATGTTTCATCTAAATAAAACTGATCGAATTCACAAGGTATTTTATAAATATAATTATTTTGCTCTTTCTTGTTCATTTTTAGTTTTAGATAAAATAGATCTCAATGCGTTTGTTGTTTTGAATGCTGTTGAAATGTTGAATTTATTTCCTATCTTAAGTTTTTCTGATAATTCGTTTATTTATGGTATTGTTATTTTCTTCGTATTATTCCTTGTTTATGCTGTAGTTTCTCGTTGTAAGTTGTTCTGTTCTACCGTTGTAGTATGTTCTGTAGTATCGTTCTTAGAGATTAAAACATCCAATAAAGGTAGTGTATGATTATATTCCTTTTCCATGGTAAATGTTATTGTCTCTTCTTTATCGTTTATATGATTCAGGAATGTGTCCAAAATGCTGATCCATGAGGTCATATTGAGAATACATTTCTACATATCTCTACCATACTGTGGGTTTTAAATTTTCTTTAGAAATAGTATTTGTTTCAAAATCGTCCATAAATATGTCGACTAATAATGGAGATAAATAACATGTAATCTAATGAACTATCTTACAATAGGGTCGTCTCAGGAACGCAACTCAGTTATATTGGTAATATCATTTTAGAGTGGTCTACTTTAAAATGTATAATATATGTCTTCTTCTTCTTCCTTCTAGTATATAGGTTTTAAAGCCTGTTTCTTCTTCGATATTAGCCTCATAAATTGTCGCACCATCTTTTTCTTGGTCTGCCAATACTTCTTCGTCCATAATATATGTCTGAAATATCAATATAAATGAGTCAGATAAAATTAAATTATTAGAAGAATTTTTCACCAAGTAACAAAAAACAAAATTTGTTTAATTTATTAATGTTTGTATTTTAAGAACAATTTCTGAAGTTGAAATTGATAGGTCAATAAACTTATTTTAAACTTCAATTGTGGCTTATTCCCATTAAAATGGTAATTACTTTAAGATGCCACAATAAAATGGCTTCAGAACAATAAAAAAGGAGAAGTAGCATCCGTATAAAGTACATCTGATCCAGGAGCTCTTAAGATGACTTTAATGGAAGAATCGAATTATGTGAATCCATTATAGAACGATATAACAGAGAATAGATTTTCATAGAAAAGGAACTTTTCTTAGATGAAGTAGCTTTAGTATTCAAATGTCACGTATTACCGCCAGACATACCGATAATGAGCAAGTGAAAATCTACATTGGATGGAATATAGAACAATATATAATTATAAACAATCATATTATAGGGTCATATTTTTTGAGTAAAACTTTACTGTTCCTCTTTATCTGGAATTTTTTCAGGATTATTTGATGCCAGAGCTGAATCAGCTATTTCCAAATAAAAATGATTTGCGATTCCAACATGATGGGGTTTTCCCACACTAAGGCGTTGAGGTACGAAATGACTTAAATAACGCTTTTGCAAGTGAGTTGATAGATAGAAGGGGACCTATCGAATGACTCTCCAGATTTGACTCCGTTAGACTTTTTTATTGATACATTTAAAGAGCAAAGTATATTAAAGTCGACCGAATAATGTAGAAGAGACGTATCAGAACGGAAATTGCACAAAAAATCTCCTGAAGTCATCGAAAACGTTAGGAAAGACTTTACTGCCCGTCTTTCTCATTGCATTATTGCTAAAGGTCGTCAATTTCAACATTTCTTACAAATTGAGTGTACTTTACTTTAACTTTTTACTTTTACCAGCTTCAGAACAATACTTTACTTTAATTGTACTAATGTTTAATTTAATAAAGTTTACTGTATTAATAAACCAACAGTTTTGGTTAATTTTATAGAAATAAATATTCAAGTAATTGCATCGTTGTAAAGGCGATAAGGAGACTACTCAAATGAGTTGTCCCGTGATTTGATCTCGGTTTGTATTAAAAAAAATCGCCGATTAAGCCATTACGCCAACACTGAGGACGTAATGTGCAACAAATATATAACAATTGATAGCTATTCAAAAATGAAAATTGATGTGTTTCAAGATTTTTTTAAACTCATTGAATTTATATATGTCGATAAAATGTGTTGCCTGTTTCCGAACAAACATGTTGAACTATCCTCTAAATAGATTTTATATCTAGAATCACTAGCAATCTATAAACTAAAGTTACGTAATGTCTTACGTAGTGACGATTGTTGCCTACTTTGTTCTGTTCAAAAACTCAAACCTATGCCGGTAAGTAACTACTTTTGTCCCATTCCTGACCAAATGGTGTTGTCAAATGATATCAAATTGGCAATTCAAAATATCCTGCTACATTTTTTCCAGGGTTTATATGCCGTGATCTATAGTTTCTTATAGTAGTATTGACCTAAAATTTATTGGCATATTTCAAGCAGATACTCGATAAAAACTATTTCAACACAAAAAACAGTCTCGAAACAATGACGATTTTTTTTATTTTCTCCTGGTCAACTTCTAGCTTCTATATCGCCCAGTGGCATCACTGCAATCTGTGTTTCCTTTGACCCATAACTTTTAAACATAATTTGACACTGCATTTTTAAACATCACCTCTCTCTAACCCTCAATTCCATTAAAAAGAGTTCTCAAATTTCCAAAGCTAGTGTTATAAATATTTGTTTTTTTTTAATCGAGTTTTAAATATATTGAAGTTAATTTCTTTCGTTTTTTTATTCTGTTAATTTCTTATTTCTTTGTTGTATGTACGATTATGTAAAGAGAAGACATAAATAAATCGTGGAAAATTTTGCACGAATATGACTTCGTCTTGGAGAAGCAACCTGTGCTTATAGAGTAAGGAGAAATAATTGAGATTTTATTGTCAAAATAACAAGCAAAGGTTGAAATATTGAATGACCACAGTTTAAAAAAAGTGTAGTCTACCCCTAATAATTTCATAGTCTTTTGATAGTCAGCATTTGTGGACAACGATCAAACAGGTCAACTGGTTTTTCTAGTTTCCCACATTCTGATAGAATTCGTTTGTCTATTTATGGATTTATATTAAAAGTTTGTGTAGTTGACTGTAAAAAGTTTTCGAAATATGTTATTCTTATTTTGACAAAAATTATTTCTCAGACTTGAACCCTAAATTAATGAGCTGATACAAACATAAAATAAATTAATGTTAATTTTTTATATTAAGTTTTTCCGGCATTACTATCAATATTTTCTAGCCATTCCCGCATCAGCTTCCAGAATTGATTAACATAAGCCCGGCTAGCTCAGTCGGTAGAGCATGAGACTCTTAATCTCAGGGTCGTGGGTTCGAGCCCCACGTTGGGCGGAAAGTTTTTATTTTTTTTTAGCACATTTGTTTAATATTAGTATCGTTATTTTAAATAATTATTTGGTCGTAAGGATTGTAAATGTTATTTTATTTAAATTTGGTTGTATTAAAAAACAATAACAATTTATTATATATACATAAACAATATTACCACAAGAACTGTAAGTACGTACATAAAACAATAATTAATGTTGCACTCATGGTAGCGCCGAGAAAAGTCAAAGCTTCTATAAACAAGAAAAGTCTTAAATTGAGAAAATATTGAATATCACTAAATACATCTAAAACAGTTTACGCGTGATTACTTATTATATATAAAAATATAAAAATAAGTAATTTTAATTGAAGACATTTTTTCGAATTGTTGATAGATGGCACTATAATTGTAAAAACGATTTATTCTGATCTTCTTCTTGTGGTGCCTATCCGTTACGGATGTTGGCTACTAGCATGGCAATTCTAACTTTATTGACCGCAGCTCGAAATAGTCCTGAAATGGTCAAGGAAAACCATTTTCGTAAGTTCTGGAGCCAAGATATTCTTCTTCTTCCTGGACCCCTCTTTCAGTAGACCTGTCTCTATAATATAAGTTGCAGCAGGTTATAATTGTTTCGCATTATTTGTCCAAGATATTCTGCTGCGCTGTTTCACAGTGAATATAATTTCACATGTTTTATCCATCCGACGTAGAACCTTAATGTTTGTTATTCAGTCCACCCAGGAGATCCTCAGTATCCGTCTATAAAACCACATCTCAAACGCCTCGAGTTTTCCCATGGATGTCTCGGTTAGTGTCCATGATTCAACCCTATAGAACAGCACTGTAAACACGTAGCATCTCAATAAACGGATTTTCGTTTTTAAGGGTAGGTCGTGGCTCTTAAATATCTTGCTCATTCTGACAAACGCTGACCTAGCTTTTTCAATTTTTTGTTTTATCTCAACTAAGTGGTCCCATTGGTCGTTTATGGTGGTTCCTAAATAGAGACTACATTATAATGCGCTTCCTAACTTTCGCGTGATTGGTTGGTGGGTGGGTCCCAATTTATAAATTGGCGGGTTTCATGTTTATTTAAATGACAATAAAATTGAGGTATTGTGGCACAGTATATCGCTAAACAATTTATTAGCAATATATTGTGGTATTGGTACAAAGTCGATGATATTCACATTTTAGGATTAAGCTGACCAGTACAGTTTTATTAGAAATTAAAATTTATTAAAAATTAAAATTTTTCTTTTGACATTATGTAGGTAAAATTAAATTCTGACATTGTGTTTATTTAATTTTTATATGCTAGTGATGCTTTTTTTATTAGATATATAGATATTGTTTTAATTTTTTTTGTTTAGGTAATTTTTTATTAAGATTTAGAGGTTCCTCTTATTATTTTGATTTCTAGAACATTCGTTACTATTATTATTCTCATTAGCTTTCTCTATGTGGAATCGGCTTCTCTAAGTATTTTCCTCTAAACTTTTCGGTTCTCTTCCAGGGACTAAGTACCTCTCCGCTTTTTATATGAGATTATGGTTTTTCAGAAACATGTAATTTCTGTTCATCCCCTTTTTTGCTGCCCTACATTCAGTACCATACATCATAGCTGGTCTAAAGGCAGTCCTATACAATTTAGGAGAGCTTTAGAGAGGTTTTCCTTCGCCATTGCACCAATAACGCCCCCCCTCCCTTTGATTTCCCAGATTTTTAATAAAGAATAAAGATATTTTAAATATAGCTATTTAGTGTTTTATTTGGTTTGCAATCGTTATTTCCAGTAAACCTCTGCTTCATTTTGTTGACAATGACAATTTTTCATAGCACTCAATTCACAATATATCTTTTTATTATCCTACATTTGTGGTAAAATCTAACAGAATTCAGTGTAAGGTTCTAAAAAATGAAAATGGATAAATGTCAATTTGGATTTAGGCAAGGCAAGCAATTTTTATTAAAAGGGCTAATTTAACAATTTAGTGTGAATTTACATTGTATTATTAAACTTGAGAAAGCACATGATGAAGATATCAGAAACCTACTGTGGCAGAGATTAAGTAGGAAAGGAGTGCCGGCTGAATATGTGAGTGGAGTATGAGCAAGTAACAACTATAATAGTGTTAAAACAACTATTATAATGTTAGAACGATTACAGGTGAAACTGGCAAATATTGTGTAAAAATGGTTGAAAATCAGGGTTTCGTCCATATTTATTCTTATTTGTGCTGGATTAGATAACAACTGAACCTCCTGGGTATTAGTAGAAAAGAGTAGCGGAGACAGGTCCTTGAAGAAAAATGATTAAAATCAAGGTGCTTAAAATATTCTTTTAAAGCTGAAATTTCAAGACCAGATAGAGTAGTTGGCTTGGATAGACAAGAACTCATAAAAGATGATAATGTTCGGCTTTTAGGTTTTATCCTTCGTTTTATCTCTAATATTTCAATTAAAGGTAAAGGGAAGAGGCAAATTGAGTGATGTCTGATAAAAAAGGTACCAAGAAAACTAAAAGGTAAATTGTATAGGACTGCCTTTAGACCAGATATGATGTATGGTACTGGGCAGTAAAAAAGGGGATGAACAGAAATTACATGTTTCTGAAAAACCATAATCTCATACAAAAAGCGGAGAGGTACTTAGTCCCTGGAAGAGAACAGAAAAGTTTAGAAGAAAATATTTAGAGAAGCCGATTTCACATAGAGAAAGCTAATGAGAATAATAATGGTAATGAATGTTCTAGAAATAAAAATAATAAGAGGAACCTCTATCTTAATAATCTTAATAAAAGAATCTTAATAAAAAATTACCTAAACAAAAAAATTAAAATAATATCTATATATCTAATAAAAAAAAGGCATCACTTGCATATCAAAATTAAATAAACACAATGTCTGAATTTAATTTTACCTACATAGTGTCAAAAGAAAATAAATTTTAATTTCTAATAAAACTGTACTATAAGTACAGTTTTATTTTTAAAGTTTATACCTTTAGTCAGCTTAATCCTAAAATGTTAATATCATCCGCTTTGTACAAATACCACAATATATTGCTAATAAATTGTTTAGCGATATACTGTGCCACAATACCTCAATTTTATTGTCATTTTAATAAACATGAAACCCGCCAATTTTTAAATTGGGACCCACCCATCAACCAATCACGCGAAAGTTAGGGAGCGCATTATAATGTAGTCTCCTAAATAGTAGTAACGGGGCACTTGGAGTATTTGTTGTTGATCTACCAGTAATTGACTAGGTGGAATATGCTTCTTACTGATGACCATGTACTTTGTTTTCTTGATGTGAAAATCAAGCCCGTATTCTTGGCTGATTCTCCACAATTGTGTCTAGTGTCTGTAAACCTTCTAAACTGTCTGCAAAGAGGATGGTGTCATCTGCATATCTGATTTATTTAGTTTATATGGCCGTATCCTTCATACATTGCATCGCATGTCTAATATACGCTATAGGACTTTTCCTTCAAAATGAAAAAGAAATGACAGAAGAATACGAGAAAAAGGATACCTATCGACTAAATAATAAGAAAGTGGACTGATTGACCAAATATGGAATAACAATAGGTAAGATCCTAACTCAGATTATATTGAGTGATGCAATAAATGCGTTAAAGGCAGAATATATAAAATATGGGAAAAACAATGGTCAAAAATGTCAAAAAATTTATATTTTTCTTTGCATCAACAACTCCCTTCGTAACCAGAATATATATTTAAATATAACCTACCAAAGCGGAATATTTCTATTACTCCAGTCGTCAGAGATGTAAATACCACTGAACCTCTAAAAGTCATACGAAGAAGCTGAATTTTGTCGAGAATATTAATTTTAGGACCCCAAAAAAGTTTACTACTTTTACCACCGAGCTTCCTCCTAAAACCCCCCACGGAGGGGCTAAAAACGCAAAAAAGCCTGTACGTTGTAGACAAAAATATTTCAAATAAAAAATGTGGCTGAGATAATTTTGAACAAAAATGTTTATTAACACTTTTTGTGTAGAAAGAACCGTTCTCTTAGAAACAACGCTTCAAGCGACCGTGGATTTTGAATGTCAGTTACGCGCGCAAAATCAATGTTTAATAAAATTTGTATCAGCTTGACGGTAAAAATTCGATATCTTTTGATCCAAGAATTCTATCGACAAAAATCAAGATGCGTTTTAAAGGTAAATAATTCAGCTTGCGTGTGCAATTTTGTATTTTGCCATAAATAAACTCAGATTTTATAAAGGTGTTAAATAAATAAACGTGGCGCGATTTTTGCAATTTTTTATGATTTTCATGAGATCAATACGATCTATAACTTTCATTGATTGGCCACTATGAAGTTTTAATTACTCGAGTCTAACCTTCGAAACCTATAGCATGAAATTTTAGTTTTGAGTTTTGCGAACAAATGTGAGGCATTTGAAATATGATTAAAAACTGCTGGATTTAAACTTTCACATAGCAAACTATCTAAAACGTTTAAAACTTTTTTTTCAATTACACTATTACGTTTTTCAAAAGAACCAAACTTCTGCAATAAACTACATCCAAAACCGTCTTCTTGGAGGCATTTCACTCGACGTGCGATAGTTTGTTATGTAAAACGTTAAATTCTGCGTTTTTTATTCATATTTAAAATGCCTCATATTTGTTGTCTCAATTCAAGATTGAAATTCATGTTTATTTTTTTAACTGATTTTATTTGGGTCAAAATACAAAAATTGCATACGAAAGCTGAACTCTTTCCCTTTAAAACGCATCTTGATTTTTGTCGATAGGACAGTTGTATCAAAAGATATCGAATTTTTACCGTCGAGATAATACAAATTTTATTGAACATTGATTTTGCGCGTAACTGACATTCAAAATCGATGGTCACTTCAAGCGGTGTTTTTGAGAGAACGGTTCATACTACACAAAAAGTATTAATAAACATTTTTGTTCAAAATTAACTCAGCTACATTTTTTATTTGAAATATTTTTTCTATAACCTACAGATTCTTGGTAAATTGATTTTTTTGCGTTTTTACCCCACTCCGCGGGGGGTTTTAGGGGGAATCCCGGCGGTAAAAGTAGTAAACTTTTTCGCATCTTTTTTGGGGTTCCAAAATTAATATTCTCGACAAAATTCAGCGTGTTTCGCATTTTGCCGCATATGAAAATATGCGGCATATCTGCATAAATTAGGAATAGTGAATTCACCAATTTGCTTTTGTGATAATTTTTCTATTATAGATTTGAATCATATTTTCCTGGAATGCAAAATTAACGAGAGATGTATAAACCAATTATATTTATTATAGTCCAAAACAAGGACACGTATGTTTTCCAATTAGTGTAGAGTATTTACTAAGTTTCCTTGATATGAGAATAATTAAATTACTGATTTACTATTTGAAAGAAATAAATATTGCCATTTAAATTCAACAGTAATAGATATAAAAAAAATCAAAATGTTTATTCTGTTTATTTATTTACGGATATACCATTTTTACAAAAATATAACATCAACCTGTACAAAGCATAAGTTGAGTTACAAAAAGCAAACTAAAATTAAATTAAACTTAATTCAATTAGGAACTTAGCTTATTAGGTAATCATACTCAAAACATTAACTGAATTCTTAAATGTTGTAGGTATTCGAAATAATCCCAAACTATTGTTATGCTCATTTGCAGTTCTTAGAAGTCTTGTAATAGTCATTTTGACCAAAGTTTGTAGTATGAAATGGAATATTGAAAATCTTAGTATTACGAGTTCTTCTAGTATTAACATTAAAACTCTTTAATATTTTTATATTTTTATAATAAATTTTTCTTCATAATCTTATGAAGAAAACATACATCTGCTTCAAACCTTCTATGATGTAGTAACGAGATATTAAGTATTGAACGTGTATCATCATATGTATATTGTTGTCTGATAAAACCAATGTTGTAAGCACATACCCTCAAAAATTTAATTTTAACTGTTAGGATATTGTAGATGTCGCTATTATATGAAGGAGACCAAATGAGAGAACCATTCTCCGAAACCGATCGAACTAAAGTATAACATTTTTAAAGTTAGTACTGAAAACAGATTACAATTTCTAAGAATAAATCCCAACATCTTTAAGGCTGTAGTTGAAGTTTGATTAATATGGTATTTAAAAGTTAGATGCATCTAGAAGAGAAGTTTTCACCGCAAAAGAGTCATGGTTTTATTCATAACATTAGAAATCCAAAATGTTTGTAAAGGGTATTCTATTTTTATCATAATTAACGCTTTTTTATTTAAAAGGAACTTGTAAGTTTTATGTTGAAATAGTCCCATTTAAATAGAAAAAACGTTATTTATAACTGTTACAACAATACAGTATAAAGTTTGGATTTCTTTTATAAAATACTTTTTTAAAGTTGTTATATGTTTAAAAAAGCCAATTTAAACTGTCCTCGTACATAAATCTTTTACACTTACCTTTTAAATTAATACTACTTATTATTTTTTTTAACATTACGATTTGTAATATTACAATAAATAAATATACTTATCACTTCTTTCACTACGAGAACACTGATTAAGTTATGATTGTTTGTAAGTGTACCGTTTAAAAAAAACAGAAACGTAGGATTCTCCAAATTGTGTGTAAAATAATATTTATAACAAAATAAATTATTACAAACACGTTTATATAATGCTTTAAAAACCTTGTTCATAAGGCCCGGCTAGCTCAGTCGGTAGAGCATGAGACTCTTAATCTCAGGGTCGTGGGTTCGAGCCCCACGTTGGGCGAGTTTTTTGTTTTTATTTTGAGTCTAAATTTATTATAAAATTAGTAACTAATCTGAAATTTATAAGTAAATTTTTATTGCATGTTAAAAAAGGAATAAAATCAATTGAATACGTATTTTAATAAAAAAATAATTAATTTTGCATATTCCATCCTACGTTCAAATTATTATTATTTTAATTTACATTAAATTTGAATAAGTAGAAGATACAAACATTTCCTTTACCTTTCTTTTTCTTAAAAAAAGCGGTACAGTAGGCGGTATTGTAGACTAGCGCAATGCTTCATACTATATTTTCTGTATTTTTAAAATTTAAATATGTGTAAAATTGAATAAAGTGATTTTACAATTTTTTTTAGACTTTTAGAACTTTAATAAAATTGAAAAAATTTAAATCTTGTATAACTAACTATCCTTGTTGCGTATATGGGCTCTTCCTACTGTGATTGCGAACCACGAACCGCTATTTTTCTTTTCGTGACGCTATAATGACGACTCGAAATGAAGAGTTACTACGAATCTTTGAAAGAAAAATACTAAGGACCATATTTGGCTGAATTAACGAACTGAATCTGTGAAAAATGCGATACAATTTCGACCTCTATAAACTTTTTGGTAATGCAAATATCGTTAAATTTATCAAAATAAATCGCCCAAGATGGGTGGGCTTCGTTATGCGGATGAATGAAAGTGATAAAATAAACAAACCTGCTAAAATAACTATGCTAAATAAGCCGATAGGAAGAAGAAGATGGCGGCCATTTTAAAACTCATTTATCTGGACGATTTGTTTGGATGATTTAAGGGGGATTGGGGTAAGGGGATGGAGAAGACAGGCCCACCGTCTTCTTACCCTCTCGTCTCTTTATGTCTCCAAATTTGATTTATACTTTATTTCGTTATATATATATATATATATATATATATATATATATATATATATTATATATATATATATATATATATAATATAATTATTATATTTTGATTGGGTTTTATATCTGAATTTATTTTTTTTTATTGTTTTGTTTTATTTTTATAAAGTTTTATTGTGCATCCCTAACTTTTTCATGACTTTCCTGTTTTGGTACATAATCTCTATAATGCATCTTCTGTTATTTTATGCATATTGTTTTCATCATCCTTCTTGTATCATATTGCTATATAGGTATATTTGACTAAAATAAGCAAACAATGGTACAAATATCGCAACTAGCAATAAAATAGAACTTAAAACAATTTGAAAATGCATATTTTTGGTCATATTATTTGGTAAATTCATTGCAAATCTACTATATTTTAGCTTTAAGTTTATGTACTGTCCGTTAGTTTATGTACTGTTCGTTGTGGGTTATCCCTAGTGAATGTTTCATTTTATGCTATACTGTTTCAATGACATTCAGGTCAGGACTATTTAAAGGCCAGGAAAGGACGTTTATATTGTTGGTTGTGGTTCTGGCCGTATGACAGACCGCTTCGTCCTGCTAAAAATATAATTCCCGTCGGCATTCACAAACTTGGTAGTAGGCTATTTTGAGGTATTTGTTGATATTTCGCATCATTTACTATACCCTCCACAAATGAAATATATCCTAAACCTGAAACTGCCATACAGCCCCAAATCATCACTAATTTAAGAAATTTTACGGTCAGCTTCCAATAGTTTTTGTGAAAAGCCTCATTATTTAATGCGAATACCACATTTGTGGTATCTTGTGGTATCATCAACGATTTACGTATCAACGTTTATGTCGAATTTTGATTTTTCACTAAAAATTATTTGGAACCAATCCTACCGACCAAGAAAGTTTAAATTTTACCCAAATGACCCTGCGTGCTTTTCTTTTTCTGTTGACAGTGGCCTTTCCTTTGCCTAGAAGAAAATCTGTTATAATATATTGAACTACGAGTATACTTTTAAGTTGTTACCTATAATTCAACCGTACAAAACTTTAATCTAGATTTTTGTTTCCATTTGCGACAGCATTTCCTTGACAGATTTAATCCAGTTTCATGATTACATTAAGATCTATCACTAATATTCTCTTATTGTTATCAGAAATAGTATTGGACTATCCGGGCTTTTACCTTTTTGATCTAAGATACTTCATGTTTCCTCATAATGCTTAATTATATTCCACACTGAAGTTTTAGGAATATTAATTCCATCCGCCACTTCAAGAATTGTTTTATTGCGGCAATAATTTATTTTTAATCAGGAACTAAGGACGTTTTGAATTTTTGGAGATACCAGGCACCATTTTATTTAAATAATACATCGCTTCACTCAATTTGATTAAAAATTAATTGTTAGAATGTCCAACTGCATTGTTTTCACAGCCTAATTGTCTTATCTTGTGTAGTTTTTAGGGGTTACTGTCTCAAATGTTTGCATGTTTTGGTTATCCTTATGACATTAGCATGTTATGTGAGATATATAAAACAATATTAATTATGTTTTGTGATTATATATAATTTAAAATATTGGTTAGTTATCATTATCATAATTTATGATTATTTTGTTTAAGGTAATGTGTATCAACAATTTATTTTTTTTTTGAGTTAATCATTTTTTAAAAAGTTTAAATCAGACCTTGTATTTTAAATAGTTCTGAAACTATGTTATTGTGACATTATCTAGTACATAACTGTGTTTTACGATTAACAAAATCAGAAATTAATTGCCTTTAAAATGTTAATAGAGTTTACTATACTTCAAAGTAATGTGGTTTCATGTTTACTCCAGTCATTAGAAACGAAAATGTCACTGAATCTCTAAAAATCATACGAACAAGCTTACGTATTAATTTTGAGACTCCAAAAAATATGCAAAAAATTTTACCACTTTAGCCCCGTGATTCCTCCTAAACCCCCCCGCTCGCAGCATAAAAACAAAAATATCTGAGATAATTTTAAAGAAAAATGTTTATTAACACCGCGACCGTCGATTTTGCGTGTCAGTTACGCGCGCAAAATCAATGTTCAATAAAATTTATATCAGTTCGACGGTAAAAACTCGATATCTTTTGATTCGAGTGACCTATCGAGAAGCATTTTAAAGATAGAGTTCAATTTTCGTATGCAGTATGCAGTTTTTGTATTTTGCCGCATAGGTATTAACTTAGATTTTATACAGGTTTTAAATAAAAAACGTGACGCGATTTTTGCCATTTTTTATGACTCACAGCGGATCAATACAATAAATTACTTTCATTGACTAGCCACTATAAAGTTTTGATTTTAGTTTTAACTTTTGGCAACAAATGTAAGGCATTTGAAATATGCTTACAACACGCTGGATTAAACTTGCACCCAACAAACGATCTAAAACATTTAAAACTTTTTTATCAATTACACTAGTAAGTTTTTCAAAAGGACAAAACTTATGAAATAAACTACACCCAAAACCGTCTTCTTAAATGCAATTCCCGTGACGTGTGATCGTTTGTAATGTAAAAAATTAAATTGTGCGTTTTTTATTCGTATTTCAAATGCCTCACATTTGTTACCACAACCTAAACTTGAATTTCATGTTATTGGTTTCTAAGATTGATCTCTAAAAATGAAAATTTTATTATTACTGGTCAATGAAAGTGATCAATTTTACTGATTTCACGAGAATAATAAAAAATGGCAAAAATCACGCCACGTTTATTTATTTAACACCTATATAAAGTTTAGCTAAACTCTATGCCTTTAAAGTGCATCTTGATTTTTGTCGATAGGTCACTTGAATCAAAAGTTATCGAATTTTTACTGTCGGGCTGATAAAAATTTTATTGAGCATTGATTTCGCGCGCGTAACTGATTTGCAAAATCGACGGTCGCTTCAAGCGTTGTGTCTAAGAGAACGGTTTATTCTACATAAAAAATGCTTATAAACATTTTTGTTTGAAAATAACCCAACTTCATTTTCATTTGAAACATTTTTTTCTACGGTGTACAGATTCTTGGTAAATCAATTTTTTTGCGATTTTACCCCCCTGCGAGGGGGTTTTAGGGGGAAGCCCGAGGGTAAAAGTGGTAAACTTTTTTCCATCTTTTTTCAAATCTAAAAATTAATATACTCTGAAAAATTCAGCTTGTTCGTATGATTTTTAGGAACCAACTCTCTGACGACTGGACTAGTTATTTAATAAGCAAGTTTAATTTATTGAAAATTCAGAAATAAAGAGTAATATGACCAAAAATATGCATTTTCAAATTGTTTTAAGTTCTATTTTATTGCTAGTTGCGATATTTGTACCATTGTTTGCTTATGTTAGTCAAATATACCTATATAGCAATATGATACAAGAAGGAGGATGAAAACAATATACATAAAATAACAGAAGATGCATTATACAGATTATGTACCAAAACAGGAAAGTCATGAAACATTCACTAACGGATAACCCACAACGGACAGTACATAACCTAACGGACAGTACATAAACTTAAAGCTAAAATATAGTAGATTTGCAGTGAATTTACCTCTGAACAGTGCAGATCCTCAGTCGAGTAAATACCTAACCGAATTCGAGCGGCCATAAAGTCTAAGGGCGATGTTACTCCGTTTTAAAAATAAATATTCGTTCTATGTCCCAATATTTAGTTGCCAACAAAATAAACAAGCTTTATTACGAATTGGTTCTGTTAGAATAAGTATATTTTGTTTTGTGTTGCTAATTGAAACTATATTATTAGTAATTAACTAATTACATGGTAATACATTAATAAACAGGATTAGAAAAAAATAAACTGTCAATTATCTGAAATTTACATGTATTTTAGTTTGTCCCGATATATGTTTGTTAAATGTCGTATATAGGGATTTTTTAAACATAATTTATATACTAACTTATTAACTAATTCACTTAATCTCCATACCCACGTACTCTATAGTATATGTATGCTATATCCAGTTCTGGATTAGTATCCTTTAATGCGACTATTAAACGTCGTTATATTTTACTTAAAGTGCATTTTTTTAAGATGTGTTTAAAATTTAAATTGTTTTTATTTCAGCCTTATTATGGCTATAATAATCAAGAAGTTATAAACATGATACGATCAAGAAAATTACTACCTTGTCCAGACGCATGTCCAAGCTATTGTTACGCGCTTATGGTAGAGTGTTGGGCAGAGCAAGCAAACCGAAGGCCTAACTTTAGCGAAATTGTACATAGACTAAAAATCTGGAGGCAAAGTGGTTCTACTAACGGTGAGTATTATATTAGAAGGTAAATGAGCAAAAAAAATTTAGTTTAGCGATAATTTAGGACCACTTAAATCCTTACAGCCCAGTTCAGAGTGTATTTCTTTTTCTTTCATTGTTAGGTCATTGTTGCTGAAGTGCATAGCATAAAATTAGGGTAATTTGAATTTATTTTAGAATTAATTATAATTATTATTTTTAAACTATTTTCGGCTGTAACATAGTTTACTAATGGATTACTTAAAAAAAATGTTTTTACTGTTTCGATAATAGTTTGCCTTACCCTAATTCCTAACAACCATTATCAGCATAGTTTTTGTTTCTTCGAAAACTCTCGCTGCTCGTTTTTCTTCTCGAATTTTGAACGAGAACACTGCTTGGATGGTGATCGATGTTCTTACGACTCATAAACGTGTAAGTGGCGTCGCGCAGACGAGATCCTTGGTGAGGTCAGTATTGCTGGCGGCATATCGCTTAGTTACTGAGTATCTTAACGAGTTTCAAATCATACGATTTGTATGGCCTGCTCACAGTCTAGCTGTCAACCACCTACTTTTTAGTCCTTTATAGTCTTAAAGAACTCCTCTCCAGCACATAACAACCCATAGTACCAATCTATGAGTCGGTTACCTTCGTAACGAGGTAGCCTCGTCGATAAGTTTAGTTTTATCTTTATACTAACCAATCTTACCAATACTAATCAAGATTTAGAAATTCCATTATAAGCGTTACCCTGGAGCAGATGTCCGATGAATGGGAACCTCGTATGAAATTACCCCGCATCCGTCATTCCATGTCCACTTGAACAACGGGTACCCATTCGATGCCATTTTGCACCTTATTTAGTATAATATCATACATATCCAGCAGGTGTGCATAATGAGCTCTGCGTTCGAAACAATCCCTCAAACTTCCTCCCACTGGAATCGCTCACTCTATCAGCCATTGGACGCGTCGTTTGGTCTGAAACACCCATTAGTCGAATCCCTTTCTGATAAGATTTAGGCTGTGCCAAGGTCTGTCCCTCACCAGAAAAAGTTCCGTCACACGAATCTGAGCACCTTATTTAAACTGTTTTTTTTTTATTTAAATAATCGATTTTGTTTCTGCTGTTGAAAATTTAAACATAGTTTTAAACACATTTTTTTTGCTTAAATGGTATCTAACGGAGAAAATTTGAGGTTTTCCAACACAAACACTTGTTCCACTATAAAATAAACGTTGACGGCTAATCTTGTTGCTTAAGTATCGTTAGCGTGACTATAGTTTTCCATTGATCTGGTAAAAATATATAGGAATGCATAAGTATTGGTATTACCAATTAAATAATTAAATTATACTCTAAAGAAATCTTTGTGAAATTTATTAAATATGTATAAAATTTTAGGGGCATATTTTAAGACAGCTCCTACACCCCAAAAATATAGCCATAGTTCGAAATCAAGTCACACATCAGATTCACAATCTGCATGTCCTACTATTGACAATCAGATGTCCTTCACTTGGGAAAGAGATCACCATAAACCTACTTCCAGTAGATTAAATGACAGCCAAAGCAGTTTGACGTCTCGGTAAGTATTATCTCGATGAACCAAGATTGTCTTTTTTTTAACATTTGTTTATCCTCTGAATGTGGTAATTTTTGTATTTCAAAATTATAGAAATTTATAAAAGTCTTCTCGTAGCTTGTTTATTCGATACATTTCTTTCTTTGAGCGTTACATTGGCAAATACAAAACCAAAAAAATAAGTTTTATTAACAATAATATGAAGTTAAAATTTCGATTTTATCCAGTGCGCATATATTATGTAAAGTATTGATTGACATTCAGTGTGTTTGATTACGTGACTGTTACTACCATACCTGACTTCATTCCAGATAAACATGAAGTCTTCTTCTTCTTATTATTTTTCTTCATTCCTGGGTTAGGTATTTGTTGCTTAAACAGGCATCAACATTGGTCCGTCTTTTCAATGGATATCTCACATTTCTCCTTCTTTTCAGTTTTCAATTTAGTAATTATTTAGTTGATCAATTGGTCATTATCATTGTATCGTTTCGTGTTTTGCGCTTCAATGTTTTTTTAATTATTCTGCCTTATATAGTGAGGTAAAAAATGAGTCATAATTTAAACCACATATTCTAGCTCGTTTAAACCCAACTTACCTATATAGAAATGTTTACTCACGCAAGTTGCTTTTAAAGTAAGAATGAAAATAGATTTGTTTCCATAATATGTCTTGTTTGACATTTTGTAATGAAAATTTTCACGTGCTGCTGGTGAGCGTATCTTAATAAAAATAGAAGTATAAAATAGAAATATAACGAAATCTATAACATCATAGCATGTTATGCATGTTTTGATCCGCTAAACTCTTTCCCCCAAATTTTCATTTATATTGCAGTTAAATTATTAATATTACCTACACCATTAGTTTAATACAATGTTTTTGAAATTTTTTAGGCACCTAATACTATTTCAAAAAGTCCGTTTTTATTAAGCTATTCTTTTTCAGTATTTCAAAATTTTGAATAACAGTAAGGTTGTGTATGGAGGTTTATCATGCTATCAGATGAAATCTACTTGCAACAAAACATGAAAATTATTAATTATTTGAAATGATTCATGTTGTCTATTTCTTTAAACTATAATATTATTTTTGCATTTCTGATAAAATTGATGATGGAATCAAGTACCGACTTATCTCAGGCTGTAACATTTAGCGGCAATGGAAACTCATTGTGAATGAGTTCTTGATACAGAATTGAAGAGAACCGAGAGTTCAGAGTACGTTCGAGGAATGTGTGATTTAGATACGTTGTAACAAATACAGTCAGGGAGTTAAGAATTATAATTTTATATAAGTGGGATGGAAAGCGACCATGGTTTAATTTTTAACGTCAATACTGACATTTTTGCTCTAAATTATAGGTGAAATGAGGAATGTTTTTTGGAAGTATAGGGCGAATAATGCTAAAATAATAATTTGTAGATTTACTAGCAATTTTTTTGTAATTGGCTTCCCATTTACAACTGATATTAGACTTGAGAGCATTATGCAAATCTTTTAAATTAAATACTTTGTCAATATGGTGGCAACTGTGAGTACTTTTTGCTCCCATATTATCTGCAATTTCATTACCTTCGACTCTCCAATGTCCTTTCATCCAAATAGACGAAACAATTACATTATTTTGCTTAAGATCCATAATTAATTTTTGTTATATTCAAAATTAAGGCATTTCGGAATTGATTGAGTAGGTGACCGCTAATAGCTTGTATTCTTGACTTTGAGTCTGAAATTATTGCAACATCCGTGCCATGGCAAAGGACTTAACGGCAAAAATGAAAAAATAATTTGAGATTCGTACTCTCAATATGATAAAAAAAAGATGTCGAACCTGTATTTCGATCCATTTTTGACCCATTTATATATATTTTTGTTAAATTCGGCCCGGGGTTATTCAGAATGGATTTTATCATGTTTTGAGTTTGTCAATTATAGAATCGAAATTATAATTTTACAATTACAATAAAGTTAATGTTTGCGATCAAATCACTGTTGTAACATATACATTTTAATAGACTTTTATTAGCTAAAAACTGTCTTCGAAAACTAAGAGGAAGTTCTTGAGACTCTGTCATAATGGAATGATTTGATGAAGATACCATGGCTCCCAAACATATTTTTAGAGCTTTATACTGTATTCGATCGAGAGTATGTTGGTAAGAACCATAGAGAGTACACCCTTCCTCCAAAATCGAGCGAATGTAACACTTGTAAAACATTAAGGAAATTTGTTGATCCCTTCCCCAGTTCCGTTTTGAGAGGAAGCTCAGAACATTAATTTCCTTTTCACATCTTTGCTTCAGTATTTACTACATTAAATGAGATATTTCAAATTAAAAATCATTTTTGAATTATTCTTTTAATTTGTGATAAAAATCTTATTCTTTTTTTTTTCATATAAGGCGCCGTTTTTATGCAAAAAAAAACAAAAAATCTTAACGCTTATTTTCTGATACACAAGAATTATCTGATATACATGAAACCAGAACAATAACAGAAAATACCACTAATAAAATTTGAAATAGGCGCAAACCTACAAAAAATGTTCAAAATGACCTCCCTGAAACGTGACACAAGATCCAACTCTGAGCCTCATTGATTTTCGTATTCGGGAAAATATTCCTGCTGTATTTCTTATTTATTTATGTAAAGTAATTTCATTTAAATTTTCTCAAACTTAGGTAGCTTTGGTCATGCTAATCAAAAGTTCTCATTGTCCCAACACTCATACATCAATTGTTTCTGAATCATTTATATTTTTTATATGAATCAACATTCATTACTTTACTTTATGTTAATATGTTAATGCAAAAACATTTATAATCATAGGTAATTCTACAAATATAGTAATATTTTGTCTGTTCACTAGATCTTCAAGTTTGGGCAATACAACACAAAGTACTGTTATAAGCAACGAAATGCGCAAAGAAAAACGTCCAAAGAAGAGCATCGATTCCTTGGAAAGGCTTAACCCCAAAAACACTGTAGTAAGCAGCAGTGGTAATGGTGATGGTGTTGAAACAAAAATCACGTTGTAAAAATTTCACTCTTGTTGTTATTTAAAATGTTAAAATAGTTTATTTCTTATTGTCTTAAAATTGGAAAGTAGAAAATTAATATTTAGAATATTTCAATTTTTTAAGAGTACTTATATTTTTTATTTTCAAGCGTAAATGTCATAGATTCTCTAACACCGAGATGAAACTGGTCATTTCTTTAGATTGTACCATTCATTGATGATAGTAAATAATTTTCAAATTATGGACATGTATTCGATTGCAATTTACAATCGCAAATTGCAGTCGAGCAATTTAAACAACATATGTTGTAAATGTCCCACATACTTTATATATATATATATATATATATATATATATATTATATATATATAAATATATATATATATATATATATATATATATATATATATATATATATATATCGGAAAAAGGAGTACGACCGTCAAATTCCAATATAATTACTATATATAGACCTATATATATATATATATATATATATATATATATATATATATATATAATATATATATATATATATATATATATATATATATATTGACCGATATAAGAGTCCACCACTCTGTTGAGTGATCCTTTTATATATATATATATATATATATATATATATATATATATATATATATATATATATCTATGCAATTAGTTTAATAGACGATCGATGAAAGTCGTTAGTGTTTCACCTGACTACCTGAATATTCAATAATCAGTAAGTAATGAGTTTCAATAATTTTATTTGGAGAATTTGGTTTTTACAGAGATATTTTTATACACTCGCATTAATGTATATGGTTACGATCAAAATCCAATATTTTTAACTAATATAACGTAGTGGTTTGTTAAAAAACAAAATAAGTGATGTGCTCACACTATCGTATATAAGTCATGTTTTATTATAGGTTTTTGGGCCCAGCAAACTTCTGAACCATTTTAAATATGTTTAGCATTATTGACCATCATGTAACACACATCCATGTCAGAAGTAGTCTAAAATTGAAACATTTCACATAAACTTTAATTTTTTCTCTTTTCCCATTTCTGATCCAAAAGATCTCCGTTATCACTGAAGTTGAAGCTTATTGTATTTGCTGCTCATTATTGCTTCCTACACCCAGTCTGTTTGGTGTGTCCTAAATATAACAGGGTCTCCTATTGGTTGCCCATAAAGTTTTTGTCTTTTACGATCCAGCGCCCCGCAATCGCATAATACTTGTTTTCCACTTTCTACTTGCTTATCAGAGGCTGCAGTTAATCTGTTCTCTTTTTCTACATGGTCCCCCAATGAAGCCATATGAACTGCAGCCTTCGGTACTCCCAGAGTTACAGACGGCTCGTTTTATTCGTTCGATCCTCTTTTTGCAAGTTGATCTGCTTTTTCGTTGCTTTCGATACCCTGATGTCCTGGGACCCAGACAAGCTCCGGTCTCCCCAGTTCATTCAGTTCCGCTTGATTGTCACACAATATATGGATCTGCTATTTTTCAAGAGATTTCTCATTATTTTCTTTTGTTCCCCAGTGCAAAGTTTTCGCTAATTTTTGGAATATTGGAGTATATTCCTATCCTACGCTCTCTGTAATTTTGGATCCATCTGTATACCAGTATTACCTTATTGGTTATGGTACTCCTTGTTTCTCCATATATTCCTGTCCGAAATAGACACCTCCATCACAGTTCTTGTGATACTCATATGCCCTATCCCTCATTCCAAAGATTCAGTGATTATTTTATTCGAGTAGTACGCATAGCAACAGTTATCCCCATGCACGCAGGTCTTTTCACCTTGCTGAGTTTGGCTTTTGTAGCTGTTTGAAATCCACCACATCGTCGTTGCATAGGTAATTGAGGGTTTGATCACTATGGTGTACACTCAGTGCACCACTTCTGGTTTTAATCCCCATTTCTTCCTATGCATACGTCTGACCCTCATAAGTGTTGTAACTTCACTGCTTATTATTTTTTCTAATTGCCGGTTCCAGATAAGTTGCGAGTCTAGTATAACCCCGAGATACTTTGCCTCTCCCTTTAACTCAATTTCTTGTCCCTGCAGCTTCAGAGATAATCTCTACACTAACTATATCTGGCCTAATCCCTATAGTTTCCGTTTGCGTGTAAAGGCGACTATGGTACATTTGTGGGGACTTCTATTAACCCCTCTCTATAAGTTCATTCTCTCCTAGTTCTAGGGCCTCGTTCATGGGATCTCTGACGTATTTTCCTTGCGAGATAATTACTAAATCCTCCGCATATCCAATTTTTTTATGACCATTTGCCTTTAAAGTTCCTATTGGTTCGTCCATCACCAGATTCCATAGAAATGGGGATAGAGCTCCCCCCTGTGAATATCCTCTGTCGACCCGGGTAACACGGTCTGTCCAAGGATAGTGGTATGTACCACTCTATTCCTGAGCATAAATGCTATCCAGTTCAAACATATGTATCGACCCCTTAGCGTCTCAGGGCATTGATTATGGAGGTTATCTACGTGTTGTCGAAAGCCCCCTCTATATCCAAAAAGGCTCCCTCTTTATTTTCAATTGTGTTCTCCACTTTTTCTACGAGTATGTGAAGTACTGTCTCAGTTAAATTCAATGCTTTATAGGCATGTTATTCTTGATGTATTGGAGTGTATACCAATGTTTCATCCCTAATATCATGTCCAGTAGTTTTTCTAATTTCTTCTGTACGAATGACATTAGACTTATTGGTATTAGAAACTTTGCCTTTTCCCGTCCTTTTGTTCCCGGTTTAGGAATGAAAGTTACTCTTATCTCTCTCCATGTTTTAGGTATGTACCCAAAGGATACACTACTTCTGATTACATTGCCTATTCTACTGCAAACCTATGCAAACTGTCATATTATATCATTCGTGTTTTATTAAAGGTTTTTTGGGCCCAGCAAACTTCTTGTATCATTTTAAATATCTTTATCATTATTGACCTTCATGTAACATACATCCGTGTCAGAGATAGTCTAAAATTGAAACATTTCATGTAAACTTTGAAAGTGTGACAACTACTTAAAAGTACTTAAAATGTAGTCTATGCTAGAAAAAAATATAAGTACTTTTTATGAGTTTCATTTAAACCGTATATTCGCTTTTACTTCCTTTAGAAGACAAAAAGAAATAGAAAAAAATTGTTTATGTTGGTATAAATTGAGTGATATATTAGTTTAAAGAAAGGTACAGGTTTGTACTAAATTACTTAAAAATTTAAATATATCGCGTTTCTTATTAAAACATGAAGTAATGGCATAAAAGTAATAAAAGTACTTGAAGATCTTTGTACAAAAAGATACATATGCGTAGATTATTAACAAGAAATAAAAAAAATAAAGTCTCGCTGATGTTTCAGTTTGCTCACTATTCTGTTTTTAATGTTAATTTATGTTTTGCTATTGTTCTAATGTTTATTTACTATAGACAAAAAGCTCGTTTAGTCTTTTTCAATGGCTCCTATACCATTTCAGCCCAAAAACGTTCAAATATTAATTTCAATTATCATTCATAAAATCATAAATTTTATATCAATAAATTTTTGGGTAAATAAATTACAATACCCCTTCTTAGTTGTCGTTGACAAGAACTTGAAATTTTAACCAGGTATGACTTGCTTTATGATCCAGGTATTTAGAAAAATATAATAAGAATATATATAAGAAAGTACCCACTTGTTTGACTTGTTTGGAAAAAATAAATTTCATTTATTATTTGGCTATGGAAGTCAAAACTGTTGCTTAAATAAAGGACACTATTACTTGAGATAGCTTTCGGAAAATTTTATTTCCTTTTTCAAGAATTTCTACAATGCAATAAAAGACAAACACTACAAGATCTTCAAATGTAATGAGCCTTTGTAAAAAATTACCAAAATTTATATTAAAAATATATATTGGTTATTTTGCAGAAAATTAAAGTACACAGCAAACGGCTGTAATACATGTTCAATAGAAAAAGAAATTAAAACAATAATGATAATTTTCTTAACACAAAGTTAATAAAAAAAATTACATGTTAAAATTGATTTGTATAAGAAAAAACTTTTGAAACGTTTCTATACAGGAAACACGTTGTTGGCCGAAAGACAAAATATATTTATTTAATCAAATTATGGTTTTAAAAATTGAAAAACGGTTAAAACAAAAACCAAGAATGCGTTCAGAGATATCGACTTTAAAAAAATTTTTTGGTTTTTTTTTTGTCAATTAAAGTAAATAAGTTAATTTGAAATTTTATTAGTGGCATTTAATTTTGTTTAACTTTACTACCAACTCAGAACGTGTGAGAACCAAAAATGACTATTTTTCAAAAGAAAAAATATAATTGTAGATTTTATTAAGATTATCAATTTCTGATTTTTTGTTCATTGTACTAGGACCCTTGCTGATATGAACCATCTCGAGAAAAGTACGTTTATGTTTCTTATTCTTTGTGTTCAATATCTTTGGACAATGAAAATTGATAATGTGGTTATTTTGAATAGCGTGTTCTGCTAGGGTACATTAAGGTTTAAAAAGTCTGCAATCACTTTTATGAGATATGATGCGGTCAGAAGGAATACAATTTTATTATTAACTTAAGCTTTATGTTAGGAAAGGTGTCATTAATATTTTAATTTGTTTTTCTATTCAACATGTACCACAGCCGTCTGCTGTGTACTCTAATTTTCTGCAAAAGAACCAACCTGTATGTTTAATCCAAATTTTGGTAAGTTGTTACAAAGACCTATTACATTTCTACATCTTGTAATTTGGTTCTTTTATTGCATTGTAGAAATTCTTGAAAAAAGAAATAAGATTTTCCGAAAGTTTTATTCTTCAAATAATAGTGTTCTGGAATTAAGCTCCAACTTTAACTTTATTACCCAAATAATAAATAGCCAAATAATTGACTACGCTGATATTTCAACTCCCTCTCTAGAGTTTTCATCAGGGCTTTTGTGGTCTCAGTCTTTTGAGTCCCCATATCACCTCAGTAGTACACTCTTCAATGCACTACTAGTATTTTTTCTAATATTAATCTTAATTGTTCGAACTGTACGAACCGCGCTATACAGTGTAGGAAAAATTTTATGGTCGGTATGGTAAAATTTAACAGGATATCTAACGCAGATATAAAATCATATTTTCAGCGAATAGACAAAGATAACAATCATATTTCCCCTTGGTCTCCCCTCCTCAAATATTTAACATTTAATATTTAACACCTATTGGCCATTAGTGAGACGAATAGTTCCGATCAGAGATATTTTACATATTCTCTGGTTCCGATCCTAATATACCTAAAAAACTAGAGGTGGGTCCTCCCGTTTTTTAAATTTTTATCGGAACCGTTTTTCGTAAACTGTAACTAGTTGATTCAAATTAGCGAGTACACAAACATATTGGCTATTATCGTTTATGTGTATAAGTATTGAAGTGAAAGAACCTAACGAAGGATATATTTATTATAACTTGAAAAATAAATTAAACAATACAAATAGTACTTACATTTACATTACACGTTATTATTAAATCGCGAACCGTCTAAATTGACATTTAAAAACAAGTTTTTCTACTTTTCTTGTTAACTGTGTTCTTCTTTTATTTAAAATTAAACCAGATTTTAAACATGTGTTCATAAGGAAAAGATTTTGTTACAATTCTACAATATTTTATGAATATAGTGGCTAAGTTAGGATATACATGGCGATGGTTTTTCCACCACGGTAATGGACAGTTCCAATCTCCGTTCGAAATTTATTGTGGGTAATATATTATTAGACAAATACATGTCTACTTCTTGTATATCTCTCGATACAGTTGTATGTTTAGATGAGTCATGTCCAATTAATTCATCAAAAATACACAATGGACTTAAGTCATCTTTATCAGTTTCTTTTTCTTGACTAAACTTATTGATTTACTAAACTTATGCAAAGACTCGTTTCATCCGTTTTCTATAGGTGAAGAACCAGATTTTAAAAAGTTTGCAGGGTGGATTCCTGGATATAAACCGCCAACAAGAAAAACTGTTAGATTCATTACTTCAGGAATGTTATGTCAAAACTGATTTGATAATAGATAAAAAAAAGTCCTTTTTTCGACAATTCTGCAAAAAACATTAAAAAAAGTACCTTATCTTCAGAAAGGCTTAATTACTACATACCAAGTTCCCAAACGGCCAATCCAAGACGTGAAAACTAGGTAGAACTTCACCTATTACAGGTTAAAAAGAATGACTGAGTTAGAAGAGGCAATCCGTTTCACTTCTTCTTCTTTAAGTTCCATCTTCTATCGAAGGTTGGAAATCATCATGGCTATGCCGACTCTGTTGACTGCCGCTCTAAAAAGGTCTGCACTACTTCATTCAAACCATTCCCTTAAGTTCTTAAGCCAGGATATTCTTCGTCTTCCCACATTTCGCTTTACTCGGATTTTGCCCTGCATAATAAGTTGTAATAATGCGTATTTTTGCCCTCTCATCACATGTCCCAAGTACTCAAGTTTTCGTCTTTTAATAGTTAATATTATTTCTGCCTCATTTCCTATCCTTCTAGTTACTTCAATGTTTGACATTTTTTGAATCCATGATATTCGTAGGATTCTTCTGTAACACCAAAATTCAAAGGCGGCCAACTTATTCAGATGAACTTGTTTTAGTGTCCAAGCTTTCAGACCATAAAGAAGAGTAGAGAACACGTAACATCGAAGCATTCTCAGGCGTAGTTCTAACCTTATATCCCGACAACAAAGAAACTTTTTAAGTTTAATAAATGATGTACGTGCTATTTCAATACGTGTCTTAATTTCTTTGATTTGGTCTACATCTGATGTTATCCATGTTCCTAAGTATTTATAGTTATTAACACTCTTAATTGCAGTATCTTCAATAGTCAATTGGATATTTGTGCAGATTTAGTCATGATCATGCATTTAGTTTTCTTTAAATTTATCTTCAGTCCGTACTCATGACAGCGTTCATTAAGGCGTTGCATTAGGTTCTGTAAATCATTGTTGTTATCCGTAATTATTACTGTATCGTCTGCAAAACGTAAGTTATTCAAAACTTCTTCATAGATAGATATACCTTCTATTGAGTCAGAGAGCGCTTCTTAAAATACCGATCACTGTAGACATTGGAAAGTAGTGGGGACAGCACGCAACCCTGACGGACTCCTCTCTGTATTTTGATATTTTCGGTGTACTGGCGTGTATTTCCGTTCCACATCGGTAATAAATAATACAGACTTAGACTTAGACCAAATCTAAATAAAAAACACTGGATTATTTGTTCTCAGCTTTCCCAAATTTTACGGCCGTTTAAAGAAATAACAAGTACAATGAGTGGCCAAAAATACTTGAAGGGTAGTTCAGTGATTGTTATGGTACGCCATATGTTTTGGCCATTATGTTTGTTTATGTAGGTACTCTCTTACTTGAAACTACTTTTAAACAATCATAGTTAGTTGTTTACAAAAATTTAAATTTTTAAATTCATTCATTTTTTTTGGAATCCTGAGAAAACTAACAAATATTTTTGAAAAATTTAAATGCAGAATAAAAGATTGCATTATTACCGAGGGCCGAAAGTCCCTTAGAATAAACAAAAAGTTTTTTGAATGAGATATTTGAAATTAAAAATCACACTAATTTTTTTTTTCGCCCTTATAACTCATTAAAATAAACATTATAGAAGTTTTCAGGGACTTTTGGCCCTCGGTAATAATGTATTGGTTCATTCTGCGTTTAAATTTTTTAAGAATATTTATTAGTTTTATCAGGATTCGAAAAAAATGAATGCATTTAAAAAATATTAATCGCTCTTACGCTCTTAACGATAAAATTACCACGACCCACCTCTAGTACCCGTTACTCGGTATTCTGACCAGACGGACGACGTTGCCAAATAAATTATTGTGTATGAATATTTTTTAATGTGGTGTTATTGTATGCAGTTTATTATTTCATATTGGGAATAAGGCACAATGTGACTTTAAAATAAGCTTATTTTGATGTTTAGATTTTTAATTCGGAAATCGTACTTAAAATACGAAACATTAATAAATTTTATTTAGGTATATAAAACGATTTCCAAAGTGGAAATCAAAATCTTATATTACACTTATTGTAAAGTAAACTTGTGGCATATTCCCAATAAAAAAAAAAGAGTAAGCTGCCATTTAAATCAATTTCGCCCAAATTGGATTATCTTAGAACATTGTTCAAATGCAAAAAAAAACAACAGGTGAAATAAATCCAATAAGTTTGGCAACGTTGAATTTCCCCTTTTTTAATATTTCCATTCGGCGATATAAAGGGCGTACCTAATATACCTCTCTCTTTTTAAACAGCTGTTTCTCACTCCATCTCACGCAAGGTCCATACCGACCATAAAATTTTTCCTACACTGTATATATTTCGATCCACTCCTAGATCGGTCGCTATTGATACTTATTTCAACAAAGCACTTTGTTTAGACCATCGCCCACAACCGTTTTTCCATAATCTTCAAAATTGTTAAGTTGCATGCATTGGTTCTTAATAGCTATAATTATTTAAAAATAAAGAAAATCTTTTACTTGTTTTAAACTGTTTGTTTTTTGTGTGTGATGTTTAGCTCAGAAAATACCGTAAAAACATTTTAGCCTTCAATTTAGTTGGAAATATATTTTATATTTATTTATAAAATTATTATGATGTTCTGGTTTATATGTTAATTTGGTATAAAAGTTTTTTTGTACAAAGATTTGAATTGGCAGCAAGTCAACGGGCAGGTTTAAACAATTAAGATATATCTTTATATCAATTTGCAGCTATTTTTCATGTATATTTTTAGTTGTTATATTTTTTTTTATGTTATACACTTATACTATACATTTAAGTTATGTAAAAGATTTGTACTATGTTTAATTTGATACTTAACTAGAATTGATGTATTTATTGAAAATTGTTATTTACTCTTGTTGTAAGTTATTAGATCACTAGCAGCCAGAACAAAATAATAGCAACTATTATACTAATCAAGTACAAACTAGTCGTGCAATATACTTGTGAAATATATTGAAATGGAAAACATCGTTCACTGCGAAAAGAAAAACACTACGTCACTCGGCCAGGTGCCTATCGGCATATATCTTGGAACAAACTAAACTTAAGCAACGAATAGGGGGGATTATAACTGCCATGTATAACCGTCGAGTAGTTTTTGGTTTTTGTGAGACAAGTCAGCCAGAACCGGCACTGTTTAAATTGTTTATATAATATCGTGACCAACGATAAATATAATTATTTAGAATTGATCTAATTGGACAAAGCAATTATAACTTTTATAAATGAAATTCATTTATTATTTACAAGCTACTGTTAAACATACATAAATAATAAAGTATTTGCATAAAATATATAATACATGCATAAAATATTCTATAAATATTATTTTTTAAAGAAAAATAAGTTTATTCTTCATTTAAAAAATACATATTTAAGTAATGTGTGAATATTTTAAACAGTGTCTGCAGTTTGGTGAGTTATTTCTAGAAAAGTCGAAGAGTTGTGAGCGCAGTGACCCGGCGCATCGGTAAGCGTCGATACCATTAAATTGTTCTCTGTAGGTAGAGCAATATGAAATAAGTGGATTAATTCGATTAAAACGTGATATATTATAATTGTATTCGATAATGTCCTGGTATTTTTTTTACTTGATTAAGTATGTTGGTACTTTCTATCAATATGAACCGTAACGAGTAGATATGCTATTGATACCCCTCTTATCCTTCCAATTTAATACGTATATAACAGTGTTCTGGAATTCTGGAATATTATTTATAATATAAACAGTATTCTGGAATAGTATTCTGTCTCTTTCAAATATGATTTGCAGATTACCGCATTGATTACTGCATTACTGCATAAAGACCACTGCATTGGTTACTTTATACTATAGGAGATTTATCTTTATATATTAATATTGTGGAACGGTATTCATCACTTATAGAACTCAATTCCATACTTACCTCGCTTGCTTTTCAAATGTTGCCAAAACACTAATCTGGCTTTATATAACATCCATGACTGTTTTGAACATACATTTTTCACAGCAGATAAAGTACCTTCTATACAAACAATTGATAATTCACATACAAAGTACAGTAACACGCCTATTTTATATAATATTATAATCTATATATGGTTTAAATGCTTTGTGTCATAACATCTATTAGTTGATTACTGTTACAACAAATTTGAAATACCTTTAGTCCAAAATGTTTCAAAAACTTATACAGAATACATGTAATTTCCTGTAAATTGAGGTTAACACCAGCTAAATTTGTCTTAAAATTGAAGTCTAACAACAGCCTCCACATTTTTAAAATCTACATCGTCTGAATCACTGCTAGAACTTTGTATTATTGATAGTTCCTTTACTTGAATAGCTTTAAGCTTTCCATTACTATTCCTGTTAATATTTTTTCACATTTAGATTTTTAACGTACAAATCTAACAGCGTTGGTTTGAGCGTTGTCCTATATAGATTCCTCACCATACCAACCCTTTATAAATTCCATAAAACCAAGTTTATAATAGGACGACACATCTGTCTTGGATCTAGTGGCGATTTAAACAGCGCCTAGTCTGACGGTCTTGCCCCTCCCCAATAAAAACTCTTCGATGTGAAACAAAATTTACGAAGAACAAAATGTTAATATTGCGATTACATGGTTAAAACTTTTTTCATGAAAATTTATAGGGTGTGCTGATACATTTCTTCTAATCTCTTTATTTTATCAGATTTGTAGTTATTATGAATGTTGAGATTCGAGAAATTGTATTGCTCTTCTTATACTTTTTCTCCATATGTCCCTATTTTAGGTGAACGTTGACGAAGTTTTTTTTCAACTGTATTAATCAATCGGTTATCCCCTTGACTTATTCGTTCGTCCAGTTTTCCTTGGACACTAGTCTCTTCATATTATCGGCACGTATGATATATCGGAAGATTGTTACTATCCTTGAAACTACGAAACTAACAGACTTTGTAATTGTGAATCTCCGCAAGAATAGGTGTGTTTGTTCTTTTGATTGTCCAAGGTATTCGATGCGTTCATCCCAAAACATGTCATATACATCGATTCTTTTCCTATCTACTGTTCAGCTAATCCACGTCTCGAAGGCATAACCAAATATTGAGGACACAGGTGTTCGTTCTAGATTAATCTTGAGTGTTTTTTCATATTTCGCAATCTGTGACAATTGTATTTGGAGAAGGTGATATAATTTTGAATTGTACGAGAAGTATAAAGAAATAGTTAATGGTCTTTTATAAAAATAGGTAGGCTTAGATGGGCTGGACATGTGTCAAGAGTAAATGAAAATTACCGACCAGAGTAGAGGTAGACCAAGACTGAGATGGAGGGATAATGTGGATGAGGACGCGAGGAAGCTCGGTGCAGCAAACTGGTAA
This sequence comes from Diabrotica balteata, assembly GCA_918026665.1. Taxonomy (NCBI): domain Eukaryota; kingdom Metazoa; phylum Arthropoda; class Insecta; order Coleoptera; family Chrysomelidae; genus Diabrotica; species Diabrotica balteata. The sequence goes on along the minus strand of OU898279.1, from coordinate 89,723,634 downwards.
CGGTTGGCAACGAACAGAAACGACTGGCGAAATAGACTAAGGAAGGTCGACTCAACTACCTCTGTAGCACCACTGATGATTATGATTCTTATTTGTATTAGTGACGTCAATGCTGTTTACGAGTCAATATCATTGACGAAGCGAAGATTGGATACCTTAACTCCATCTACTGAAGTCCTCCTTTACATACACACTCTGTTCAACTACTATGTTCAACTTTTTGTTTTTCTGGCCACGCCGACATTCGGTCCATGAACCAACTAGACTCCCCAGATCTAAGTGAGTGCGCTGATCTGCTTGATTTCAACTTTCGATAATACCTGGTTCATCCCTTAACTATGAGTTTGCTTTTTCTGTTACTCGATATCATTATATTGCTTTGTCTAGGATGAGTGTTATCTTGTAGTAATATTTCTCACACTGATTCGTTCCTTATTCTACATGTAAATGTTTTCTTTGTTTTTCATCTTAATTATTAATTATCTCAACAAATCTGCTTGTTCATTTCCATGCACCCCCTTATGACCCGACACCCATATTGAAGACGCTATATTGTCTTTTGTCAAGGTGTGGGAATGTGTTGTGTAAATGACCAATGGAAAGGTCACGTGGTCGATAAAACCGACCCATTAGAAAAAGATGCAGGGACTGCTTTGCGTCAGTTTTCTCTGTCGCATTGGGAAAACGGTAGTGTATTGCAGCGATCAGTTTATATTACGGCCAGAATAGCAGTTTAGTTATCAGTATAAATGTTGATTCTCTTTGCCTCATCATCAATGAAGACCATCAAAGCAAAAACTTCAGCATTGTTGTATATTGCCATAGGCTGTAAGATTTGCTAAAATTACATGTTTCTCCAAAGACTTTTTTTCCGCTACCTTGGCAGTTTTAGATCCATCTATGAACCATATTAAGTCCACATTAATTTTTGTAACTTTTTGTTCTCTATATGGTATAATTGTGTTAATCTTCTTAGTGAAGTGTACTTCACTGTCATATAAATAATTTATACCTTTCGTATATGCTATACTCTGCTTATGAAATATTCGTTAAATTTAATTAAAAAAGTTTGTAGCTTATTTTTACATCTGTTGTTTTAAACGTTTTGTATATTGTGAATCCCTGATCGCTTAGTAGCATACGGAGTCTGTTTATCTTTTTAATAAATTTCAGGCAGACAATTAAGTAATTTTCGAATCCATTCCGCCAGTTTTCAAATTTTCGGCATATTCACTCCCATTGTTAATGGGTTCATTCTGCGATTGTCGCACATTCTAATAATACTTCTAATGTATCACCTACAGTATTTATTTTACTGATTGTTATTATTTATTGAGAACATTGACTTCTTCATGTAATACATTATATTCTTGCAAATTGTGGTAATTATATAAATGGATAAAAGGAGTGTGGATAAAAGAAATAGGATTAAGTATCTAGAACAACAATGCTCTATTGTTACTGTGAAAGGCAATCCTTACTATAGGGGGTGTAAGCGCACCATAAAAAAAGTGTTATATTTTAACTTAAAAGTAACTTTTTTGAGTGCCCGTGACATATGACAAACAAGTCGTGTAATTTTCATCTGTAGTACCGTGGTATAATTTATAAGTCTTCCGAAACATTCTCTATATTTCTGTTTAATAAGTTTACAAATATATAATGATACCAAATACCTGCCATATTGAACAAAAGAGTAAATAACATCTCGATTAATGTAACATTTCCTAAAGCCTAATTTGAGCGTTCGAATATACAAATTAAAAGTTAACTGTTGATAAATCATATCAATTATTATTTGCTAGTTACATATTTCAAACAAATTAATTTTTAGGATATGATGTAATAGGAATTGAAAAGAGTCAGTTGTATATAACGTATGAACCAAATTTTATTATACGTAAGTAAGCCTTCAAATTTATAATATTAATGTTTAGAATAATGTTCAACGTTTTATACACCATTTTATCCAAGAATATCGTGGACTATTATGAGGATAAACGCTAGTTATTTGGAATAGGTATGTCTTATTTTAGCAAAAATTTTACATTTCAACGTAGAATTAAATTTTAAACAAAATGTTCCTTATTATGGCCCTAGTAGACATTTCCATAGTTATAGCATACATTTATCTGTCTTATCCGCACAGACAAATGTATGAGACCTATAAATGTGTTTGAGAGACTATTTATAACAGTTATATATACATAAATTAAAACACTAGTGAAATGGCCTAAAAATGGAAAGTGTATGCTAATATATGTATAGCTTGTGTCAAAATATTTCGCCTTGGAGTTTCTCTCCTTAAAGGATTAGTGTTATTATTGCCATTTACATCAATGAAATAACCAAAGATATTAGTTCGTAGTGACAAAACATCAGAGGTGGACTCCAGGTAAAAATAGTAATACAGCGATTTTATTTCATGACCTCTATTTTATTATAAAAAATGTTTTATTGCTTTAATTGATCGCTATAGAAATCATATAATAATACAAACATTCTCTTTCAAAATTTTAGAAACTCTAATTCTGTTTCACTGTCAGGAGTCCCCATTTGGATTAATTAAAATGGGTATATTATAACTTTGTATAGACAGATAAGACATATTATTTATAACAATTTTAATTAACTGTATGACAGTGGTACTCGGGGTAAAAGAACTATTTTTCGCCTTCACCTTTACTTTGACTTGATGCTACATAATTATGCTCAATAGGGTTAAATACACAATGGTACGAAGGAAGACGTAACACTGTGTGTCCCATTTGTTTTGCGAAGTTATCACATACATCTTGCGTTTTAATATTAAATTTTCTATTATTCTAGTAGTTGTTCTTTGGTATAAAATAACTAGTTTCAAAAGAAATACGCACAATTTCAGTTTTAGTACCTGATCTGTTTGGCGCTTTTTGTAGCTGACGACTGTGGTAGCTTGCGTTATTCATGGTGATTTCACTATCTTCCGGTTCACAAGGAATACTGAGTTCCTGTAGTTGGCTGTATACCATGTATCACAAAAATATTTTATTTAAAAAATTCCTTTCTGTAGTAGGCATATTAATATAAAAACCCTATCGGGCCACATCACAGTTGCTTGAGTTGCTATCAACAAGTCCTCACACTTCGTCTAACGACTAGCAACCCCAGTGGAGTCCTACGTTTTTTAATATCAAACATGTAATTCAATAATTCAAAGTTAATCTAACTACATTTAAAGGGTTTTTACCCATATATTTAGTGGCTTCAAACATGTAAATTCAGATAGCACTGATGATGGAATAGTTATCCCGAAAACTTTCTGTGATGTTGCCCGATAGGGTTTTTATGTTAATATACCTTTTATTATTATTATTATTATTATTATATAACAAATAAGGGCAGAGGAGCGAGCTCCTATTATGCCCAAAAAGCAAAAATAAACAAAAATAAAATAGATCCTTATAAAACTAATACTAATTATTAACACTTAATTATTAAACTAATACTAATTATTAAGTTAAACAATTAACGAAAATTGAATTGTGACACAATAAATAAATAAATAATGCTGTCCGAGAAAAAATATCCTATCCTATAAAAAAAATAAAGTGCTATCAAGTTTATTTTTAAAGATGTTAACACTAGCTGCCGATATGGTGTCTTGATCCAAATTGTTCCAGATATTAAAGATTCTGTTTGGCAAGATGTTCGCCCTGGACCTTGCAGTAGTTTGTTACCTCTTTAATTTGTATCGATGGCCTCTTAATCTATCGTCTTCATTCAAAGTGAATATGTTGTTTAGGTTCCCAAAATTATGTTTTAAAATACGGAAGGACATAATTAGGTCACCTCGAAGACGTCGCTGCTCGAATGTCGTAAGATGAGCCATGAATAGTCTATCTTCATAGTTAGGTCTTACACGGCCGTATTCCAGTCTTGTGGCTTTACGCTGAACGTTTTCAAGTAGGATTTTATCGCGACTAAGATCTGGATTCCACACTGGTCCGGCAAACTCAAGAGTAGGTCTAACGTATATTGAGTAAAGTTTACTAACAGAGGTTAGAGATATGCGTGCAAAACACTTACGAATCAAAACCAGTTTCGAGTTAGCACGTTTACACACCGACACTATGTGATCAGATTTATCACAATTATAAAGGATTTTTTTTATTTTCAGAAATATTTTTCAAACGAGAATTTTGAAACCAATTTTATGCACTAGTATCTTCATGATAATCTAAGCTAGAGATAAGAGCAAACAGTTTGGAACCTACCCGTCTTTCGAACCGGCGTGAATTGTTGTTATTCATTTTCCTTTATTTGAAGGTGCTTTCGTCTGGCAGTTTTACGAGAATCGGCCTATTCTTTGCATATGTGTCAAGAGTATCAAACCACGTTTTATCTGGATATATGATAGATTTGTTTTCTATTATATACCTCCTAATTTCAGGGAGATCTAAGTTCTTCAATTGCGGAGTCTATGTGATTCCAGTACTACTGCTTTTTTTGTCTATCTTAGGATATTTAAAACTTATTTTAGAAATGACCCTATGGAGTGTGGCACGTCCCACATCTATATTTGTTTGTTCTTCCTGTAATTTCAATTAACTTTATCGAACGTAGGAACTGTCTAATTTTCATAAAGACAATTTGACTTTATGAACTGTCTGACAATCACTTCGTTTCTTCGTTCTGTCAATAGTTCTTTGCTAACAATATACTTTATAGATATTTTCGTTTTTGTAAGTAAACATGTTTCTTTCACAACATCTTGTTTGATTAGGCCCGTATCTATTAAAGTATCATACACATTTTTAACTTTTTTTTCTTTTGCATCTAATGACAAATGCTTTTAATTGTGTTATGTAGATGTCGAGCGATTATTTTCCCAAGGACTAAACATATTTCTTACGAAGAAACTTTACTAGTGTACTATACACACAGTAGCAATTATAGATTCTTGATGACTGATACTACCTATTAATTTTAATTTCCTCAACATTAGCCGTAAGTGATTCAACCTTGGGAAGTAAGGTAGAAATTTAAAACGTGTTTATCTATAAATGTGTTTATCTATAATGTCAATAATACCACTAATCCTTTAATGACGGGAAAAAGACAAAATATTTTGAGACAAGCTATACTCAAATTATTACAATTTAAACTAACATCGAATTAGCAATAACAATTTCCCTTTTCCTAGCTTTAAAAGTACATGTGTAGATTGTTTTCTAATAACTGTTGTTCCTATTAATAACGGTAATTCGCTACCTTTTTCATTCCATATTATAAAATTAGTCCATCTAATATTGTCCCATGTTATTTTCCTCGTGTTAATCCTACATCTTTGCCTACATCTGTGAAATGCCATGTTGCTCGCTGTTTTTCAGTGCGATTTATTCAATACCTAGAGTTTTAGTGGTTTCCAGCATTTTTCTACTAGTTTTAAATTTTAAAGATTGGGTTTTTTATAGTTTTATATATCCTCTTTACTATCCACGATGAAGACTTTGTTTCTCCAAATCGTGTCGTTGATATATTGTGCAACTGTTTTTTCTTATCCTTCACTAGATATTTTTATTCAGAGCTAATTGATTTTCATAAACTGCTCTATATATTTTTTATTGGCAATATTTCATATGATCGTTTCCTTAAAAAAATAGTAAGTTCTTAGGGAATTTATGCACGAGTACTGATTATTGAGTTACGAGGAATTTGAATTATGTGGTAAAGTTACAGCATTGCTTAGCCAAGCTGTGATGTTTTTTACAATGCTCAATCGCTTTCGTATTTGCAAAGATAGATTTTTATAGAACTAGTTTTGCATATTTGGCGGTTTTCATATATGTTGCAAGATGAATTTAAACGAAACGAGAAACGTTTTATATTAAACCAACCGAGTAAAACTTTTAACAAAACTTTACAAATGTTGCAAAAATTCGTTTTGAGATGAATGTTTGGGTCGGTAACGATGTAATGAGTGGTTTAGAAGATATAAAGAAGACCGTCTTTCTGCACACCAACGATATTTCATGTCATCCCATGAACTCCTTATAATCAGACCTAGCCACGATGTACTTTTTTTGTGTTCCAAACTTATGATATCTTTGAAAGGCCAGTTTCACTCGATTAAAGAAAAATCGTAGAAGAGCATTCCACAACAACACTTGGTCGTTCCATTAGTGAAACGACCTTAATAGATATTTTTTTTGTAATATTTTATTATTTTGCGCATTTTAGTTGAAAATATGTTTTCCCTACATATTCGTAAAAATTTAATTGAGTTTTCACTATGTGCCAGTTCTTCACACCCAATTTTTAATCTCCTTAAATATCGGTTTGTTAACTGTGTTCTGGAGCTATTTTTTGTGTCATTTTAATATTATTTACTATCTTAATACGAATTTATCACAATTTAAGTTGAAAATACGTATATTTTGGCGTTTAGATTTCCACTTAGTATTTTGACAACGATTTTCCGAAGTGGAAAATTAAACGTCAAAATAAACGTATTTTCGAATGAAATTGTGGTCAATTCTCATTAAAAACAGTACATAAGAAGTATACATTACCAACGGAGGTACGTTGAAGAGGAAAATATTAAATGATTTGTAACATTTTAAACAAAAGCTATGACAACAGCCTATTTGCTGAATACGTTCAATGTTATTTATTAGAGAAAACGTCAAAAACGATTCATTCTTGTCATTTTTGGCACATTAAAGGTTATGCCTAAACGGCATATAAGATCGTGACGTATGAGGTCTCTTCATAACAGGAAGGGGAATGTTGGATTTTACGTTGTCTTAAGCTGCATATCAGCATCATGATGCTGATGAGCAAATAAGCGCCACTTTAGCATCCTGTCGTATAGGCATTACCTTAAAGAGACAAAAATGACCAAAATTTACCTGAAAGACGTCATAATACAGTTTACGTTTATTTTTTGTTTTCCCATAAGAAATAACCAGCCGTTCTGTCATAGCCTGTTTTATACCATTATTAAATTAATAGCCAGTGCTTTTAATCGACCAGTTTTTTTCGAGTTTTAAAGATATAATATTCTTGGATAGTCTTTTCATAAGGTTTCTAATTGTAAATCTGCATCAACAGAATTTTTAAAAATTTATACAATTTGTACTTTTGTATATAGTTTGTAACTGAAGTCACATCATGCCAAATTTTTATATACTAAAGCCTAAATGAACTATGCATTCTTTTCATTTTTATATATTTTTATTTATTATAATTATTTTTTATCGGCATGGTACAACCAGTAAGAATTTGATACTATTTTTCGTATCAGATGTCAGAATAGCACTGGCTTTGTAAATGCCGGTAACTATTTATATCGTAAAACATTTATTAAAGTGGTTAATATATTGTGTGTCTGTGTGAGTTTATATTATAAATATATGTAAAATTATTATTAAACTGTAGTTTTATTTTATTCGCTACTCAAATATTACCACGTAGTTTTAGAAGTATAATAGTAGATTAGATAGCATTTGATTAAAAATTGGGACGACCAATGGGCAGATATACTGTAGCCTTTGCAGATCTCTAGTGCTTAAATTTGTCATTTAAACCACCTCATATAAATCCCTTCTGGGATATCACAACCTTGATGCAGAAAGTTTTGCAACAATCCAGGTAGATTCAACTAGTGATGAGAATGTCACGAATGACCCGTTCACAAAGACCTAATATTTTCGAAGACCCGTGATTGATACAATCACATTCTGCGACCTTACCGTTCGAATGATCCTATGTATGACACTGTCTAGTGTTTACGAAACGAACTGTGTGATCGCGACATGTTGATCGGTCAAATTTATGCATGAACCGCGGACCGCAAAGGATGGTTCAAACGCTGATTTCAGTTTCCCAGAACGGCGAAACCCTTACGCTGCAAATCTGTAAAATTATATACATTCGAACTGTCGAATCAATAGTCCCGTAGTCTGTTCTATTTATAAATTTGTAGGAAATAAAATCCATTTTAATTGCATTATTATTCATTCATGAACTTAACAATATGGAATTTGTAATTTTACTTAACTTTTTCAACTATTTTTTTTATATTTCAATGATTTCTGAAGATGATTTGAGAAATACAAATCTAAATGTCAGCCTTAAAATATAGTAACTTCATTCTTAAATTTATAGTAACAATATCGAATTTTACACGTAAACAACAATATAATGAAAGTCATTCTAATTAACGAATCTCTATGAACTGGTCCTGCATTTTCATTAATTCACATACTCTCAGAAAGATTCATAAACATATCAATATTAAACTTTATACACTTGACCTTTACACAACAAATTTAATTGGTAGTTCATGTGAACGGATCTTTATGAACGGGCCATTTTAATGAATGACCTGGAAGACCCGGGTCACCGAAACGAACCAGGTCTTCCCATCACCAGATTCAACACGTTCAAATAGAAGCGTTGCTAGAGGATTAGATGTTAGCAATGTTACTGTAACGAAAGTATGGGAAAAGTACGGTAACAAGAATTTTAAATATTCGAAAACGGAGCAGCGTTATCCAGAGGATTACTTTCTAAGAATGGAGTTTTGTGAAACTAATAACGAAGGCTAAGGATGAACTAAATTTTATTAAAAACATTTGATTCACTGATAATCTTTTGTTTCGTTTGTAGGGAGGCACAATCCTCCCATTACGAGGTATTGGGCGCGGGAAAACTAGCTACAATGGCCAGTTCATCAACGGTTAAACTTACTAAAATCTGGAAATATACGGACATAACCAGGACGCTTATCTTTCCTATCGCTACCATTAAAAAGTGCCACTCACGACGTATAATGGCCTTTAAAATGTGGGTATATCGTAGAATGATGCGCATACCCTGGACAGCACATCGCACAAATGTCTCAATATTGACAGAACTCGACATCGATACTAGGCTTACCACAATCATGAACCAAAATATATTGAGGTACTTTGGATACATTACCAGAGGAATAGAAGGCATGGAGAGGTTGGTGGTTGAAGGTAAGGTAGATGGTAAAAGAACTCTAGGAAGATCGCCACTCCGATGGTCACACCAAATAAAGTGCGCTATATAATAGCGGAAATAGAGGAGGAGACATAATAGGTCCATTTTTTATTGAGGGCAACTTGAATAGTAGAGTATACCTCGATTTGTTACAGAATCATGTTCTTCCCGCTATTCTCAATCTTCCTGATGTAAATCTGGGGAATGTTTGGTTTCATAAAGACTGATGTTCAGTTAACAACGCTCGAATAATTAGAGTATTTAAACAATACTTTCCCGAATCTAGTTAAGGGTGGAACAAGGGATATTAAGTGGCCTGCGCGATCTCCAGATCTTATACCCATGGACTTCTTGATCATCCTGGGGCTAGAGCACAAAATTTGGATGAATTTAATCGAATAAGAGAAATCTCCAATTCTGTTACAGCATCTGTCCGCAGAAGTTTTTGTGACAGATTGGGTACTGTTCAGCCATATAAGGTCAAATATTTAAATCATTGCTGTAGAACATAAAGAATTATTTATTTTATTAGGAATTTATTTTCAATAGGAATTTTTTGTTTTATCTTTTTAAAGAAATGCGCTTTTATGTGAAATCAGTGTGAATGGTCAACCAATAGAAAGAGTAAAAACATACAACTACAATGGCTAAGTTATTCAAATGCCACGATTTTTAATCTTTTTATTCATGTATTAAATTGTAAGCTATTTTATGTCTTTACAATTATTATTTTTCCAGTTACCAGAGCAAAGGTTACCTATGGAAAAGGGATTCAGAAAGAAATTTCTTCGATGTATAAGAGCTATAGATGGCAACTTCATATTTCCGAGTGGATCTGAATTTTATATCTATAAAAGAACTTATAGCATAGTAATTATCACTTTATTTTTGCAGACATAGGTGGTCAATGTCGGATTAGTGATGGAGTCATTTTTTAACATAGTCTATTATGGCATACAATTACTACAAATGCACTTATCTTACCACCGGATGCCATTACCTGACAGAGAACAGGATATACCGACATACCTTATGTGTTTTGAGGTGATGGGCTTTTGTATGACATAGAAATTTGATAGAACCTTTTCCAGGAAATCACGATATTGGCATGAATGAACAACTACATACTTTCAAGCAGTCGTGTAATTCTTGAAAATACTTTTGGTGTGTTGTAAACAAAGTACCAATAATAACATTGAGTTGCATTGTGTTATATAATTTCTTAAGAAAAAGCCAACATTCTCGAAATTTATATAATACACCTCCCGGTACTATTGATACCACTCAGAACGAGATACTTATTTAAGAGCTCTTAGAGACAACATAATACAGGTTTATCTGCGTTAAGAACTATACAACCTGTAGCCAAACGAGAAACAACTACCGCACTACAATTTAGATCTTAATTTGCTGCTTACTTAAATAATGTTAACTTTTAAATTATACAAAAAAAATGTCAACAATAGCTCAAATAACCATAGGTTTTTTCTCACTTTTCTCACTGACTACATTTTTTAATCGGATTAGAAAGTATACAGATCTTGTATTTGTAGAAGAAATAATACTTGAAGCATTCATTTTTTTGTTTACTGACCTCGGCTTCGGTATTGATTATTCATCCACGTCAAAAACTGTTCCCACAAAACTTTCCATCAATTTAAAAGCACAGCTGAAAAACCGAATCAGCCCTGCTCCAGATCTACTTGCTTTTTTCCTTTTTATAAGGGGTCAGAATGTGGCCATTAGCGACTTTTTTTTCGATTTCAGTTTTTCTATTGAGGTATTTGTGATGTCCTCTCGTAGGAGTCACTATCCGGGTAGCTTTTAGACAGTCAGAGACAGAGTTCAAAACAAAAATAAAACTTTATTGTCTTCCTTAAATTAAATTGACAAAAATCTTATGTACATATTTACAATTTGGTTTAGTCTTCTCAGTACCTGGCCTATTTATTCAAATTAAGTTTGACCTTCTCATATGAAATTAGTTTTATCGGCGAGCGAATGTGTATTTGAAATTTTACGGGAACGTTGTATCGATTTAATAACAGCGGACGATAGGTACAAAGAAAGGAAAGGAACTCAACACGTCCCTTCAGTGATTCGGGTTAACAGGACATTCCTCGACAGTCTCAACACGACTGCTTCGGAGTATGGGTAGTGAAGAGATCAACACTCTCTTCGGGTAACGGCGGTATGGGACGGAACAACTTGTGAACTCAACACGTCCACAAGCCGGGGTAGGGAAGAAGAGAACCTTCAGTCAACACCTGTCGATTCTCCTCTATGAGGAAATGTTACGGTTTATATAGCGGAGCTTGGTAATTAGTTTTGCCCTTTCTACTGTCGATATACTCCTACTTCATGGATTGGTTCGCGCGCACGCTGGTTTAACGGTGATGGCTTGGACTCATCGTTACATATTTTCAAGCTGTCAAAGAATTATTAAAACTGTTCCTGATTTTTTCACTAATTTTTCAGCTAAAGCAATTTCAAAATCTTATTTATAAACAACTATTAGGTGTAAGTTTTTTTTGAAGACATTTTTATATCTAAAATCTAAATTCTAGCTCACTACAAATAAACCTAAACTGTTTCTGTCTGGGCTAAACAATAAATAAATAATAAAGGTTTTTTTTATTTATTTTACATATATTTAAATGCTAACAAAAACTTTAATCTAAACTATTATGCCCTAAGATTGAGTTGGCAATAGCTCCATCCCTGCACATTCTTGGGCAATTCTAATTCCTAATGCAAATAATCCTATAGATTTGACAAGTGCCCTGAAAAAGATAAACAAAATGAAATAGAAAAATTATATATACATATATATACATATATATGTATATATATATATATATATATATATATATATATATATATATATATATATATATATATATATATAGAACCTTTTATATTTCCTGGGTTTGTAGGTCTGTTGTAAATAAAAATAATTAATTATTAAAGCTTAAATGTTTCAGCTATTTGCCAATTTCAATAAGCACTTTATTTTGTAAAAATTACATTATACAATTATATTTCATGTTTACACCCTTTAGAAGTTTAACATGGATTAAAAAATTGGTATCTGACATTTGGCAGATAATATCTGGCAGGTATCTTAAAACATAGTGGTTCAGGGTCATATCTTAAATATCTGCCATAGCACATTTAAAAACAACTTGATTTATTAAACTATGATACACATTGGAAAGATCTTTGATGTCAGTCTTATTAATAGAATTTGGATCTATTTTATGTGAATCATCTCCAGTATACATCTTTCGTTGTTATTTTGTTCTTTTTCTAAAATCTGTATATTTTCAAAATCAAAGGAATTGCTATTTTCTAGATGTTTGGCTGGGGCTGTTGTATTTAATCTGTTGGTTTGTGCACTATGTTTGTGTGCAACAACCCTTCTATGTAGATATTGGTGTGTTTGCCCAATATATGTTGAATTACAGTCTTTACAATTTATTTAATATAATGCTTGATTGATGATCTATATTAACCTTGAGTCTAAATTTTGAAAAATATTTTCCAGATGTTTTTGACGATTTATGTCCAACATAAATATATGCCAACATTTTTGACATTTGTTCAGAAAATTCATTAATGTATGTTTAATATCCATAGTGTTTGTTTGATTTAGTGGCATTGTTATTATTATTATTTCTAGGTATGGTATGGGTTTGTTTTGGATTGGTATTGGAATTAGATTGATTTCTAATAATACAACTTCTTGTTTTAATGGTATAAATCTTGCTTTTTAGATAACCCCATATGAAGAAGAGCAGTTAAATCAGTGATTTTGCACTCCATTCAATAAGCCCCTGATTTAACTCCACTGAACTTCTTCACTTTTAACTTTATACAGTCCATCTAATTTACTTACTGTTGCATGTCATCATCATTGACAGAGTTGACATAGTTGCCAAAGTATAAAAAAATCCTGAATTCATTTTAAATCAAATAGGTTACATAATTATTGCAAAAGTGGATTATACAACAAAACAAATTAATATTTAATGTAAATAAATAGAAACAAAACAAGAGTTAAAAAATAATCTTGTTAAAAACAATTTATGCCACTTGTTTAAAAAACAACATAGTTTAATAGTAAATAATAAAAACAAAACTAAAGTGTCACAAAAAACACAGTAAACAAAACACTGCAACTGTCAAATAAGTGTTAAATGTAATGGATTTTGACAAGAGCTACGAATCATGCCGATTTAGTACACAAGTTTACCTGTTATTTACAAGGTCGTAGCTCTTTTCAAAATCCATCACCATCGTTTGATTACAGTTACAGTGTGTTCCGAACAAATGTTTTTCATAAAAACGCTTTATAATGCATTTATACAAATTAAATGAAACATATTATTGTGTATTTCTTTAAATTAACATTAACAGAAATCTTTAAATATTATTTCTATGTGTATATAATAAAATATGTCTAGTGGCTGTAACGTCAGTGTACTCAGCAAAGTGATTCTAAAAAAGAACATACCTACCGCCTAAATATTTGCGTGTTGGTATCATGTGACCTCACGAGCTATGACGCAGATGACATGCAACAGTAAGTAAATTAGATTAAGTATAGATGCCTTAACTTATTATCCTTCAGACGACTTCTAAATGATTTTTTGAAATTGTTTTTAATAAATATACTATTTTCCAGTATATTAGAATATCCTGAGGCTATTTTTTTAAATTAAGTAATAGTTTCTAAGATAAAGAATTGTTAATTTTTATGAAAAATCATGGAATTTACTGTATGTATTTTAAGGAATAAGTAACTTTTTCAATATTCAGCAGATCATCTTGAAATGTTTACTGATTACATCGAGAACTAATCTCAGAAGACAACAGCCTAAACAAACAGTTTAACAAGTTAGATGATGGCCATGAAAGCCTAACCCATTTTAAAAATGTGAGTCTCACTGAATAGTCTAAGCATATAGTTATATACAGTCCATCTAATTTACGTACCATTGCACATCATCATCATTGACAGAGATCAATGTTGACATAGTTGCCAAAATATAAAAAAATCCTGAATCCATTTTAAATCAAATAAAAAAGAATTTTTGGAACGAAGCTACCATCTCTTTACAACTATTTAAATTCTTATGTGACATTTTTGAAATAAAACAAACTAATTTTGTTTTAAAAAGAACAGATTTTATTAAATATGTAAAAATATAAAACAAGAGGTATTCACTTTAAAATTCAAAATAATAAAGTACAAAAAGTGTCAACACCGCAACTGTCAAATAAGTGTTGCAATTTATGCCAAAATATCACCTTCGTTCGATTACAGTTACAGTGTGTTCCGAAGAAATGTTCTTCATAAAAACTCTTTATAATACATTTCTACAAATTAAATGAAACATATTATTGTGTATTTCTTTAAGTTAACATTAATAGAACTCTTTAAACATTATTTCTAAGCTTATATAATAAAATATTTATAGTGGCTGTAATGCCATTGTGCTTGGCAAAGTGAATCTAAAAAAGAACACACCTACTGCCTAAATATTTCATGTTGGTATCATGTGACCTCATGGGCTATGAAGCGGGTGACATGCAACAGTAAGCAAATTAGATGGAGTATAAGCACAAAAACACCATACTAACTTTAATCTAAAAGAAGATAGTTTAATAGCTTGTATCTAAACAGGATAAAAACTAAATAAACAGTCCTCAGAAATCCTTCTGATGTACTGAAAATTCCAATCAGGAAAATTAAAAGAGATCTAAATAGAGCAAATATTTGAGGAACATCATCAATGAACAGAACATAGTTATGACTTCTTGTAAAATAATTTAATATATCTTTTGATTAGTTTCTTCAGCAATGTAGGCATAAGACAAATAGTTTATTTTAGGGAGTTTGCTCTTTTTATAACTCTTTCGCTTGTCACAAAATCAATGTTTTGTTTTTTTTTAACACATCAATATGCAACTTCCTCAATTCTGCTTCAAAATCACAATTCTGGCCCAAAAAAGTCATATGTACTTCAGGATAAAGCTCTTTGGGCAACATTAAAGGACAAGCTGAATGTAGTGGATCATACCTTAGGTTAGGTTAAATACATAAATAATGTTAATGTTAATAAACAAAGAATGAAATTTGAACCACTGTTTGAAATATGACCTGTAATAGAAACCACAAAGTATTGATCAAAACAACAGGATACAAAATGATTTCATCATTGTTTTGGTCATTTAGTGACTCAACAAAAGTAGTCAGTTAATCATTACATTGTTAAGTATCTTTTGAAGCAAGGTCTTTCAGATTTTAAAATTTACAAATGTCTACACCCTTACTTTGCACTTGATTCATATATCTGTTTCTTCACTAAACCTCGTGTTATTTATTGTTATGCAAAAGTTTTTGTGCCTATAAAAACGATCCTTGCTAAATTATTTGTATCTTAACAGCAGCAAAAGTACTTGAATATGAAATAATTTCAGTATTTTCTTGTACATAAAAAAGTTGCATAATACATTACCATTTAAATTCATCCTGATAAATCCCCTTTAAAATTGTGGTTACACCTCCCAGTTTTGCCATTTTAGGTAAAAGTTAATGTTAAATATAATTTGCTTCAAAACGTGATTTCAATAGTTATTTACCAATTATTTCAAAAGTGAACAAACCTCAATTGTCATATGTCAATCGCAGTTTGTCAACGGGATTTTTCCAAAAATAGGCTGGTTTGCCAACCAGCTTTTTCGAATTCAAAGACATTTTGTAAACAAACTGGTTAGAAGAATAATAAACGGTACTAGTGTAATAAGCCGGAACCATGTTTACGGAGATGAAATTTATATCAATGAATTCTGCTTCACTTACTAATGATTGTGCTGTTCAGTGGTATTTTATCTGGTGTGCATAGAAAAATTAGCCCAGTTTAGTTTATTTACGACAACTATAGACATAATATGCACTATTTCATTTTATTCGTAATTATAGTTGAATAATAGATTAAATTATTTCAAATGTATACTTCATCTAATTTACTTACCGTTGCACGTCATCCGCGTCATAATCCGTGAGGTCACGTGATACCAACACGAAATATTTAGGCGGTAGGTGTGTTCTTTTTTAGAATCACTTTGCCGAGTACACTGGCATTACAGCTACTAGACATATTTTATTGTAGGAATAATATTTAACAGGTTGGCTGCCGCGTGTACCGCCCGCTGTCATTTGAAACATTAGTACCAGATCATACGGTATCATAAGAACATTACCAAAATGCAATGAATATAACTTTTGTTATGTACATCTGAAAAAATTAAAAAATAAAGTCAATGATTTATACGTCTTTTTTTGGACTAATCTGTTGAGTTTTTCTTAAATGACAGCCGGCTGTCACGTGGGACTGGCATAATAACTTATTACGATATTACCAAATGCCAGCTGGCGGCCACGATCACAGATAGCAAACTAAAGTGCTAGTTAGTCTCTAGATAAGAGGCCACACTCCAAAATGACAAGAAGAAGTTAATAACTCTCGTATTCTGTCAATGACGTATAATATATAGACTCGGTGAACGCTTTAAAAAGTGTAAAAACATGAATACCTTTGTTATTGTTTATTGTTTTGATACGAAGATGCACGAAGTTCATGATTTCTTACGAAGCATCACGAAGTTGATCTTGTGTTTGAAAACATCATGGACGTATGAAAACATTTTCTCCATTTTGTGTGACAAGCAAATTTTATTTTAAATTGTTGAGAGTTATTTACTTACTATTTTACTAAAATGCCATACTATTTTATCAAAATAATTATTTCTCTTATAGACGGGAACAAAAACAAATCATAAATATTTAATTTTAATTAAAAAAATAATTATTGTCATTAACATATAAATGAGCACGCCGCTGTTGTGATAAACATACCTTCAACCTTGAGCCGAGATCTTTCGGACACTTGATTCTATAGCGAGAATAGGGGACTGCGTAGTCCAATGACGTATAATATATAGACTTTTTTATATATAGAATTTTCAAACACAAGATCAACTTCGTGATGCTTCGTAAGAAATCATGAACTTCGTGCATCTTCGTATCAAAACAATAAACAATAACAAAGGTATTCATGTGTTGGACACTTTTTAAAGCGTTCACCGAGTCTATATATTATACGTCATTGGCGTAGTCTATATATTATACGTCATTGTATTCTGTTAACGTACAACAAGTGTATTATCGAGTGGTGATTAAAACAATATTGTTTCTTAGTTTATCTAGTGCATCTGTATCAGTAAAATTAATATTTTTTGACGAGTGTGTTATTGTGAATATTCTAGAGGTGAGTAACTATTTATTTTATTTGTAAACACGACAAAATGCATAGTTTACGAGTCTATAAAGGACATAGGTACAGACAAATATTCATTTTTATCATCGAATTAGAATCTATGGAGAGGGCATCACGTGACTAAAAACGACCTACCTTCGGCCATATTGGTATTATTGTTTTGAAACTTTTGACAGATCGTATATGTTTGGTTATATTTGTTGTTTTTCGAATATTTTCAGTTTTATAATAATTTTATAGAAACTGTAATATATTGTGATAGTGCATAATAATGGTTTCTTGTTCTCAACGTAGTTGCAGTAGCAGAAGTAATGTTAATAAAAAATCTTCAGGAATATCGTTCCACAGGTTAGTATACAAATATATAAACAAAGTAATGGCCCGTACTTCAGAGAATAAATTAATACTATTTGACTGTATTAATTTATCTTTATATATAATATATCGTGTTTTTAGTGTTTACCGCGGGATAAATAAATCATAGTTTATTAAAAATGTATTGCACTTTTTAGATTATGATTAAATCTTCTGAATAACTAGTCATATTTGTATAGTAGTTTTATTATTATTGAGTCTGGCCCTGATGTCACCGCCATATTGGTATTATAGTTAGCCACTCCTACCTATGCCGTTTTTAATACATACGTTAATATGCTCATAGCTTCTCCATAGATTCTAACTCGATGATTTGTATAGAAGAAAATATTTAAGCTGCTATTAAAAAATGGGGATTAGTGAAAGAAAAGTGAAAATTTAGGGTTGCATGTAACTTTTGGTTCTACATCATATAAAATTAAGAAAAACCAGTTTGTCCAAAAAAAAATTAAAAAAAATCAGGGGGCAGCCCCCTTGTTCACTTAGGCAAGCCATACTAACTCAGAAATCTTCACGGGTTCATGTACAACAACTTTGCTTAAGATCATCATATATGTATGATCAAATGCATAGTTTACGATTCTAGAACGGACATACAGACAAACATTCATTTTTATATACAGTTATGAGCGCCGAATAACCGGCAAAATAACGCTAATAAAAGTTATAAGATAAAAAGAGATGAAACTTATAGAGGTGGAAGTTATTGATATCAACGTATAAATTAACATTACATTATATAGTTTTCCACCTTTAGACGTATCGGAGGAGCGTGATAACTGTCATTGTGACAAGAGAATTTTATAAAATACTCCTGTCACAGACGTTTAAAGGTGGGAAACTATGTAATGTAATGTTAATGTATACGTTTATATCGATAATTTCCACCTCTACTAGTTTTATCTCTTTTTATCTCATAACTTTTTGCGTTATTTTGCCGATTATTCGGCGCTCATCACTGTATAGAGATATTGAATTCGCTTTCGCACATGATTATTGTATGTAATTTTATATTATTCCATTTGTTTACAGGACCACCAAATAACATGAATCCAGAAGATATTAAGCCTAGTTCTTCACAACTGAAATTGAAACGACCACTAAGAGAGCAAGAGTTGAACCAAATCGCTGAGAACTGGACTTCTGGTAGTGAAATACTACGAGAGTAGTAATCAAGAATCATCATCGGATGAACATCTAAGTGATGTAGAGATTCCTAGTATGCCGGTTATTCAGTCATAATTGGGGTGGAGTAGTGTTACTAGAGAAAAAAAAAAAGAAAATATCACATTTGAAGATTGTTTATTGATTAAACTTGAGAAGTCGCTGGTTTAAATTATATTGAATAAATAATTATAACGCAAAAAATGTGATATTGTTGATACATAAAATTGGTGAAAATAGCAACTATAAATCGTAAAAGTAGAAATAAATTAGAAATAAACTGGTTTACTCATTATCAATGTTTTATACAAGAATAGACTTACCCTTTGGTTCTATTGATGAATTCGTACCAAGCTGTAGAGTTGGCCGGTGGTACCGACGCCCGGGACGCGGGAAGAAGCCGATCGTCTGTCTGACGAAGAAGTGGCAGTTGCCAATGCGTTGATATGGTCACAGCTAAGAATCAAGCCCTCTAAGCGGTGGTCCCAGAGGGTATACCAATAAATCATTCCATTGTATTGCGACCCTTCCGATAAGTTTAACTAATTGTGACGGTAACACGAAACTTTTGTGTGTATATTTTTGAACCATACAAAAGAGAAGCCAAATTCTCCGTATTCACAACATCATAAATGAGATATCCAGTTTAAGTTTTATGAGACAACAGGAAACAATATATTTCAAAAAGGTCTTTTAAAATACAGCACCAAATTAGGTCATATTACAGTACCGTAACAGAAAAAATATTAACTCTAAAAATATAAAATGAATGCGCAAATACTTTCTCCAACATTCTCCCGCTCCAAAAACGAATGTTTTTAAGAACAGCTAAAAGTATAAGTATAAAGAATAGACATGAGAAGCTAGATATACTAAATAAGAACTAAGTAAGACTAAAATATAAACTAACAAATAAGCGGCGGTCATATTTTGACCACAGAACATTGTTGGATGCCATCTGAAACTGTACTCAGATTAACAACGCGTACAATGTCATCAATTAGAAAAGAATAGCGTCGAATCGGTAGAATTTTTTGATCGGCTAAACTAAAAAGATTGTGTCAAACACAATAGCGTTGGCCCCTTTTCCTATAAAAATTCCGTGGAGTGCACCAAAAAACAAGAAGAAGAACAGCGTCGAAATCTCGGCGTGGTGTCGCATTTTAAGTCTGCAATGACAGCCGAGAAGTAATGATATTTCAACGAGATCCACGGTAGGAAAATGCCAGTTTGGTGAAAATTGTAATAATTGTGCCGGTGATAAAACACGACTAACACAATCAGAGAGGTGTTGATTAGAAGGCATATAATGCCGAGTAGAGTGTGGTATCAGTTCTTGTATGTGTTTAATACGATTGACAATTTATGGGTAGAAAAATTAGCTCAAGAGAGCGCAAGCGTAGAGTCAGATCAAATATCGGAGGATCGGAAGGAAAACCCTATGACAAAGGTGACTTGATCAGCCAGCACTATGGCTGCCAAGAGTTCCAATCTTGTCGAGACAGAGCGAGCATGAAAATTGGACTAGACTCGTTGACAAATGTGACTAGATCAGTCAGCCGTATAGCTGCCAAGAGTTCCGATCCTGCGATAGATGTTCGTGTATAGAACTAACACCAGAAATGTAACACATACAAAATACAGAGGTCAGATGTATCTGTTCAGATGTTCCATCATCCCAGACTACATCAAAGTACCACAACGGTTGTAGAAGACGTTTGACTAGCAAAAAGACATGTAAAAGGAATAAAAACAAGAGGATAGCGACAAAAATACGACTGATTTACGAACGAATAGCCCGCTTTGTACAGGGTTTGTCAAAGGGACGAGAAGCATGAGAAAAGAAGTCAGTCGTAGGATTCCATTTTAGGCCTAGTACCGTAAAAATGAAAAGTTCCTCTGTGTTAACGAACAACATGTCAAAATGTCTAAGCCAAAGACTTACAAATAAATAAAAATAATTGCTGACACAATGTTGCTTTGTCTAGCGAAAAATAAATATGGTCGCTGACGATGTTGCTTTGTCTAGCGAAAAATAAATATGGTCGCTGACACAATGTTGCTTTGTCTAGCGAAAAATAAATATGGTCGCTGACACAATGTTGCTTTGTCTAGCGAAAAATAAAGCGAGCTTTAGAAGCTAAGCGATTACTCACTGCAGAAGGTGAGTAGATCAAAGAAAATCACTCGAAGCGTGATTATGACGTAGGTCCGTCGAGATGGCTGCTGGCCCACTGCCTAGCGAAAACCATTGAGCAATAAAAACTAAGCGTTACTCTTGTAGAGTTTGTAAGCGAAACAAAACGCGAGGCCGTGATTCGCAAACCGTGTTCGTCGTTCCGAATTAGGTGGGAATCAGGCTGCGTACACAAAGCGTTACTCTTGTAGAGTCTTTAAGCGAAATAAAACAAAGAAGTACCGTAAGTAACGATACGTAATAACAACTCTTGGAGAGGTTTAAAAGTCCGATCTCCAGAGGACCCCCTTTTATAGTTCCAAAATTCCTTATTTGCTTTAATTTGTCGATACGTTTGCCTTATATTGCAAATAAAACAACAACGAAGATATCGAAAATTAAGTAAAGAACCAGATGCCCTTTTAGGATCAGTATCAAATGTGTCGATTAGCGTCGAAGCTAGTACGAATTTTGGATAAAAGAAGCGAAATAAAAATTTGTTTTTTGAAAACTGTGTGAGAGTTATAAGAAATAGTCGATTTAAAATCGGATTCAGGAACCGGCATCATATGTTGAGAAGCAATAAAATCCTCCATGAATGCAACATATGTTTCTTTGAGATTCGGGAATTTCCTGAAGCGATTCTTTAGCATATAAAACGAAGATATGCATAAGAATAACGAATAAGTAGCGAATATAAACAAGAGAAAAAGATAAATAAAGAGCATTGTGTTGTAAAAACGGTGGAATAACAGAAAATAGGCTTGTTAACTTTCAGAAAATCCACAACTTAGAGATATCCTTCACGAGCTGGGTCGTGTTGGGACAAAACTAACAGGTGCCTACTAAGAAAATCAACCACTTAGAAATATCCTTCACGAGCTGGGTCGTGTTGGGACAAAACTAACCGGTGCCTACTGAGAAAATCCACAACTTAGAAATATCCTTCACGAGCTGGGTCGTGTTGGGACAAAACTAACAGGTGATTACTGTTTTCTGCTTCCCAAAAACTTTGTCGTACATATCTATGTTTGTATACATAGAAGTAGCGAAAGATATGAATAAAATATAGAATGAGTCTTAGAGACTCGCCCTTGTGGAACATAATTGAAAATGATTTCTAAGGCCGCAGTATGATTTGGTTCGCCAAGAATTCTGACCAGAATGTACGAAATGAAGAACCAATTCAACCCCTATGGGTATGTCTATAAGGTACGATTACAAAATGCGTGATTTGGTAGATCACTGATATAAAATTGGCTGTGAAGCCTGTATTGTGCAAGATACGAATTATAAGAAAGATGCGAAAACATATTTGATATGTATCAACTATATGGAAAGAAATAGACGAGGATAGTAAATGTGGTTCTGTAGCAAAATAGAAATGTTGGTATTTGAAGAAGTGATTGTCTAAAGGAACAAGATAAATTTGACGGTTGGTTAACAAACGAAGCAAAACGCGAGGCCGTGATTCGCAAAACCGTGTTCGTCGTTTCGAATGAGGCGGAATCAGGCTGTATACACAAGAATTATGGAGTTAACCAACGAGAAAAGTTCTTGAAGCCGTTTAGTCCCATAAATTACGAACATTTATACCAATGGTGAGGACCAGAACACAAAGCACATTTAACAGCTTGATTAGTTACCTTAGGGTGCTCTGTAGCACTAACGAAACCACAGGTAACGTATATTTTATCGAAATATTGAAATAAGACAGCGATAATCGAAAGCGAGTAGAAGAAGACAACAAATTAAATCGAAACAAAGTTGTAAGATTTATGAAAATCTACCCTGGCTACGAATAATAATGAAGGTGTGTGGTTTTGATAATTGAATGCATTTTATAGGCCTCCTTGAATCTATAAAATGCCGAGTATGGCGCGAAAAGTTAGATTTGTTCATTTTGTTGAGCATTGTATGATACGAGCACAAAAGAGAAGACAATGCAAGAATAAATTAACAAATCAACACGAAGAGAATATCTAGATTTAAAGAAGCGAACGGTTTTAAACAAAATCAATTGCAAACAAGTGAGAATATCGATCAAAAGGTAAGTAACGAAGAAAAATCGAAAGTAATGTGTGGAAAGTATGAGCAAAACAAAAAATAATTCAATTAATCAAAATATATATAAAAGTATTTTACGTACTGAAATTATGAATTATAAAAATAGAAATAAATTTAAAAATTGCTACGTAATATGACCAAATTTAACTATGTAAATTTAATTTAAAAATATAGCGCGAAGGACTGTATCAGATTTAAAATAAAAAGCAACAAAAACAAATAATTAATTTCTTTCTTCTTATGGCGCCGTCTCCTTTCGAAGGTTGGCGATCCAAATGGCAATTGTAGTTTTGGAAACTGCTGCGCGAAAGATTTCTGCGGATGAGCGGTCGAACCATCTCCTTAGGTCTTTCAGCCATGAGTTCTGACGTCTTCCTACTGATCTTTTGCCTTGTACTTTTCCTTCCAGTATAACTTGAAGTAATTTATATTTTTCGCCTCTCAACACATGACCCAAGTATTGCATTTTCCTCTCTTTGATTATTCTTAGTAATTCTTTTTGTTTACTCATTCGACGAAGTACCTCAACATTAGTAACTCTTTGTACCCATGGAATTCTCAATATTCGTCTGTATACATACATCTCAAAGGCATCTATTCTTTTTTCTATTTCGGAGTCCATTGTCCAACTTTCACAGCCATATAGTAAGACAGAAAAAACGTAGCATCTAATCATTC
Source organism: Diabrotica balteata (assembly GCA_918026665.1). Taxonomy (NCBI): domain Eukaryota; kingdom Metazoa; phylum Arthropoda; class Insecta; order Coleoptera; family Chrysomelidae; genus Diabrotica; species Diabrotica balteata. The sequence continues at coordinate 89,699,817 of OU898279.1, read as the reverse complement.
GGATTCTAAGCTGCAGACTAAGGTCTGATCTTGTAAAAAATGTTTTCATGCTCATGAATGTTCTTCTTGCTTGTTCGATTCTTGATAGTATTTCTTTTTTTGGGTTACACTGACTATTGATATTTGCTCCCAAATATTTTATAGAATTTACCTGTTCTATCATTTGACCCTTGGCATACACATGTATGTTTATTGGTGTCTTTGAAAATACTAAAGTTTTCGTTTTGGAAACATTTAGATGTAAGCCGAACATTTCGCTGTGGTGAACTACCGCATTTATTATATTTTGTAGTTCTTGTGCGTTGCTTGCTATTAAAACAGTATCATCAGCATATCTGATGTTGTTTATGCTGATTCCGTTAATCTTAACTCCGCCTTGGACCTGATCTAATGCTTCTCTGAATATGGACTCCGAATATAAATTAAACAGAAGGGGTGATAAGACGCAACCCTGTCTCACTCCTCGTCGGATTTGTATATCTTCAGATGTTGTGTGCTCTATTTCAATGGTTGCCGTTTGGTGCCAGTATAGTTCTGAGATAATTCGCAAGTCTTGTTCGTCAACTCCAGTTGTTCTCAGAATTTCAATCATCTTTTGATGGTTAACACAGTCAAATGCTTTTCGATAGTCAATAAAGCATGCATATACATCTACATTCATGTCTCTGCATCGTTGCGTTAACACATTTAAAGCAAACAGAGCCTCTCGTGTTCCCAATCCGTTTCGAAATCCGAATTGAGTGTCACTCATCTGAAACTCGCACTTCTTGTAAATTCGTGTATGTATAATTCTGAGAAAAGCTTTAAGGACATGAGACATCAAGCTTAATATTCGATAATCATCGCATTGTGAGGAATTCGATCTTTTTGGTAATGCAATAATTAATTAAAATGAATTAATTAAAACACAATGAAATTAATTAAATCAAAGTTAAAATCAGGTTCGAAGTGATCAAATGTTTAGTAATTTAACTTGAGAAGTCGCTGGTTTAAATTATATTGAATAAATAATTATAACGCAAAAAATGTGATATTGTTGATACATAAAATTGGTGAAAATAGCAACTATAAATCGTAAAAGTAGAAATAAATTAGAAATAAACTGGTTTACTCATTATCAATGTTTTATACAAGAATAGACTTACCCTTTGGTTCTATTGATGAATTCGTACCAAGCTGTAGAGTTGGCCGGTGGTACCGACGCCCGGGACGCGGGAAGAACCGTCTGGAACTTGATGCGTGTCGATCGATCGTTGTCTGACGAAGAAGTGGCAGTGCCAATGCGTTGATATGGTCACAGCTAAGAATCAAGCCCTCTAAGCGGTGGTCCCAGAGGGTGTACCAATAAATCATTCCATTGTATTGCGACCCTTCCGATAATTTTAACTAATTGTGACGGTAACACGAAACTTTTGTGTGTATATTTTTGAACCATTCAAAAGAGAAGCCAAATTCTCCGTATTCACAACATCATAAATGAGATATCCAGTTTAAGTTTTATGAGACAACAGGAAACAATATATTTCAAAAAGGTCTTTTAAAATACAGCACCAAATTAGGTCATATTACAGTACCGTAACAGAAAAATATTAACTCTAAAAATATAAAATGAATGCGCAAATACTTTCTCCAACAAAGATAAAGGTGGAATTGATACTCAATTACTGGCTTCTAATCTTTCTGCAGCTGACTGCTACTATCTATTTCTGACGGATGAGTTGATACAAATAATGGTCAACGAGACAAACCGACGTGCCCAACAAGTCATTGCAGTGCAAAACAGTTTGAAGAAAAAAAGTAGACTCGCTGAATGAATAGCAACGACAACTGTAGAAATGCGACAATTCATGGGTTTGATAATCTACATGGGATTAGTACGGTATCCAACTATTGCTAGCTATTGGAGTAGAAATTCTCTGTATAAGAATAATTTTGTTTCTACGATTATGCCTCGTAACCGTTTTCAGTCACTGTTGCGATTTTGGCATTTTTTAAATAATTTAGATGTTGCTGCACAGACAGATCGTTTGCATAAAATAACGCCACTTATATCTTTCTTGAACAAACAGTTTAAAAATATAATGAAACCAGATCAGATAATTGCAGTAGATGAAACAATGGTCCCTTTTCGAGGCCGTTTAAAATTTCGCCAGTATATACCGGGAAAACGACATAATACCGTATAAAAGTTTTCAAGGCTTGCGATCAACAAGGGTATACGCATTCTTTTAAAATATATCAAGGAAAGCAAATTCAGCAAAGACAAGAATCTCTTACAACACAAGTGGTGATGGATTTGTGTGAGGATTTCTTGGATTCTGGTAGAATTGTTGTCACAGATAATTTTTATACTAGTCTAGAACTAGCAAACAACTTACTAGCGAGGAAGACTCATACAGTGGGTACACTAAGAAAAAATCGTAAAGATTTACCGAAAGATGTTGCGAAACAAAAAATTAAAAAAGGACAAATTATAGGAAAACAAAATGAAAAAGGAATCGTAATATGTAAATGGAAAGATAAACGGGATATTCTAATGCTGTCAACATATAATTTGGATACAAAGGCTACTGGAAAAAAAATCGCACAAATGAAGAAATTACAAAGCTAGAATTTATTATCGACTACAATGCTGCAAAAGCTTGGATTGACCTCTCGGATCAAATGTCGAGTTATTCTTCTCCAATCAGGAAGTCCCTGCGTTGGTTTCATAAAGTGGCCGTTGAACTACTGTTTGGGACTACCGTTGTAAATGCTTTAGTACTTTATAGAAATTTATATCCTGAAAATAAAATTTTTATAACAAAATTTAGAGAACAATTAGTACAATCTCTTTTAGGTGTCCCAAAAATCAATGTTGTTAATGTAACAAAAAAGAGTCACAATATTGTTGAAACTGAAGAAAGGTGTGCAAGAAATAGGAAAATGCGTAAAAGGTGCATAATTTGCTATTCAAAGTTATCTGCACAACACGGGGCAATTTATGCAAGAAAAAATACTAAAAAGGTCACAACACTCTGCGATACGTGTCCTGAAAAACCATTTATTTGTTTGTCTTCAAGCTTCCATTCAAGGGTATTTACAAGAAATAAGCAACAGAAACTGTAAGCCTTTAATTTTTATTACTATTTTTGTGTTAAACTTGCAATCACGGCAACAAACGATAAACACAGTTATTCGCTTAGGTCGACGACGGTTTTTAGTTCAAGCGAATCAACATCAGCAGAAATGTCTTCAGTAAATTTAACAAGCGAACAGTTTCAAGCCTTATTAAATACAATAGCAAGGCCTATTTCGGACTCAGGTAGTTTAGCAAAATGCGCTTCTCGCTTCGATGGATCAAAGGGGGCTGGTGTAAAAGCTTTTATAGATGCGGTCGAGATCTATAAAGAGTGCAGCCACGTGTCTGACGCGAACGCATTAAAGGGTATACCCATGCTGCTAGACGGTTTCGCCGCCACGTGGTTTCAAGGTGTTAAAAATACGGTAAACACGTGGGCCAGCTCCATTAATTTATTACGATCGACTTTTGGACCTCAAAAACCAGCCTACAGAGTATATCGGGAACTGTTTTCGACGGAACAAGATGCTAAAACACCGTGTGACATTTTTGTATGCAAAGCGCGCGCGATAATAGCTCAGTTACCGGCAGATACATTAACCGAAGCCACTCAATTAGATATGGTATACGGTTTGTTGCATAGGAGAATACGTGAAAAAGTAGCACGTGATAAGATCAATACATTTAGCGAACTCTTAAAAGAAGCGAGGCAAACTGAAGAATCGTATGAAAATCCGGAAATAAACATTAAAAACGAAAACGAATCAAAACGGGTACGGTGTAGCTTTTGCAAAAATCCAGGTCACGTGAAGGATGAATGTCGAAAATTGGCCGCAGCCAGAACCAGGGAAGCAGATTCTCGAAAACCTTCGGTTGAGCCCAAACCTAATCCTCCTCTAGTAACTTCTCGTACTAGCCCTAAACCAACCTTTTCTACTTCGAATCAGATTTCGTGTTATGGATGTAAGACTCCTGGATTCATTAAAAGTAATTGTCCAAAATGCAAATCATCCAGTAAATCCTCAGCAGTATCTGAATTTATGCTTGCTGAAACAGTTAATGTCGACCAACAGCTTGCCACAAACCTATCAACTAAACCCATTGTTCAGGTCACTATTGAAGGTCATGTAGGTCATTGTTATCTTGATTCGGGAGCACAGTGCAGTATTGCTGGCTCTCAGCTAAGAGATATCCTCTTGAAGGATGAGGTACCCTTTTCCACAAAAAGTGTAGACATGACCCTAGCGGATGGTAGGACTACTTCTACCACTGTTTTGGTCTTTGATTTAGTTGTTATCTTACAAAATCGCTCTCATAGCATTTCCTTAATTTCTGTGCCCACACACACACAAATAGTCGTACCTTACTGGGGGCAGACTTCTTAAGAAAAGCTAACATCATTCTAGACATTCCTAATGACTCATGGTTTTATGGTGATGTCCCTAATATCCCCTACTCATTTGCTCCAGATCCAGCTCAGGTCAGCTCTCCTTGCCAGGTCAATAGCGTTACTCTTGCTCATTTAGAACTACGAGTAGATGAAGGAATTTCTCTATCCTTAGAAGAAAGATCCAATCTTAACAACATTGTTAAGGAAAATTCTGATTTATTCGTATATAATAGAGACCCTACTCCATATGCTGAACACTCCATTGTATTGGTTGATGATGTACCCATATCTGTTCCACCTTACCGTATGTCAGAGCCCAAAAGGCAATTACTGCGTCAGGAATTAGATAAACTTTTGGCTCAAGGCATAATCGAAGAGTGTGAGTCCCCATATGCTTCACCCGTGGTTCTTGTGCCTAAGAAAGATGGAGGTATCAGATTAACAGTAGACTATCGACGCTTAAACGCAATAACACGTGCAGATAAGTACCCTCTGCCACGTATTGAAGATATTTTGCATGCAGCAAAGGAAACCCGATTTATGACTACCCTCGACTTAAAATACGGTTATCATCAAATCTCTGTACGAACAGCTGATCGTGACAAAACAGCCTTCGTGTGTCCATTTGGCACCTTTCGTTACACACGCATGCCCTTTGGTATGTGTAACAGTCCCGCTAGTTTCCAAAGGATGATTGATAAATTTCGTGCTGGTCTTCAAAATCTGAATATCCTAGCTTATTTAGATGATCTGATAATATTATCCCCATCCTTCTCTGATCACATAGACGATTTGAAACAAGTATTCAACCGGATGCGCCTATTTAAATTATGTCTAAATAGAGCAAAATGTTCATTCGCCTGTGAGGAAGTCCAATATCTCGGACACATCCTTTCACCTTTGGGTATCCGCCAAGTGAAAATAAAGTATCTGCCATACTAAACATGACACCACCCCTAAATGTTACTCAACTGCTAAAATTCCTGCAAACATGCTCATGGTTCCGTAGATTCATCGAAAATTTCTCCCATGTTGCTAAACCTTTGTCGAATTTAACCAAGAAAAATGTGAAATGGACCTGGGGAGCAGAACAACAAGAGGCCTTTGAATGTCTGAAACAATTATTGTGTTCCGCCCCAATCCTACGACAAGCTGACTGCAATTTACCTTATATACTTCGTACAGATGCTAGCAATTATGCTTTGGGGGCATGTCTTCTCCAGGGGGAGAAAGAGAACGAACGACCTGTAGAGTATGCTTCGAGACTCCTGACTCCTGCTGAACAAAACTATAGCACTACAGAACGAGAAGCTCTCGCTGTGGTTTGGGCAGTGAAGAAATTTCGAGGATACTTAGAAGGCGCTACTACAATAGTGCAAAGTGATCACCAAGCCTTAAAATGGCTAATGACCTTAAAGTCCCCTACTGGACGGTTAGCTCGATGGGCTTTAGAGCTCATGCCATATGACCTAAAAATAGAATATATCACAGGAAGAAAAAATGTAATCGCAGATACTCTATCAAGGCCTCCCATGACAGAAGTTCCCATCATAGCTGAAGTTCATCTAGTAAGAGTAGATTTTCCAACTCTTAGTGTTGCTGATGTTCGAGAAGAGCAGCTTAATGATCCAGATGTTGCCAAGATTATTAGATGTTTAGAAGATCCCTCTTCTGACACAAGCGTAGATTTCAAGAGGTGGGCAGAAAGAGGATATATCATGAACAATGGGATATTATACCGTTATACTCCTGAAGTAGATGAAGAAGAGCCCCAATTGGTAGTGGCTAGTACACGTATTCCTCACATACTGCATGAGTACCATGATTCCGCTACTGCTGGTCATTATGGAGTTGAGAAGACATATCAAAGAATAATAAAACGCTACTATTGGCCTGGAATGAAGAAAATTATCTCTGACCATGTAAGTAAATGTCTTGAGTGCCAACGCTATAAAGTCTCTAACCTCAAACCCGCTGGTCTCCTACAAACCCCTGTTCAGTCCCAGAGGTTTGAAGTGCTATCTATTGATTTATTTGGGCCTTTGCCCCTCTCTCCTCAAGGTTATACATGGATTCTGGTAGTGGAAGACAAAATAATAATTTATTGGTTATATTAATATATTTAATTGTAATCAAAATATCAAGTGTGCACATAGTGTGCATTATCATTTAATAATAGCGTATAATAATAGATATCAATCAATTATTTTATATGTAGAAGCACTGAAAACTATTTATAAATGGCAACGGTTGTTTACATTTCTCTGTCTTGTGGATCTACGTCAAACTTCAAATGCTGTTCCATGTTTGTTTACTTTTTAGAGTAAATGAGGAAAAAGTTATTTTTCGATATTTTGGCTGTATTTTGAGTGATATTTGTGAAAAGTGAAATAAAATAAACGAAATATTTACATCCCGATCTCTCATTTCATTTGTAAGTACATACAATTTACATTATTTAAGATGAGGAAATGAGGAAGCGTGTTTGTTTACATTTTAATAGGCGTACCATTGGGTTTATTCATGTTCATTAATGTATTGAATAAGATATGAGTTCATTAAAATTGTAAACATTTATAAATTGTAAGTAGACATCATCTGATTAAAAAAGATCTGTTTAGTACCTTTTTAATTTAATATTTCTCATGGATACAAATAAATTAGTGAAATGAATAAAACTTATTTATTCTTCTATGTAGGTTTCCAAATAATATTGACGATCAAACTATTTGGGTAGCAAATTAAGGAGAAAACATAAAGATTTTTTATTGTAGCATTATTTTGATACTATTAATAAATTAACTTGAATTCAACTATATTTAATTGTATTAATTTTAAAGCAAATAAAATTGTATTTTAATTTTTCTATAAAGACGTGATTTGTTAATAGTTAAACTCTCGTTTTTTTTTTTAATTCTTTGAACGTGTTTTTATACATTATTACCACTTCCAATTTTTAAAATCTGAATAATTACCCGCGAGTAAAAATTCAAGCACGCTTATGCTCATCGCGGAAGCATCACATTCTATCGACGCTTCAAAACATTGTGTGTTAAAGGTATCTTATTGCTGTGTCCATCTATGTTTATACGTCCATGGTTTTCTTTTTAATAAAATCGTGTAAATCAATATTCACAGTCATTACCTAACTATTTTTACTAATACCCACATCACAGTTTTGTTTTTAACAAGTCAAAGGAATAGTGACAATACTTATAAAACATATAAAATTTTTTTGGATAATTTAAACATTACAAACATGTATGTATTTAATATTAACAGTTAAAAAAAACGACAAACACACTTTGTGGAATTATAAAAAAACATGAAATATAATTATAATAGGCAACTGCCCTGACCAAACTAGTACTATTGTGTAAAAGCTGTACTCAAGTACTCCGTTTTTGAATAGAAACAATGTTTCAAAAAGTGTGATTTGATTTGATGCTTAAATGATAACAAGTTTACAAATTTACTTCATCTGGCAAAAAGTTATACAAACTAACGTCAGTCGAATTTTTTACGCTCTTTGTCAACCTAAAACGTTGTGCTCTAATAGCATCTCTAGATCTTGTATCGTGATCATGGACGTTGGAGTTTACGTTAAACTTACCTTTGTTGGCATGAATTTCAATCAGCGTCTCATATATATAGAGTGAAGGTAGTGGCATAATACCTAAATCCAGGAATAAAGGTTTACAGTGTTCCCTATACTCTGCTCTTGCAAGTATCCTCACTACTCTTTTTTGTAATTTAAAAATTCGATCTGCGTAAGAAGAATTACGCCAAACAGTTATTCCGTACTGTAAATGGCTATGAAATAGTGCAAAGTAGCACATTCTAAGGGTATTTTTAGGAATCATATAAACTAAGTTGCGTATTAAAAATATACTTCTAGCAAGTCTAGAACTTAAGTAATCTATATGAGCACTCCAATCCAAATTATCGTCTATAAAGATTCCTAATAGTTTAACATTATTTCTTAAGATATACTTCCAATCAGAACTAAAAATCAAATTCTGATTTTTTTCTTCATTTAGCTTTAGCCCATTTATGTGAGAACTAGTTTTTGCTTTCATGGTATCAATATCTATTTTAATTTTTAAATTATTCTGATTAATATCAGTATTTATGAGAGTTGTATCATCTGCGAAGCAAACACATTTTATAGGAAAAGTGTAGTGAAATAAATCGTTCAGATAAATAAGAAACAAAGTGGGTCCTAATATCGAACCTTGAGGTACACCATATTCGACAGTGTTAAACTCAGAATAGCTGTTATTAAGAAAAACTGCCTGTTTTCTATTTGTTAGGTATGATCTAAATAGATTAAGAGTGTTTTCCCTAATACCGTACTTATGCATTTTTTTCCAACAGTAATTCATGCGAAACACAGTCAAAAGCTTTGGATAAGTCACACAATGTCAAAGACACAAAATGACCTTCCTCCAAGCCATCAACTATATCTCTCACAATTTTCTGTATAGCTAGTGTAGTGCTACACTTTTTTCTAAAGCCATATTGATTACAGTGAAGTATTTTGTGTTTTTCTAGATATTCTACCAAGCGAACACGTGAAATAAATCGTTCAGATAAATAAGAAACAAAGTGGGTCCTAATATCGAACCTTGAGGTACACCATATTCGACAGTGTTAAACTCAGAATAGCTGTTATTAAGAAAAACTGCCTGTTTTCTATTTGTTAGGTATGATCTAAATAGATTAAGAGTGTTTTCCCTAATACCGTACTTATGCATTTTTTCCAACAGTAATTCATGCGAAACACAGTCAAAAGCTTTGGATAAGTCACACAATGTCAAAGACACAAAATGACCTTCCTCCAAGCCATCAACTATATCTCTCACAATTTTCTGTATAGCTAGTGTAGTGCTACACTTTTTTCTAAAGCCATATTGATTACAGTGAAGTATTTTGTGTTTTTCTAGATATTCTACCAAGCGAACATTTAGAATACTCTCAAAAATTTTGCCGAAAATGGGAATGATTGAGATGGGACGGTAATTTCCAATTTCATCTAAAGCTCCCTTTTTGAACACTGGTAGCACGTTTATTTCTTTTAAAACATCTGGGAAAATCCCCTCAGTAAGACAATTATTATAAAGTATAATTAATTTGTCAATAATAATATTGATTGTTTCCACAATTATTTTTTTGTTTAAGAAATAAAAATCCGTGCAGTGTGAATTTTTCAATCCATGCAAAACATTCCTGATTTCAGTATCACTAACAGGTAACAAAAATAAAGAGTTGCAAGGAGAGTGTACATCTTTCAAAAAATCTATGGCTACATTTTCATTTGTAGAATTAAAAGAACTTCTAATATGTTTAGCCACTGAAGTAAAGTAATTATTGAAATCGTTTGATGTAATCGCGCTTGGACAGACTTTTTTATTTTGAAATTTATTTCTGTGATAATTTATAACTTTCCAACTATCACGAGATATATTTTCAGAATTGGAAAAAAAATTTTCATAAGCCGTTGATTTATAAAGCTTCTTAAATTTTTTATACTCACTATATTCCTTTGTAACATCAGCAATTATCTTGACTGTGGAAAGATTTTTTCGCATTTCTATTAGTTCATCACCAAACCAAGAAATTGGAGCTTTACTATGAGTTCGTGATTTTTTTAATGGAAAATTAATTTCAGTTAACTTGACATAAATTTCGGTAATAAATTGAGCTAATTCTGTTGCTGTTTTGAGAGAAACAACTGAAGCCCAGTCAACGTTGTTTAACGACTGTTTTAACATCCGGATGCCATTACTTGTTATATGTCTTCTGTATGGATTAGCACTATGTTTTTTTTTCAGATTTTATTTTTAAGTAGAGAAATTGTGCATGATGATCAGAAATACACGGGTCCACAATTCCACAACCAACTAGGGATGGCGGTTTTTGACAAAACACCGGTTTTCGGTTATACCGGTTTTTTTTGCTAACGGTTTAACCTGGCAGTTATAACCGGCCAAAAAAACCGGTTTTCCCAAAAACCGGTTTTCGGTTTTTTTAATCAAATAGATTAAAAAGTTACATTTACAATGCACTTTAGTTTGCGATACTACATTCGCAACACAATTTTTTGTGTTTTGTGAGAAAAAAATTCCCGAGGCTATTTCAAATGAGATTTAACGAAAATAATATCAACATAAATATTTTACTTAAAAATAAATTGGATAATGCAATTCATCTTTTATTTTTACTACCATCAAAAAAAATTTATCATGTATTACTTTTAACTCATTTACGACTTCCGGTATGGGTATAAATCGTTTTAAAAACGTAGGGAAATCCTTGTAGATTCGTATTCGTAATCGGTAATTCGATATTCATACTCATTATTTTTGGTAATCAGAAAAAGCCATTCACCCACTTTCAATGTCAAGAGTGAAATAACCATAATAAATACCAGATCACTTCTTATGTAAAAATATTATGATTACAAATACTTTTTCAACGAAATACTATAATAAAATTTAATTGTTTCTGGCTAATGTGAGCTTTTGCTTCTGTATTAAATAAAATAAAAATTGAATTTTAGTTTTGTTTGGAATAATTACTTGAGAATAATAATTATGATTGGGTGAGATCCAAAATAATACCTAACCTAATCCTAATCACTGTAAAAACCTAATAACCGGTTTTTACTTTAAAAATAAAAAAACCGGTTATAACCAGGACAAAAAAACAACCGATAAAACCGGTTATTTTGAAGTAAAAAACTGGTTTTCGGTTAAAACCGGTAGGTTTTTTCCCATCCCTACAACCAACTATCTCACTGTTTAAGTTTGTTAAGATGTTATCTAAACAAGTTGCTGATCTAGTTGTGATTCTAGTAAATTCATTAATATTTATGGTTAATCCAAAAGTAGAAATTAGATCACGGAAACTGTTTAATTCATTAGAAGCTTTTTTAAAATCAATGTTGAAATCTCCAATTATTATTATTTCTAAAAAATTAGCAGAGCAAAACTCCAATAACTTTTCAAATAGCTCTAGAAAAACTTACACTGTTACTAAAATAGTTTTAATATCTATAATTTCTAATGCACAAAATTCACCCTCAAATTCACATGATATATCATTTAACATATATTATACATTCTTGTGTTAGCGTGTAACTACAGCTTTAAATTTACACATTTCAGCTGTGAGTACTATTTCTCAGGCCGTCTATCACTATCGAATAAGAAAACCGAAATTTATTTCAAAACATTTCAAAGTCAATAAGTAATGAAAAAGTGTTGTTTTTTTTAAGTATTCCATTTTACATCTTTATAAAGCCTGTGGATTATCTCGTGGCGTGTACGTCATCGTGCGCCAACGGCCGATATTCGTCTGACGGTCGTGGTTACTAACGGATCTAAAAGCATTGCCACAAATTTTCTATCAACCGAAGCAAACAGATCGCTTCTACACAACGTTTAATAATTAGTCTAGTAAAAATAGTGTGTAGTTAGGTACTAAGTGTCTAGTAAAGTTAGTGTGTAAGTTAGGTATTAAATAAAAAAACTTTTTTGAATTAACAGTTTATTGAAGAGTTTAACAATTTTCTATTTGCGGTAAATATATTTTTATTTACATTGTTATTTGTACAAAGTTATTTATAACGAATGAGTAATATCTAATAAAAGTTTTCTACTCAGTATTATAATAACCGATTCACTGTTGTTGATTTGTTCTTTCAGGAGACGTATTTGTTGAACTAACATATTTTATGTGCTGTCTTTGGTAACTTAACGCAAAGTCTAATTTTTTTCATAATTACAGATTTATGTTAGGAGAACTTATTATCAGTATTTATTTTCAAGAATATCAGTGAATACAGCTAGTCGAAACATTAATCGTAATATACAAAATTAAAGTCAAGTTGCATTACTAGAACAAGCTAGTTTAAAACGTTTTTTCTAAATCACTTAGTGTTAACTAGCATAGCAATTATTTGTTACGTTATTAATTTGAGCATGTTATCACTGCTAAAATATATGTGTTATAATGAAGAAAAAATGTTACCATGACACAAACATATGATGAGTCTATAGCTATAGACAAAATATACTGTGGTCAAATACAACAATAAAAACATTTATATAAACACACTTGCTTCATGCCACAAACAACCATTTGTTACAGAACTGCATAATACTTGTTGTTATAACAAATTGTATTTTCTTAAAACTATATTTAAATGTTATACAAAAGAATATTTTTTCCATAAAATATGCAAGTTACATCCAAATACGTTTTACATTAATTAATTCCGCTAACTTAAGTTTGTTCCCAATTCAATTAGAAATTTCACTGTACTACGTTTAAACCCATGTTTTTACAATTCACTTATACAGCTCCTGTCGGACTTTGCCCTGCGCGCAAATATGACGTAGACGCCACGAGATAATCAATTTGCATACGACGCATACCTACAAGCGGCATAAATTGTTTTTAACAAGATTATTTTTTAACTCTTGTTTTGTTTCTACTTATTTAGATTAAATATTAATTTGTTTTGTTGTATAATCCACTTTTGCAATAATTATGTGACCTATTTGATATAAAATGGATTCAGGATTATTTTATACTTTGGCAACTATGTCACTAAAGCACTTCAGCATTAAAAAACAATAAGTCAGCAGGTCCGGACAATGTACCCTGCGAAATATTAAAGATCCTATGTAAATCAGACAAACAGTTCCTTGATAATCTAGTTGTACTTTTTAACAACATATATAATAGCGGTAAAATCCCGTAGAACTGGCTACAGTCAACATTTATTACAATCCCGAAGAAACCAAATGCCCAGATTTGTGATGACTACCGGCTTATAAACTTGATCAATCATGTCACTAAAACGTTCACTAAGATCATTCACAGAAGAATAGATAAATGTGAGTCAAATATTGATAGATCGCAGTTTGGATTTCGGAAAGCACTTGGAACTAGAGAAGCAATTTTCGCTCTCCAAGTGCTTATACAACGGTGTAGAGACGTTGATAAAGACGTGTATCTGTGCTTTGTAGATTTTAGAAAAGCATTTGACAATGTCAATCATGAACAATTGATAGGTATTCTGCGAAAGACAGGTATTGACGACAAGGACATTCGAATTGTGGCAAACCTATACTGGGGTCAAACAGCAAGAGTAAAAATTGGCAACGAACTCACTGAAAGCGTGCAGATCAAAAGAGGTGTCCGTCAGGGGTGTATATTATCCCCACTCCTATTCAATATGTATTCCGAGGAAATATTTAACAAATGTATGGAACATGCAAATGAGGGCATTAAAATAAACGGCGAGTTAACGAACAATATAAGATACGCCGACGACACGGTGATCCTTGCCAGTACCATAGACGAATTACAACAAGTAATGGAAAGACTTTATTCAGTTAGTGAGGAATACGGCCTGAGCCTCAACTTCAAGAAGACAAAGTGGATGCTGATAAGCAAAAGCAACAACCTGCTCGACAATTACAGATAAGTAACATATTAATTGGCCATGTAGAATCTTATGTGTACCTTGGCACCAACGTAAATGCAAAATGGGAACAGACCATAGAAATTAAGGCGAGAATAGAACGAGCTAGAGCAGCATTTAGCAATATGAAAAAGCTCCTCATAAGCAAGGATTTGTCTCTTCCCCTAAAACTACGTATAGTTAAATGCTACATTTTTCCGATCTTGCTGTATGGCGTGGAGGCCTGGACGCTGACGGAGACGCTAACAAGAAAACTAGAAGCATTCGAAATGTGGGTGTACCGACGCATTCTTCGTATATCCTGGACCAAACATGTCACCAACATAGAGGTACTCCAAAGAATCGGAAAGGAGAAAGAAATCGTGAATACAATTAAACAAAGAAAGCTTGAATATCTAGGCCACATATTGAGACACGATAAGTACCGTCTGCTACAATTGATTGTCCAGGGAAAAATAGACAGTAAGCGAGGGCCAGGTAGGAGAAGACACTCGTGGCTCCAAAATCTGCGGAAGTGGTTCGGGCTCACATCGGTCGAACTATTCAGAAGCGCCGCAAACAAGATCAAAATTGCCATGTTAATAGCCAACGTTCGCAACGGACAGGGCACTTGAAGAAGAAGAACTATGTCAACTTCGTTCTCTGTCAATGATAATGACGTGCATCGTAAATAAATTAGATGAAGTATACTAAATTATTAATCTCTAAAAATTTAAATTACAGATCTATCGTAGCTTGTCACAAATTTCTCAATTCGAGTCTATCTTTCTGTTTAAAACGTGGCGATCGCGTGCTGACAAACTTAAAAGACGGCATCTGAAAGTGGGCATTCTGATTGTTATTTATTCTGTTTTTTAGTAATTTTGCAAAAAAATGAATTACCTACTGAAGAAGTAGTAAAATTTCCGAGGATAAAATTGTGTAAGGATAGTTGAATCACAGAATAAATAACAATCGTTTAATAACAATTGTTTATTAAGCTGGATTTATAGTTTGACGGACTAAAACGTAGACGCACTGGAGACGTAACAAACGGACTGTATCATTGGCATGACTGTAAATATTATTTCAATGTATAAATCGACGGAGTGGAATTTTTGCTCATGAGTAGAAACAGTGGCTAGAGTTGGTGACCATGATACTATAATATTTGTACGGGAGTGAATCTGTGAAACCATTACATTTGTAAGATATGAGTAAGAGAGAGAGAGACAGAAGATATTTTTTCTCTCTCTCTCCCCCTCTCTCGAGAATAAAAATGTTATAAATATATATATATATATATATATATATATAATATATATATATATATATATATATATATATATATACGGATATCTTGGGTTTAGTAGTCAATATTGGCCTTTAAGTAAAACTCTTTTAGGTAGCTTATTGTAGCTTATTGAAGCTTTCGAGTTTATTGTACTCTTTTTCAAAACGTACTAAAAATTAACATAAAAAACTACATTAGAAAAATGAAGTTGTTATATCTTCAATAGGCTTACCCTTGTGAGGATTGTGTTTTAAAATTAGCAAAATTAATTAACATAATGACATTATTAAATTTGATTTTATTTTTCGTTCTGTCAAAACTTATTACTAAGGTTTACATGTCTCTTCTATTTTTTATATTTATTTTAGGTTAGTTTGACAGAGGAAGTGTCTATGTTTATACAAACCTTCATTGCAAATTTCGATATAATATGTAGAAATGTTTCGTTTGCAGTTATTAAACAAGCAACAGAGTTTATGTTATTAAGTAATTAAGAAAACACAAATAAAAATAAATTTTATCTCATTTGAACTTGGAATAATCCCTTTAATATGCGTAACTTTTAAGAACTTTTATATTGTTGTTCTTTTATTTAAAAGAAGATTACTGTATATAGCACTAAGATTTTCAATGTATCCTCTTTTGTTTAAGGTGTTTTGTGCAGTTTTAATTAAACACATTTCTAGAAACAGTCTTTTGTTGTAATTTCTTTCCCTTCTCAATATTTCTGTTTGATCATAGTTAGGCGTATGGCCCGTTGTAATATAATGTTCACTTAATGCACAGGCTTGTACTTTATTCAGATTAATGTCACTCTTGTGAGATGTTAATCTTTCGGACAAATTTCTGGACGTTTCTAAAATATATACCCTATTACAATATTACAGGGTAGAGAGTATACTACATTGGAGCTGTCTTTATTATTTAAGGGTGTTTTAAGTTTAGTATATAATTTCGATATTGTTTGTATATTTCTGGTTCCAATTTTGATATTAGGTACTTCTCTAAATGTATTTAGTTAGTCTATTTGTTAAACCTGGAATATATGGTAAAGAGTGATACAATGTATTTTGGTTGTTTGTTGAAACTTCTGTTTGATTTGTCCTGATGACTTGAGAGACACCAAAAATAAGTCTATTTAGAAGTTTCGCTGGGAGGGAATTTTCTAACATGATCGTTTTTAGTTTTTTAAGACCGGCTGTTTTATATTCAGGGTGTGATAAACTTATAACCCTACTTTTCATATTTAATACTAGGTTGGTCTTCATCTTAGATGGATGTGCTGAAAAGTAATTAATAAACCTGTAGGCGGATTCTATAATTTTCGTTTTTATCGCGAAAGATATGCTAAACGAAGCTAAACGATAGCGAAGTTGATTTATGTTCATATTCTATAACGTTAGTTTTCGCTTTCGCTTCGTTTTCGTAGCGACATACGATAATATACGAGTTTAAACGACTTATCAATAAATAATTATGGCAACATTGGAAATATATGTACAGGAAGTAAAAAAAGAAGAAGTAAAAAGTAAAGAGAGAAGAAGAGTAACTTGAGAGTTACATGTATAACCACAAATTTGATTGAATTATTTCCTTGAATATAGTATATTTTTGTTATATTTTAATAAAAATGTTGCCGGTGCAGTTTGTTCTATATGGAGAACTCGAGCGAAGAAACCAACTGCGGTTAACGCGCGAGGAAAGCAAGTTCCTTCGAGATAGAAGTGACCCATTTGGTTTAACAGATAGAAGGTTTATTGAAATTTTCCGCTTAAGCAAAGAACTAGTTCGATTCCTTTTTGATGAGCTACGGGAAGTTATGGAAGATGGTGTAAGAACATCAAGAATTCAGTATCAACAAAGGATTCTTGTGGGATTAAGATTTTATGCAATTGGTAGCTACCAAAGGGCTGTAGGACAAGAATATCTTGTAGCTGTCAGTCAACCAATGGTGAGTAGATGCATTGAAGAGGTAGCATCAGTTATAGTTGGCCATTTTGGAAATGAGTGGATCAAATTTCCAACTGATGCTCAGGAAGTGGCCAGAAAAAAAAGAGAGTTTTTTGAATATTGTGGGATTCCTGGTACAGTTGGAGCAATTGATTGCACCCATATTAGGATTATATCACCAAAGGCAGAAGAACATGCATATTTGAATAGAAAAGGCTATCATTCGATGAATGTTCAATTAATTTGTGATACAAATCTGTTTATTTTAAATGTCAACAGTAGTTTTCCTGGAAGTTGCCATGATAGCTATATATGGCAACAAAGTGTCATTAAAACTTATTTGCAAAATAGTTACCAAAATGGAGATCGAAACACATGGTTGCTAGGTGACTCAGGCTATCCCCAACAACCGTGGCTTATGACCCCTGTGCCAGGAGCCCAACCAAACTCACCTGAAGAACGGTTTAATCAAGCCCACGCCTCAGGGCGAAATCATATAGAGAGAACAAATGGAGTTCTTAAGTCAAGATTCCGTTGTATCTTGGGTGAAAGAGAGTTAAGATATGAGCCACCAAAGGTATGCATACTTGTCAATGCCTGTTGTATTCTTCACAACATGTGTATTAGGTCAAGAGTTCCACTACTTCAAATTATAGAAGGTAATGAGCAAAATGACAACAATCATGAAGTTCTTGACTTGCCAATTGACAATGGAGGAAGACAAACTAGAGCCACTTTAATTAATAGATATTTTCAATAACTAATTTTTGTACTTCTTTAATAAATCAATAATTATCATATAAAACCTTGTTTAGTTTAAAAATAAAAATAAGTTGTTAAGACTTATTATGTATGAATGGCATGAGAGATGCTAAATGTACAATATATTTTTTCTAACTTTATAGTAATTTTTTTCCTAAAAAAAAGATAGGTAGGTACTTAATTGTAGGTACTATGTACTTATAATTTTAAAAACAACAAAAAATAAACATGCAATATTTTGCAAGTATATTACCCAGCAAGTTTAATAAACATAAATTGATCATAAACAAAAGTAATTCTTTTAAATATGTATATAATTTTTTTAAATAAACAAAACAACCTAATATCTACTTAGTCTATATCTTACATTCTATCTAGAAATATTTAAGAAAAAAAAAACAAACTTAATCTCCAATAGTTATTGCTAAACCACATTTGTAATTTAAATATTACTGTTTATTAACTTTTCGATTGCTTCAGCTAATCTTTCCTGAGAATTGGCCATTTTCTCAATATTTTTGCTAATTTGGTTTAAGACCATGAGTGTTTCTTTGTGCATTTCTGTCAAATTTGTAGAAGGTATTTTCTGTGTTACTGTGTTCTGTGTTACTGTGGTACTGGTGCATCCGCATTTCCTTTTTTTGGGAGTAGATTCTTGTAGTTTCAGTGGTGAAATGGCTCTTTCATTTACTACACTTTCCGCAGTTGCATTTAATGCTGAATAAGAATGTTCTCTGGTATAAGCATCATATGACAGAGGGGGTGGAGAAATTCTGCACGGAACTTGGGTCATTATGTTTTTGTTTATTGTTAAGGCAGGAGTTGCGTGAGTTTGGAGTACTTCCATTTCTTGGTCCTAAAATATTTAACAATATTAACAGTGAAATTACAAGATAGAGGACAATATTTATAAATAACAATATCTCAAAAACAAAGAAAATCTCCAGACTGAAACAAATGTGACCATTTCGTCACTTCCTTAACACCTCAAATAACAAACTTAAATGTTTGTAGTTTTTTCATGCAAAAATATTGGGCTTGTATTACAAATCAATTGCGAAATGTACCTAAACTTGCAAGTTGGAGTATTCCTTTGTAACTTTGCGTATTTGCTTATTATTGTACGTCCTATATTACAAAGGTATACTACCATTGGTATTAGGAATACAAAGAAAACTTACTAAGCCAAGTTCTTTATTGGTTTGTACCCCAGTAATAAATGATGACCCTAGAATTTCAATTAGGCGCTTCTCATTTTCATTTAGTTGAGGGAGTGGTCCTCCACCTCCTGTTTGTTTTAATCCTCTATTAAGCTCTGCCGCCTTTGACTTAACTTTAGATTTCCAATCTGCCACTGCCTAAAAAACAACATTTAGATTATGAGAAAAACAAGTGTTTTATATACCTTTTGAGAGTACAAATTATGGTATGCATTCTCCCATTAAGAGAACACTGAAAATTATAAATAGGAACAATTTAGAAATGTTTGGTGTCTCATTGGCCTCATTTAAAAATCGGATAAAAAAAGCTTGATAAGTTTAGTTAGAGGTACTTTTTTGTTTATATGTATAATTATTTTGTTTTATTTATAATTAAGATCTTAATTTCATTTAGCTTGTGAGTAATTACAGAGTTTGATTTTTCTATATGGTAACATATTTTTTTGTAATGGGAGGTAATCTCGTATATTAATAAATAAATAACTAACCTTTTGCCATTTATCCACAGACTTTTTTAGGTATCCCATACTGTTAAGTATCTCCGTTATTTCTTCCCATAATTCAACATATTTCTTTCTGCCATTTACCCCATCAAATTTTTTTGTTAGAATTTGGGGATTTGTTTCTGCGAAGTCCAAAAAAATTGCCCATTGAGATGGATGTGTTTTTAGTCTTTTTTCCATATCGAAGCACAGTCAAAATTATTAATTTAATCAAAATAAATTAAATTGTACCGACGTGACGCTTAAAAGTAAAATGGATTCAAAAGACTACTAACCCTACTAACATAACATGACACATGACTTAAAACATAGTCAAATATATTATTAATTATTAATATCCCTGCTATACCAAAACGTGAACCACAGAACCACGTGAAAATGATCGACCAATCACTATCGAAAGCGAAACAAAACGCAAGCCAAAATTCATCGCTGTCGCTTTGTAATCGGATTCGTGATAGGCTTTTCCGATTCTTCCCGAATGAGCTTACAGAATAGCAAACCGACCAAACCGTCCAATAACGAACGTAATTGTTTCGCGTTGAACTTATAGAATCGCAGCTCTGTTGCTACACATTGGTTTTCTACTTTTTCTTATATATATATATATATATATATATATATATATATATATATATATATATATATAATATATATATATAATATATATATATATAATATATATATATATATATATATATATATATATAAAAATATATTATTGTATATATATATATATATATATATATATATATATATATTAATATTATTTTTTATGTTATATGTTTTGTATTATTTATTAAATGTTCATAATTATTTTAGGATAAACTGTCAATTTTGAAATCCGTTAGTGTCATGTCTAATTGGCAAATCTTTTACGTGTTTGGTTCATACGCTGGTGTATGTGAGTTCGAATCCCAATATGAATTTCCTTTTTTATTTTTGAAATATTTAAAAACCTCACGTTAATCCTATTAAATATATGTAATATACCTAAAAATGCTAAATTTTCAAATAAAATGAAAATTTACAACATAATCTGAGTTTTGGTTTTTTATTTTTATCTTCGTAAAGTAAGTTATTTATATTGGCAGTTTTAACACTTTAACTTCTGGGCCTATTTATCCGCATAAGTTGTCACAGACTGACCACTTTTTTTGATGTTCTTTAATAAAATGCTCTATATGTATGAGTTAATTCATATAATGACATTTTTTTTATTTAAAAAGGGCTTTGTAGGGTGTGTTTATTTTCGATACACGCAGTTCACCTAGACGACTTTTCATAATGTCATTACCCATAGCCTATATGTATTGAAATTGATACACATTATTTATGAAACTAGTAGATGGGTAATGTTCGTTCTGGCATCAAGATCGGGTAGCTTCGGCTCGTGTTCGTTTTTCAAGATTGCGGTTCGTGTCCGAACGTACCTCGTGTCTCGGGACCACGCCCCTCGGTCAATGGCGACGTAGGAACGTGGCTCGTGTCTCTAGGCCACGCCCCTCGGCCAATGGTGACGTAGGAACGTGCCTCGTGTCTCTAGGCCACACCTCTCGACCAATGGTAGACATCCTCGTGACGTTAGAACCTATCCTCGACCAATGGAGGCATAGGAACGTCCTTCGTGTCTTGCTGACCAATGGCGGACGTCCTCGTGACATCGAAACGTATCATCGACCAATGGCAGCATAGCAGCTTCAGTGGTGGGAATAGCAACACCCCCAGCGACCAATGACAGCATAGTAACGCCTCCTCGTGACGTTAGAACCTATCCTCGACCAATGGTAGACATCCTCGTGACTTTAGAACCTATCCTAGACCAATGGTGGACATCCTCGTGACGTTGGAACGTATCTACGACCAATGGGAGCATAGAAACGTCCCCCGTGTCTTGCTGACCAATGGTGACATAGGAACGTCCTCAATGGGAACGTGTGCATCAACGTCCAATGAGAAAGACGTGCATGGATGAATGAGGGCTCACAATATTAACGAAAAGACGCCCCCATTCCCCCAATATCAACGAAAAGACGCCCAAACGCCCCCCACTCCCCCAATAATAACGAAGATTACGTCTCGCATTTGAAATCTTTATAAATATATTCTGCTATCATCAAATTCGATACATCAGACTATTCTAAGAATAATGACATCACCCGGATACGTCGGCTATTAAAAATTCCTCTCACGATATAACCGGAAACACATGTACATATTTCTAATTAAGCGAGGCATGTGTTGTGACATAAAATATATTACTGAGAATGGTGACATCATTGTCGGCTATTAAGAATTTCTCTCACGATATAATATTCACACGAACGCCGGAAAACATGTGGACATTTTTTATATTTCTAATTAAGCAAGACATGCATAAATGAATTTTCTCATGATTGCACAACATAGTTTTAGCGTGGGAGAGGCAGTTAGATAAATAGCAGACGCTATCAATTACTCAGTTATATTTCATGTTCCGCGCTAATACGTCAAATGTTATATAATATGCCACATCCTACATTGAATACTATAAGTCAGGTTGGCCGAGTGGTCAAAGGCGTTGGATCTAAGCTCCGATACCCGAAAGGGTGCGTGGGTTCGAATCCCACACCTGACACATTTTTTTAATAAACTCTTTATTCGTCTTCTTATGCCACGTCCTACGTTGAAATATGTCCTGCGTAGAATGTTACGATATCCCCACTTATACGTTGGAGTGGAGAGGTAAGAAGATATAATTAAAAGTTTTCATGTTCATAGCTTTATTTCGCGAAACGTAGGCATTACAACATGAACAGTGTGGAAGTAAAAGCCAAAAGTGAAGTGATGCTGGTTCTTACTTAACTGACTGGACATAAGTCGAGACATATCTTTAATCATACAATAATGATACTTAATTTCTACAGTTTCATCGTGAGCCATAGGTGCTTCATAATCATTCAATTTTGGAAAATATTTATCTTGTACAATCAATAAATTTACATGTTTAGTTAATTTGGTTTTGCATAGCCTTACCGGAGTTGTTACGTAAAATGTTCTCTCTTTAGCAACATTCATTTCTAACCCGTAAACGTTTACAGAAATATTATTTAACTTTTCAAATTTTGAAATACCCTTTATAGTCATAGGTGTCTCTAGTCCATCGATATTTAAGACAGTCGCATAATGTGGATACGAAGAAGTACGTTCTGAATTGCATTTAGCTGGATAAATCGCCGAAACGACACTCCAAAAGAAGCACGCCTCATCATCATTGTTGATATTTATGCAGGCATGTTTTTTCTGAATCTCTATTGGTAATTTAATGAAGGATGATGCCCCATTTCCCACTTCATATTTGTTAATATTGACTTCTAAAGAAACAATTTTTTTCAAAGCCCACCCTGATCCCTTTTCTTCAAATTCCGATAGCTTAGACATTAATTTATCGATTATGTTTGTGTGAAACCATAAAACCAAGTCTGTTCCTGCGTCTATGGCTTCATTCTTGGTATTAAAATATTTAAATTGGTTAATATCGCCTTGATTTGATTTTCTAATAAATTCTCCACATAATGTCATATTACATTTTATCATATTTAATTTTTTTAAAATGTGCTTAATTCGAATTCTAAATAACTTAAAACAATCCCCGAAAAATTGCATTAAATCTTTGTGTCCTAGATTAATAATTATACCCGTCCTGATTCTACTCTCGAATACGGAATTTACATCTTCCCATTTAACCCGACGATGTTTAGTAATTCCACCACCCACGCGAAGACCGAAATTTTGAATTTCCAATTTAATTGTCTTTAAATGCCCCGCGTTTGTCTGTAGTTGCCGTAATTTAGCTAATTCCAAGTCCCCACACCGAATCGCTTTAGTAAACAAAGTCAAATGTCTTTTAATGTGATTTAACCAAATATTCGCTTCTCGCGGTGTATAATTTTGAAACAAAACATCTCGCGCTTTAATTAAATGTTGTACAATGTCACTACTGAGATCACCAATATTACTCATGATTAAGTAAAAAGCAATAAATTAATAAATGAAAAAACTCACCAAAAATTTTTAATGCTCAATAATCTCGAAGTTTGCGGCTGGCTGCGTTGTTCCAATGTCCACCACTCCTCGAAATACCAGAGAATACTTTTTAGTGGAAAATTCCGGTATGAATGGAACGTAGTCCTTTGTTACGCGGTTTGGCAGGAAAACCACGTTCTCCTCCAATTCCAGTAAAACTGCTTCCCCGTATTTCGCCTTCACCAACTTAGCAGCTACGATTTTGAAAGGCGCACCCAGTGTCAGCTCCTTCAGTTTACAAATTGACTTAATTTTCTTCTCTGTAAGCAGAGAGGATGCATTAATTTTGGCTAGATCCATCTGCAACAATATACAGTTTCTTAATTTAACAATGAAATATTTTTAACTAGCAATATTATTTTTTTTTAAAATTACATCTAGTACAATATGTATATTTTTAATTTAACAATGATGAAATATTTGTAACTAGCATTATTTTTTTTTTAATTCTATCTAGTACAATATGTATATTTTTAATTTAACAATGACATATTTTTGACTAGCAATGAAATATTTTTGATTAGCAATACTATTTTACTCATATTTAGATTTCGTTAAACACAAAACTACAAACATTTTTAGAGATTATAACCAAATAATTTCAATAAAATGCAGCAAAAAGTTATCAAGAATAATTGGAAAAGATAATGACGAACTCCAAATATTATTTGCAAAACTTCCATAGAAACATGAATTACCGCATTATTTAGAACATAGATTATAACCAAGTAATTTCATTTCAATAAAAATGTTTAAATCAGAATAATTATTAGGGAATTATACTTTTAACTGACAATTAATTAGTAAAGATAATGATGAATTCTAAATGATATAAAAAGGTTAAGTATTATAAAACTTACTTTGTATAATTGCCGACACTCCACAAACACAGAAACTTCTCCAAACGGTACTTTGCACACAACTTGTCTACACGACGATCTGAATTGAACTGATGATTGTATAGCGTCTGCTATTTATCTAACTGCCTCTCCCACGCTAAAACTATGTTGTGCAATCATGAGAAAATTCATTTATGCATGTCTTGCTTAATTAGAAATATAAAAAATGTCCACATGTTTTCCGGCGTTCGTGTGAATATTATATCGTGAGAGAAATTCTTAATAGCCGACAATGATGTCACCATTCTCAGTAATATATTTTATGTCACAACACATGCCTCGCTTAATTAGAAATATGTACATGTGTTTCCGGTTATATCGTGAGAGGAATTTTTAATAGCCGACGTATCCGGGTGATGTCATTATTCTTAGAATAGTCTGATGTATCGAATTTGATGATAGCAGAATATATTTATAAAGATTTCAAATGCGAGACGTAATCTTCGTTATTATTGGGGGAGTGGGGGGCGTTTGGGCGTCTTTTCGTTGATATTGGGGGAATGGGGGCGTCTTTTCGTTAATATTGTGAGCCCTCATTCATCCATGCACGTCTTTCTCATTGGACGTTGATGCACACGTTCCCATTGAGGACGTTCCTATGTCACCATTGGTCAGCAAGACACGGGGGACGTTTCTATGCTCCCATTGGTCGTAGATACGTTCCAACGTCACGAGGATGTCCACCATTGGTCTAGGATAGGTTCTAAAGTCACGAGGATGTCTACCATTGGTCGAGGATAGGTTCTAACGTCACGAGGAGGCGTTACTATGCTGTCATTGGTCGCTGGGGGTGTTGCTATTCCCACCACTGAAGCTGCTATGCTGCCATTGGTCGATGATACGTTTCGATGTCACGAGGACGTCCGCCATTGGTCAGCAAGACACGAAGGACGTTCCTATGCCTCCATTGGTCGAGGATAGGTTCTAACGTCACGAGGATGTCTACCATTGGTCGAGAGGTGTGGCCTAGAGACACGAGGCACGTTCCTACGTCACCATTGGCCGAGGGGCGTGGCCTAGAGACACGAGCCACGTTCCTACGTCGCCATTGACCGAGGGGCGTGGTCCCGAGACACGAGGTACGTTCGGACACGAACCGCCATCTTGAAAAACGAACACGAGCCGAAGATACCCGATCTTGATGCCAGAACGAACATTACCCATCTACTGAAACTTTATTACGAAAAAACATAAGCAAACATCTAAACAAATTATTTTAAATATACATTAAGTGTTTTAAAAAAACAAATGTTACAAATAATTTTTTCTTTCTACATTCAGTGCCAGTACGCCTAGTGTTGCACTGTTTGAAATTCTTAGATGCATGTGCGCGACCAAAGGATTTTGCCAGTGTGGTGTAACATATAACACATCGTTCTCTTTTGTCGTATTGTTTCAGTCTATGGTGTGTTTGTTAAGGGTTTGTAATATTATTGTCTTTGCAAATGCAGGCACTAATTCTTCGCGAAATTGTGTTACATCCATTTTTTTGTTCAAAGCTTTGTTGTACAGCATTAAAGCATTCACTACGGCTCTATTTATCAATAACTCTACTCCCACTTTCAGGTACCATATTATAGAACATTTGATGGGATTACTGTAGGAAGCTTTTTAATCATAGACGTCAATGTAAGATTTAACAGAATTATATTCTACTATTGTAGACGGTATTCTTTTAATTCCTGATTTTGTACGAACGTCGACCATTTCTGGACAAGATTTTGTAGTCAAAAATGTTACCTCTCTTTTGTCGATCCATTTTCCTACAATAACTTTTATGTTGCTCTGTAGCGCCATCATATCTCCTTTATTTAGCTTTGCTTCAAACACTGACTTAGGATTGTATTTCCTATTTTTACGAAGTGTTCTAATTAGATGAATATTGTTATCATTTAGTTCGTGTGCCAAATTGAGACTAGTGTAAAAATTGTCTGTAACCAAAGTTATTCCTGAGTGTAGAAAAGGTTGCATTAATTCCATAACCACTAGGAATCCTAGTGATTGTTCCTTTGGTCTTTTTTGCTTTCCGCCATAAGTTTTTGCGTGTAATGTGTAGCCGCCTTTTCCGCCTAGTTTGAAAACTTTTACTCCATATTTATTACGTTTGCCAGGTATGTGCTGTAAAAATGACAAACGTCCTCTAAAGGGAATCATCGATTCATCAATGCAAACGTATTTGCCTGGTACCAAAGGAGATTGACAACTTCGATTGAACGCCTGCAACAATGATTCAACTTTGAACAACCTGCTTCCTTCAGGACAAGCTTTATTATCTGAAAAATGGAAGCAAGCAAGAAGAGCCTCAAATCTACACCTCGACATGTTTGTCGTCTTGTATATTGAGCCATGTTGGATAAAATTAGTGCTCCAGTAATCTCGTAGTCGTGGTTTTGTATTCAAACCCATCCATATCAAAATTCTCAAAAATTTTAATATTTCTTCTCTGTTAGTATTCCAGTTAGTGAGATATGAATTTGTCTGAACGTTTTCACGATTTATAGCATCAATAATTTTTTGTTCGGCATATCGATTTGTTTCCTGCACTAAAATATCGAGTATCTGATCTGTTAAGAGTAGTCTATAAAATGTTAAAAGGTGTATCACTTTCTCTACTTTCTACAACTGTACCAAAAGAAGTATTTTTATGTATAACGTAGAATGTATTCAAATTTCCATCAACATTTGTTCCATATAACATTTGCCTGTAAATTCCCTATATGAGGATTTACCATATCTATATTATTTAGATCTTCAATTTCAGATTCACTTTCGCTTATTTGCAAATTTAACTGTTCATCTTGAATTCTAGGTGGACTTGTAACATTATCATCGTAAAATATTTCAAAATTAGATATAACATTTAAAATTTATACGTAACTATAAACTTACCTTAATTGTTTCCACTTTCTGCCGTTTTGTTTGTGGTTCACAATTTAAAGAGTATTCACTGCTATCGGAAATATCAGTGTATAATGGATCGACATCTGAGTCATCAAATTCACAATCACTTATGTCGCTAAGATTTTCAGCCAGATTCTCAAGTTCGTGTAAAGAAAGGTATCTCTTGTTATTTTTAGACATTGTAGGTACATAAACAAACCTGACTACAATAAAGGTCTAAAGGAATGATAATACACGTATAAATACATTACAACTGCGTTCGGACCACATACACAGTCGCTTGAATGCGTTCTACTCTTGTATATCAAATTTATACACATAGGCTCAGGGAGAGTACCTGTTGTGTATTATTATATGATACATATAGGAGTCAAAGTGTTAAATACTTATGAATATTGCATTTTAATTTGTATTGTATTATTATATTGAATTCTATGCATATAACGATGCACCATATACCTAATTATTTTTCTCTTTCTGCTCTCCCTTACCTATAGCATTAAATATGTAATGATTGTGCAGATTGACTCCCATATAAATTTGTAACGGCGAAGTATACCGGCGTGTATAGAAGTATAACTTCTACCGGCAGTCCCACTGGACTGCCACACCTGTTTTTTTATGTTATAAATTCTTAACGTCCATTGTAACAAATAATAAAAATTCGAATATGTTGATAAGCAACTTTACAAAATGGTGGGCGGACCAGACTGTTCACTTTGGTTGACAGCACAAAATTCTTCCTTTTCAGAGATATGTAAGAGAGTTCCTTTTGATTGGCCAGACGCAACTAACGCACTGTAAAAGATGAAAGTTGGCCAACTCTTCCCTTGCAGTGCGTTTCACTTACGTTCCGTCAAGCGTTTACTTTCATTTATAAATAAGAGTACACAAAATTCTATGTTGACCTTTTTCCAGTGCGTCTACGTTTACAGTACGTCAAACTATAAATCCAGTTTTATACTGTGGTTGAATCGTCAATTTGTAGAATGAATTAGCAATATGTAAATCAATTGGTTCGTTTCAAGAACAAAAATATGATTGAAATGATTTCTATCCTTGTGTGATCGGTACACACCGGAGGGACCGCAGACGTTCGGATACAATTAGCGTCTTTTAGCAAAGACAATGACGTCGACTTTGCTAAGTATCAAGACAATTACTCTACACACACACACACACACACACACACACACACACACACACACACACACACACACACACACTACACCTCAAATTGTAAGATTGGCAAATGGATTTAGTGTCCGCAGTCATATAAACACAAACAAACAACAATGATTGAAATGTCAGATTTTTGTTGTTCAGATTTCTTTCCTAGGTAGTGTAGTAACCCTACCCCGGACAACTTTTTTGACAACCGGATTTTATTTAATTTTTTATTTCTAGAATAGATATCCAATATTTTCCTTATTGACATTTTAAAGTTTTATCAGTTACATTATTTATATAATATTTGTGGACTAATTTTCCTGCAGTTTTGTTAGAAGCGACACAATTAAGAAGTGTAGTAACAGTTACAAGCTTTCGAACATGGACATCCGTCTAGAGTAAGTATTTAAAACTTGGTTTTTAAATTGTTATGAAAAATCCTTACAAAAGGGTATTTATAGATACTTATTCGTAGTTCTAGACCTCGTTTCTAGACCAAATTTTCTTATGAAAGTTATTTAAGTTTTGTAATATAACCTCAAAAATGTTGGTGTAACCGTGTGGTAACACTTGCTGGTCCAGGGAGACCAGCTAGTGTTACCACACAAAATTGTATGTGTGGTCCAGGAAAAAATTGTATGTGTATAAACGTCTTGCGTATGTGCTATATATGCGATCAGAAAAGCTAGCCGTCATGTTTGTGTGTTAATAATTGTCCAGTATATCCATTTGATACTTTCAAGCGTGGGTTTACGCTCGAGGAAGCACTGCAAATGGTTTATGAAGAAAACCTGGACGTTTACGAAATATTCATTGAGCCTTGTGATGCTAACGTCTTGACCGACGAAGATTCTGGCGATGGAGATGGTGGCGGATTTCTAAATAATCTAAATAATTTAAGTAGTCGACAGTTGACACCAGCAGCTGAATTAGTCCCTCCTAGTGCTGTCAGAGCTTCCCCTATAGCTAGGGTGACCATATGTACTTTTTTTAGTAGGACAGTACTTTCTTTTTAAACGCTGTCCTATTGTACTTTAAAATTTATGAAGTACACCTAAATGTACTCTTTTTCTTAATTACACAAAATTAATTTCTACTCTTTGTCTAAACAAAATATAATTATGATTCGAATTGATGCGCTCACTGTTAATTAGTCTATTAACCCGTTGTCTTAAATTCCGACACGTTTTCTCGTTTTTTATACTATTTTATGTTGTGTGGAAAACTAAACAATTTCATCATGTCACCACCTAGAATAAAATGCAATTTTAACGTCGAGTTGCAAGCAGAGTATCCTTTTATGAAACAAAAATCAAACGTTTCACCGCATATTGAGTTTTGCCAAGGTTGTAAAAGTAATGTTGATATTTCTAACAGTGGTCGCAGTAATATCAAACAACATTTGTAAAAGAAAAAACACATGTTGGCTACTAATGCGAACTCGAAGAGCAGCAAATTGGAAAACCTTTGTTCAAAAAGAAAATTTAAGTTCTGAAAATATGTTGATTGCTGCCAAGGAAGGTACTTTTGCTTACCATAAAATTAAGCATTTGCAAAGTTTCAGATGCTTAGACTGCACGTCAAAACCAATTGTAAGCATGTTTGAATGTAAGCAGCATTGTAAGCAGCATCACAATCGATTCGTCGAATCAAAGGGAAATTATAGTTGTACCCTTAACGGTAAGATATTTTGATGGAGAAAATGGTGTCCAAGTAAAATTACTTCAGCTACGTGACTTACCTGGTGAAACATCAGAGCAGTAAAAGATTATGTGGTCAATGTTTTGAACTACCATAATTTACTACAAAAATTTATCGAAATGTCTGCTGATAATACAAATAAAAATTTTGGTGGAATGAGAAAAAAAGGAGTGAATAATCTATTCAGCAAATTAAATGCTTCTCGTGGTAAACCCGTGATTGGAATTGGTTGTGTGGCACACATTTTTAATAACTGTTTACAAAATGCGACGGTTGTCTTACCCATAGATATCGAGGTTATTGCGGTCAAGATTTTTAAGTATTTCTATATTTTTACAGTCAGAGTGGAGTAATTAAAACAGTTTTGCAATTTTGTTCATATTGAGTACAAAAAATGTTGTCGTTTTCAAAAACAAAATTTTTGAGCCTAATGCCAGCCATTGAACCAATTATACAAATGTTCGAACCCTTGAAAGCATATTTTTTGACGATTGATAATTGTCCAACAGTTCTAAAACAGTTTTTTCAAAACCCAATCAGTGCAGCATGGATATGGTTTGTGCATAACATTGCGTCTCTCTTCCACAAAGTGATTTTAGATGTAGAAGGTGACAAAATATGGGCAACGGAAGCCGCTTTATTGGGCTTCTTGGGCTGAAATTTTATCGTGGTGTGAGGCTTTCAAAGACTACGTAGGTCCAATATTGTGCTTTGAAAAATCTCATAATTCGATTAGTGCGTCGATTAAGCGGTTGTTCTCAAATATCAATAACCATTGGAGTCCCAATAAATCGCAATTGAAAATATCTACTCTGGAAGCCATCATGCAAGTCTACACAAACTTCAAAGTTTCGTGTAATGAAATGTTTCAGTTCTTAAAGAGTAAACCACAACTTCTGAAGGAAATTCATAGTTCCAAAAAGTACGACTGGTACCAAAATGATGATCAAGATGTTCAGAAAGGAACGTCGAAAGAAAAGTAACTATTAAAATCTATCATACATTTTTTATGAACTTTATGAATTATTTTGACCAGAAAAATTTCCTAGGGCACTAGCGGTGTACATATTTTCTTAAAAATTATAAATGTACTTTTTTTTGTTGAAAAATTATGGTCACCCTACCTATAGCACACGCACGTCCCAGTCG
The DNA here is from genome assembly GCA_918026665.1 of Diabrotica balteata. Taxonomy (NCBI): domain Eukaryota; kingdom Metazoa; phylum Arthropoda; class Insecta; order Coleoptera; family Chrysomelidae; genus Diabrotica; species Diabrotica balteata. The sequence continues at coordinate 89,668,277 of OU898279.1, read as the reverse complement.
ACGTCCACAATACTTCCCTCACGGACTTTAAGGACGTCCCTTGAACTACCGCTTTGCTACCAAGGACGTTTTATATTGGTCCGAATGTCGCTGTGCCAAACGTCCTAAGGACGTCCATTTAACGTCCCGAGCAGACGTTCGTTGGACGTACAGGGACGTTAATTGGAGCTTAATCGAACGTCCATAATACGTCCGGTGGACTTACTTGACGGACTTTTGTGATGTCTCTCGGACGTTTATTTTAGCGCTGAGAAAGTAAATTAGACGTCAATACCATTGTATTAACATAAAACACTAAAATTGGCGTCATCCTGTGCATATTAAGAATGTATTTTGGGAAATAAAACGTAAATGTTTAAAGGAACTTACATTTATTATTATATTTATTTATTATTAGCAAATGGGACAAATCCTCTGACAAAATTATACAAAAATGCAACATTATAGAAATATAAAATAATTTTGATTAATAAAGCATAAATGTTTAAAGGAACTTACATTTTGTATTAAATATATTTATACTTCATCTAATTTACATACCGATGCACGTCATTATCTACGTCAGAGATCGAAGTTGACATAGTTATTATCATCTCTTTAAAACGACTATTTAAATTCTTACGGGACGTTTTTGAAATAAAACACACTAATTTTGTTCTAAAAAGAACATATTTTATTAAATAGGTAAAAATATAAAACAAGACGTATTCACTTTAAAATTCAAAAAATTCAAAATAATAAAGTACAAAAAGTGTCAACATCGCAACTGTCAAATAAGTGTTACCAATTTATGCCAAAATTTCACCTTCGTTCGATTACAGTTACAGTGTGTTCCAAACAAATGTTCTTCATAAAAACGCTTTATAATGCATTTATACAAATTAAATCTACCGTGCTACCTCCGTATACTAAAAATAAGTTGGATGGATAAAATTACAAATAAAAAGGTAATACGCAGAATAAATAACGATCCAGAAGTTATCATGAATATAAAAAAGAAAAAACTTGTATACCTACTTAGGCCACCTAATGAGAGGACAAGTTGAGGACAAAAGTACACATTCCTACAAAATATAATGCAAGGAAAAATCCAAGGACGTAGAAGAATGTCCTGGATGAGAAATTTAAGAGAGTGGTTTGGCTGTACCACTAACGAATTATTCAAAACAGCGGTAAATAAAGAAAAATGCAATAACCACAAAGAATCTGGAGTTGTCCTAATAACAGGATTAATACTGAAAAATCTTCCGATTGGAAATGTTAACTACAATATACAATAGTGCATTCAGACTAAAATACTTTACAATTACATGTAAATTTGCGCAAATAAAGATTCACAAACCGGGCAAACCTCCAAATAAAACATTATCTTATCTTATCTTATCGACCAATCAGCCTGTTACCGACAATGTGAAAAAAATATTCGAAAGACTACTACTTGATAGACTAAAGGACAATAACCTAGATGTACAAATAGTCAGACACAGCTTGGTTTTAGACAGAGACACTCCACAACACAACAGACTCATAGAATTAAAACAAAAACCGCAATTAAGGAAAAAAGTATACTGAACTCGTACACAAACTGAAAAGCATTCTTCCAACTCCCTACTACCTCATTATGAAATCCTACATGGAAGATGATACTTTCAAGTAAAATATAATATGGCAACTTACATATATTTTCACATTAAATCAGGTGTACTACAAGGTAGCGTTTGAGCCACTAAAACAACTCAAATCTTAACATTCGCCGATAACACCACAATAATGGCTGTCAATGAGGACCCTATTATCCCGCAAAACAACCTGACTAATTGGAAATATTGCTCAACAAATGGAAGGTGAAAGTAAATGAAAATTATACATAATTACTAGTCACCACACAAGTTAAATATTTGGGACTAACCCTTGACAAAAGATTAAAATGGAAGCCGCAAATTCAAGCCAAGAAAACCCAGATCAACATCAAAATACGACAAATGTAAGTACGGCTTATGGGTCAAAAATTAAAACTCACTATTAAAAATAAACTGCTCCTGTATAAATCTATGATAAAACAATGTGGACCTATAGTGTCCAAATCAGGGTTGCTCAAAGCCATCAAATATCAAGATCAAAGAGCACAATCAAAAATGATATTCAACGCGCCCTGGTATATAAGCAATAAAACTCTACACGAGCACTCAGCTACACCTTTGGTAGAGATAACATTCGAAGAATCACAAACAATTACCTTGATTTGCAAGACGATTAAAGAAACTATGGCCAACAGACTTAATAAATTAAATATACGATCTAATGTAAACAATACTTTTTCCGTCAATTGTATAGAGGGTTTTGACAGCTGAACTATGTAGTGTAAGATATTACAAAAGACTCTTATTTAAGAACTCATCAATTTTTTAATGGAACCATGAATTAGTATAAACAATATAGTATTAAATAAACAATCAAAACGTCATACCTACTCATTATTTTACTCATATTTAAAACTTATTTATTTAGAGATTTGACGTCAACAGACAACTTTTTTGGAAAAAAAAACACAAAATGAGATAGGTAAGCTAAATTAAAATCAGTTCAAAAAATGATTGCAAAATAAACAATAAAATTGTTGTTCTTGAATATTGTTAATACCATCGTCTGACCATCGTCAGCCATAGTTATTGCTTGCAATACTTCGTTATTCACTCAAATTTTGTTGACGATTCGTAAGTTCAATGATAGCTATACTTCTTCTTATCGTATCGTCTTCTCCACAAAAAAGTCATAATTTCAGGAACATTTTAAGCCGTGAACATTGTTTCCTGCCCAGACCATTTCTTCCTTTCATCTAACCCTACATATTAACCTTAAAAAGTTTGTATAACGTCCCTATATATATTGTAACGAAATAGCCCATCTCCGATGCGGTTAGGTGTCACAGTTCTTAGACTGGAATCACAGTATAAATAACCTGGAATGTTCGACGTTGGCATTCTCGATGCGCTTTTAACGTGAAGGATTAGAGGTGGACTACTCCAGAAAATTCTAGTACATAATAACTTTATATGCAGACCTTCTATGAGTTAAGCTTAGTTGATAAGATATTTTCGTACTGTAAACTTATAAATAAATATAAGTATTTAAATATAAGTAAATAAATAATAAATAATATATATATATATATATATATATATATATATATATATATAAAGTTTCCCTCCAAAGAATTATATATATATATATATATATATATATATATATATATATATATATATATATATATATATTATTTTTTATTTATAAGAGTAAGAAAAAAGAAGTACTTGTGACTCGTTTGGAAAAAATATAAAACTGTTTTGGATGGGTTTGAGTCAATAAAAGGGGCTATTTGTTAACTATTTTTTACTCGAGCTTTCAATTGTGTTTACAATTATTATCAAGAGCTGCTAAAAAATACAAAATATCTTACAAAGTTGAACTAGAAAGAAAAAAATGCTTATAACATATTTAAAAAAATATTAATATTAAAATGTTCTAATCTAATAAATGCTTCTCTGAAATTTTAATCTAATTTTGAAAAAAGTCTCTTAACACAAAAACAATTGAATTTGTAAATAAAATTGAATAGTGACAATTACAAATAAGCCTCAATGTCATAAATACCAACTTAAAATTTTTATTTTTACAAATTATATTGCCAAAAATAAAATTTTGTTTAAAAATTCTTTTTTGTTTAGTAACAAAAAAGAAGAATATTTATTCACCATTGATAGATGCCTGAAAAAATGTAACAAATACATGGAAAATTAAATCAATATGTGATATTTTACTGATTTCATATATAAACTACATAGAAATAATATAATTATAAATTTTGCTTAGATTTTGAATTTCTGACCTTTTGTTTAAATTATTATCACTTTTGCTAATGCAAACCATTTCCAAAAAAAAGATCTTTTGAATTTATTACTTTCACCACATAAAATTTTAATATTATCAAAATCCATAATTATGGATTTCAAGATACACAATTTCTCTTACACTTTCTCTGTATTTATAAAGTTGATTGATGATGATTGAGCCTTACTGTCTCACTGCAGCACTTGATTCATGTGTCAACTTTCTGCAACATATGCATGATGGTTTTTAAAGTGAGGATCAACTATTATTCATACATGTTATAAATTTTTCTTTTAATTATGTCCACATCACTCCTGTCTAGTTTCCTAAACATACCAGCGTCTTTTCTTTTCCTTCTACCTACTATCGCTTGTTTTGTTATTGACCACACTGTCTTCATTGGTTTTTCTGTTAATACTACCGCTTCCTTCACAGCATTAAATTATTTATAGGTTCTAAATTTTGTATTTTTGATTGAACAGTGAGATAACTTCCAAAACGGTAACAATACAGGTATATTTTTTCGATCCTGATAAACTAGCTTTTAAAAAGAGGATTATAAATAACCCGTCAGTATCACCTTATTACGTCTTATCAGTGAAAGTCAGTTGAAACTTGGGATGATGGTGGTATTTTGGATATTACCTAAAGCACCAATCACGATATATTTAAAATCGTAATTATATTTTCTGATTTGGGGAATAGGTAGACTATAAGATAATATTATGACAATTTCGTTAGTTATTTGTTTGACTTTGTTGATAAAGGAAGAAATTTGTGTATAAATCAATATTATTTAAAAATGTTTGGTCCGTGGGAAGAACCTAGTACTTCTCGTGTAGTTATTGATCATAATAATGTAGAACAACAGACTTCAGTGTTAACAAACCCGTAAAGCGCAGTGTTTTGTCAATTGTCACAAAAAAGTGATATTTGACGTTTACATTACCCTCCTTGAAGGAGGACTTTCCAAATTTAATGCAGTGAAGGAAACGGCAGCCTTAATACGAAGACCAATGAACATAGTGTGGTCCATAACCAAACCACAGATAGTAAGTAGAAGGAAAAGAAAAGACGCTGGTATGTTTAGGAAACTAGACCGGAGTAATGTGGGGATCATTAGAGAAAAATTTATAACATGTATGAAGAACGGATGGTCCCAGGTTAAAAAACATCATGCAAAAGCTACAGAAAGATCACACAGCTGCAGTGAGACAGTAAGGCAATGTCTTCTAAAAAACGGCTTTAAAATAAAAACGATCGATAAACGCCAAGTGATTATGGAATCTGTTCGTCTACAAATAGGGAGGACGGAATTTTTAATTCAAATTCATAAATACAGAGAAAGTGGAGAGAAGTTGTTTATCTGGATGAGACGTGGTTTGACTCCCATTAAGTCACAAAATATGGTTGGGCAGATTCTTCTTGTCGCTGTACAACAAAAGTTCTATCAAATAACGGAAAACGTCACAATAATCCATGCAGGAACAAAAAATGCTTTTGTTCCTAATGCTTTAGCATTGTCATGTAAAAATATTAAGGACTCTGTGTCAACTATCATGATGACACCACGTCAGAATTATTTGAAAACAGGTTTTCAACGAAGTTATTGCCAAATATACCACCAAACAGTGTAATTGTAATGGATAATACCAGCTACCACAGTCGTAGGCTGAATAAAGTTGAATGTTCTAATGACAAACTTAGAATCCAGGAATATATGCTGGAAAATAATATATATTATGAAGATAATTATTCTAAAAAACAATTACTTGAAACTTTAAAATCATTTTCTATCAGAACACAATATTATTGCGACAGTTTGGCGGAAGAAATGGGTCATACAGGATTAAGACTTCCCCCTTACTATTACCCTTACTTACATGTTCAATGCAATTGAACACATATGGTATCAGCTAAAAGCATCCGTAAGGAGAAGTAATGTTTCGCCCACTCTAAATTCATCTGTGGTTCGTCTAATTTAATTAGAAATGGAAAAAATAGTCAATGACAGCTGAAAAAATAGTGTTGCCCATGTTCTAAAGATTGAAATATATAAATACAGATAGGTTGCTCAAAGAAATAATTATTATAGTTCTAGATAACGACTAGTGATAGTGAAACTGACTTGTCCATGTAATTTTGAATTGTATTTATAAATGGTAAACTTTCTATGTACCTATACGAAATTTATGTAAACATAAGAACTTTAGTCGACAATGATAATGACCGGGTTTTAAACACACCTAACAATCGAATAAGTAATGCAAATCGAAAATAAAAGTACGATTATGTCCAGAGGCGATCCCCCGCTGCCTTGAGGTAGACTTCTTCTTAACGTGCCCTATCAAGTCCCCTTGACGTTGGCGATTAACATGGCGAAACTGTCTCTGTCTCGAGCTATTCTAAAGAGCTGCTCAGCTTTCCTTATTCCTGTCCATTCCCTGATATTCTTCAACCAAGAGGCCTGCTTTCTACCAATTCCTCTGCGTCCTTCGATTTTACCTATCATAATAAATTGAAGAATATTATATCGGTCTCTCCTTACTACGTGTCGAAAATAGGCAGGCTATCTTTCTACATTTGATGTTATCAAGCAGCTCGCGAGCAGCATTTGCTCTCTCAAGGACTGCCACATTTGTCAGCATAGCCGTCCATGGAATTTTTAGTATACGTCTGTGCAGCCACATTTCAAAGGCCTCCAGACGATTAATGGTGAATATTTTTAATGTCCATGCATCGGCACCGTATAAGAAGACTGACAAAATGTAGCATTTAACCATGCGCTTTCGAAGTTGAAGTTGCAAGTTATCATTACAGAAGAATGACCTCATTTTTAAAAATGTCGTGCGGGCTATCTCGATTCTACATTTTATCTCTTGATTTGGATCTAGATGTTCAGTAATATGGCAACCAAGATAATTAAAACTGGACACTCTTTGAATTATATGACCATCAACATATAATACGGCATATAACACTAAACGGCTAAACATCATGTGTTTTGCTTTTGAACAGTTTATGTTTAGGCCAAACTCTCTTCTCACTGTATCAATGGCATTTAAAAGGCATTGTAGTCCATTCATGTCATCACTTAAAATAACTGTATCGTCTGCATATCTGATTGTATGTATCAGAATTCCATTAACTTTCACGCCCCATTCCAAATTATGCAGCCCTTCTTCAAATATTCTATCTGAATATAAATTAAATAACAGTGGGGATAGTATACAACCCTGTCTGACACCTCTTTGTATTTTACATATTTCTGTTGATTTTCCGTTTATGTTTGACGCCAGTATAACTTTTCTATGAATCGTATGTCTTGACTATCAACTCCTTTATCATTTAATATTGTAATTCATTTGTGATGCTGTACTCAACCAAAGGCCTTTTCATAGTCAATAAATACAGCAAAGACGTCTTTCCTTTAATCTCGACATTTCTGCAGTAATACATTTAGTGCAAAGAGGGCGTCTCGAGTTCTCAGTCCATTTCTGAAGCCAAATTGTGTTCCATCCTGGTCTTCTTCACATTTATCTCTGATTTTACTGTGGATGATGCGTAGAAATATTTTCAAAGTGTGGCTCATAAGGCTTATCATTCTATAATCGCTACAGTTTTTCGGACGTTGTTTTTTTGGTAGTGTTATGAATTCGGACTTTAACCAATCTTCAGGGATATCACCAGTAGAATAAACATCATTGAAAAGCTTGAAAGGTATTCCAATGTTCTCTCCATTTATAAACTTTAACATCTCTGTCGGTATATTATCAGGGCCAACGGCTTTCTTGTTCTTTGCTAACTTTATAGCATGCAGAATTTCTGATTTTAGTATTTCTGGTCCTTCACCTTCAACTAAAGTCTCCAGTTCTTCGGGTCTATCATCATTATACAGTTCACTTATATAATTACACCCGGTTTTTCGAATTTCATGTTCGTCTATTATCATTTTTCCCGACGAATCGGTTATAGTATGTGGAGTTTTCTTATGATAAAGACCAGCTACTTCTCTAACTTTGTAAATATATTCAACGTATCATGTTTATCATTCAACTTTTCTACTTCCTTGCATTTACCCTCCATCCATTTTTCTTTAGCCACCTTTATTTTTTGTTTAATTAGTTTCTGTTTTTCCTTATATTCTGTCTTATTACCTTTCAGTTTCCTTCTCTGCTCCATTAATTCCAGTGTTTCATCAGTCATCCATTGTTGTTTTTTGTGCCTGTGTAACGTTGTTGAATATCTTTCTATTACTTTCAAGGTAAGATCTTTAAATGTGTTCCATATTTCTGTGTTATTTTCATTTATTGGTTTCTTTAGCTCATTGTTTAAGTCAATTTCTATTAACGTTTTGTTGGATATTGAGATATTTAATTTTGGTGTTTTGGGGCTTTCTTGGACTTTTTTGAGCTTCACTTTGATGTCAGTTATTACAGGCATATGTCGTTACTCTGGTGACGCCATTCTTAAATCTCTTGTTTACCAAAATATAGTATATCTGATTTCTAATCATATGTAGTGAATTATCTCCTGGTCCCCTCCATCTTCTTTTGTGTAATTTGAACCATGTATTTGCGATTATCATGTCATATTCTTGACAGAACTGGTATAATCTGTCGCCTCTTTCATTGCTCTCCCCTAGTCCATATTCACCTACCAGGTCAGATCTTCGGCCTTGGCCAATTTTTGCGTTAAAATCTCCAATGATATATGTGACTTCGTTACTTTTTAGATTTTTAAGTGTCTGTTTTAATTGGCTACAGAATGATTCGACATCATTGTCGTATTTCTTTTCTGCAGTAGGGGCATATATCTGGATAGCATTGACATTAAATGGTTTGCTATTTAATTGGAGTACTGCTAGTCTGTCGTTCACTGGTATAAAATTTTTCACATATTTCTTAAATTTAGACGTTATAAATATGCCAACTCCATTCCTATGATGTGTGTCATCTTCTACACTTTCAGAATAGTATAGTGTGCCTTCATCTTGTTCACATATTCCCGTTCCAGGCCACCGGAGCTCACTGATGCCCATTATATGAATTTTTAAACGTTTAACCTCTTGAACTAAGATACTGAGCTTACCTGCTGCATAGAGACTTTTAACGTTCCAGGTACCTAATCTGATTGTACTGCTAGACATTTTTAAAGTTGTCGTACTTCTAAAATTGTAGAGATTTCGTGTGATGACGACCTGGGAGGCCCTACAGTCTGATGCGCGCCCTTCCCTGCCGGATCTTGGTTTCCGTGATCCATGATCGGTAATACTTCCATTACGATTGTATTGAGCCATGTTAATTTTACTATGGACCATAATGGGGTGTATTCCCGTTGTCTTCCCCATCACAGTATCACAGCCGCTTAACTCATAATGTGAGTGACGCCTGTGAGTATCTGGAATTAAGCCTACAGGATTTTTACTTCCCACAGCCTTAATCCAGTAATGACATTACTGCTGCCTAATGTCATATCCTCAGTTGATCCGCGGGCACTTATTTGGCAATGCCTTATTCGTACCTGTCCTGCATATCTGTAGGAACTTTCCCTATTAGCCATATGGGACGAGCCGTGTCGAGGTTGAGGACATCCCCCGCCCAGTCTGTCTTCCGTGAAGTACAGAAAAGCCCCTACTCAGTTCAGAGCTCCTCCTCCACGAAAGCTGAGACCGGACACACATAATAAATATTAATGACTCTTTAGATCTCTGATGGGACTATACATTTTATATATGAAATTTTTTGCTACAGCTATATGTGATTTTCCTGGTTTGATTCCTCGTTGAATAATTTTGTTTTTTAGAAAAATCATTATTTTGACGACGTTTCAGTAAGTTTTCACTTGCCATTGGTGTTTGAAGTAAAAACAAATTACTGACGTATCGAACTATTAACCAATACGGCATCCCTAATACGCCTGTCGAGCAGTTTTCCTAGTCTTCAATACGAATGACTGTGTCAATGGCCATAGATGTCGAGACACGTTAATTTCAATAAAAAAAAATACGAATGACTTATGACCATCAGACTTATGGCCTCAAGGATTTAGCTTTTTCCTGTCCGATTTTATCATATTTTGGTATAGAAGTCACCCTTAGTAGCGTCCATGCTTTTGGTATGTACCTCAGTCCTACACGGATGATAAGGCACACATTAGACCTAGACATGTCGGTCGAATAATTTCAAGAAGTTTTCATGTCAGCGTTCGAAGACAACTGTCCAGAGATAGTCAGGAATTCCAACAGAAAACTACCCTGGTGGAATGGTAATCTTGCAAATCAAATGACAGAAAATTTAATTTTGCCAATTGATGGCGAATGATGAAGGTGAGTAGGTGAGAGATAAAGAAGAAAAATGACCTGTTCAAAAAAATCTATGATACTGCACGCTAGCTTAGGACTGGGATACATACCGAAAGCATGGAGGCTAATAAAGGTGGCTTTTGTACCTGGCATAATCGAAGAGAAAAAAGCTAAGTTCCTATGACCGATAAGTCTGACGTCATTTTTACTAAAGACTCCAGAAAAACTGCTCTAGAGGCATATTAGGGATGGTATATTGGTTGGAAGTCCGATACATCAGGCATCCGACAGAATTCTAACGGTATTGTACGTTCTGGAAAACCAAAAGGTGATGTTGGGTGTATTTTTCGATATTGAGAGAGCATTCGACAACACCTCGCACGAAGCAATTACAATGGTGATTTGTCCAACAGGAATAGACGAAACAAGCTGCAGATGGATAGACTGTATGCTGAGGAGCCGTGTGATATACGCAACTTTGCTGAAGGAAGACAAGCTAGAGGCTGCCCATAGGGGGAGTTTTATCTGTAGAATCTGGTCAGGATGGACTTATAGTTAGTCTTAGCAACGATAAGCATCATGTCTTGGGCTATGCGGATGACCTGATCATCTTGGCCCACGGTCAGAGACATAATGCAACAGGCTCTGTAGTTGCATAGCTCTGAATAGACTTTCTCAATGTAGGTCAGGTCAGTCCTCTAAAATCCAAAATTATGAAATATACGAAAAGCAGAAATTTATAAGGATTGAGTCTCTGAAGTATAAATGGTACACGTTTAAATATGGTAAATGAAGTAAAGTATCTTGGGGTAATATTAGAATCAAGGCTTACTTGGAATCATCTAATAGAACAAATATCCAAGAGAGCGGTAACTACATTAATGGTAGCTAGACGTACTCATGGAAAAATGTGGAGTTTAAGACCAGACATGTAATATTGGATTTATAACATGCTGGCAAAACCCAATAACATATGCATCAGTGGTATGGTGGCCAAAGGTGCAGCAAAAAAAGCCATCCATAAATTAAGCAAGGTGCAAATATTTGCTTGTCAAGGAATCATAGGTGCTATGAGGGGCACACCAACGGCAGCTATAAAGGCCCTACTGGAGCTCTCTCCTTTACATATTGAACTATTTTTATAAATCTAATTTATTAACTAGACACTATTCTAATTTATATAATTTATTTCCACGTTACAACTCAAACTCGACTATCTGGAGTTCCCGATTGAACAAAGAAATCCGGAATTGGCGGCCATATGAAGCCAAAAGACCACGAGGAAGACCGCAAATGCGATGGAGCGCCGATATTAAAAGAACTGCAGGGCCAGTGTGGAAACGTCTTACAAACAACAGAGATCAATGGCGAGAATTAGGAGAGGCCTATATTCGGCAATCCGAGAAAAGGGATTAAAAAAAATCTAGAGTTCCCTAGAATCTGCCGGTGACCTTTCCTGAACCTTCTCGAATGCCATGGAAGCCAGACAGGTTCTAGCGGAGGGGACCCGTGGATATTACCTACTAAAAAATACTTGTTAGAAAAAATATGTTTACAGCTTGGCAGGGTATGAGGCATATTTATCGTAACAATATAATTATAAGAGGGAAGGCGAGGATGGGATATTATGGACTGCGAGAAAACCTGAGTAATGTACCATTTAAATCAGAACATAGTAACCTAATAAATGAAACTAGAGATGCCGAATGGATGATAATTTCTGACCATACGGCACCCAGATATAAGTCTAAAGTACCTTTCCAATTGGACATTTTCCCACGAGAGGAAAGAGATAGAAGAAACTCTCGATCCAGACTTCGGCGTTATATCTGGTATACGGACGGGTCTAAAACTGCAAAAGGGTCAGGTGCAGGAATATTAGATAGTGGTGGAAAATTCAAAATTTCTATTCCTTTAGGATAATGTACCTTTGTATTTGAGGCAGAGATTTTTGCAATGTTACAGATTACAAGAGAAATTAACTTGAAGGCTTTCGAACTGAAGCACATTAATACATATATGCAAAGATAGCACAGGAGCCACTAGAACTCTTATAAGCTCTAAGGTGGACTCCAGCTAGTGTGGAAATGTCGACACGAACTCTATAGACTGGCGAAACATAACAGTGTTACACTGGTATGGGTTCCAGATCATCGGAGCATATGGCAATGAAAGAGCTGATGCACTTGCCAGAAGAACATCAGCTACAAAATACTTCGGTCCAGAGTCGGCCGTGGGAGTGCCAAAAAGCATAGTCCATGAGCGGAACATAATTCACACTGGAAAAATATACCCGGTCAAACACATGGAAAGACGTATGTTGGACGAACATGTGCTAATAGGGCTGAAATACTGCGGAAAACAAGCATGAATTAGCTCAGAGTCATAACAGGCTTCCTTACTGGACATGCGCCAGTTAAGGGTCACCTGCTTACAATGGAACAGTTTTATGAAGACTTAAGCTGCAGACCATGTAGCAGAGAACATGAAACAGTCAACCATATCTTGAATGACTGCGAGGTATTGGATCGCAGATGGCAGACACTTTTTGGAGACAACGAAGTAACTCCAAATATATATATATATATATATATATATATATATATATATATATATATATATATATTATATATATATATATATATATGGTACCCACCCACTAGACCTGTATAAGCTAGTACAGGGTTCCAGAATTCTGGAATGGGTATCACGAAGGAATGAAAGACGTACAATAAGCCAATTGGCTACAGTATGACCGGTTCATAACTTTCATATTATTGAAGATATACAAGGATCTGAAGCTATTTACTTTATATTTATTGGATTAATTATTATTGACAGTATTAGCATTCGTAATTTTCATGTTGTTGGCATTATTTAATTGTTACTGTTGGGTTAAATATTGGCATTGGTTAATTATTGGTACTATATAAATATTTCTATTTATTAATCATGGCGGAAGGTGGTGAAAAAGAGTTAAATAGATCACGTGGCATGATTAAGTGTCAATTAACAACCTTTGAGACTTTTTTTAAATAAATGTAGACTGAATAATCTTTTAATTGAATTGGAAAGTCGTTTAGATCGGGCAGTAGGATTATTAGATAAATTTAAAGAAGTTTAGAATGAAATAGATAATATAGCCTCAGATGAGGAAGCTTTTGTTGAAAGAGACAAGTTCGAAAATTCTTTTTATAGAGTGATTTCATTAGCAAAAAATATGTTACAAGAAAGTCAAAGTCATTTGGTAGACATGGGAAAGTCTCAGGTTGCCTCTAGTTCTAGTAATCATAGCAATCATGGTGGATTAGCACTTCAAGCAAAACCATGTATACAGGCTATCCCCACGTATAATGAGAAAATGAGGAATTCTACAAAAATTCGCACCTTAACTGGAGCCAAATATGGTGATATTGCAATTTGCTGCCCGTACCCCTCAGTAACAATTTTTTTTCTGTAGGTTGATACCAAAAAACATGTTTTCAGGTGCGAGCCTCAAAAAAAGGCAAATTTAAGTTTTTTCCAACAAAAAACTGATTTGTTCGCTAAAGCTATTTCATTCTTCTAGCGATCTGCCTCGAAAAACGAGTGAAAGAGACTTCTATACTTGGAGCATACGTACATATCAGGTACCAATCGCTTCGTCTTGGTCTTCAGAATGAACTCTGACCCTTTGAAGCTTAGCCTCAGAATAGATAGCTTAAAACATATTGAGATTGAAGAGATGTTTGAAGCTAAAAAAATAGTTTAAAAAATATTGAGATTGAAGAGTTGAGAAAAGAAAAGAACACAGTTGATAGTAAAGGGAAACATTTTCAACCCAATTGGAAAAATAAATTAAATAAAACATTAGTGGCAGTAGAAACTTCTTGTTTCTATTGTAAAGAAAATCATTTTATTTATAACTGTTCTTGTTTTTTGAAATTACATACTTACGGTAGATATAAACAAGCACAAAAGTTGGGCTTACGTTTAAATTGTTTGCATAAAACTAATCATGGTAGTAAAAATTGTCAATCTTAAAGCTGCAGGAAATGTGGGCGGAAACATAACACACTGCTGCATTACGCTAGTGGAGGGGCAGATAATGATGTCAGTGAAGTAGGTTATCGGGAAGATATTGGTCAGCTTTCTGCGATACAGGTCTGCGAAGAAGATGCCACTGCCACTGTTAATAATGGCAATCAATCATTAGCTGGACCATCAAATGGTATGTCACTTAGTATTACTTATGTCTGGTTGGAAAATGGAACTGCGGTTCCTGGAGAGTTATTGTTATCACCTGCATTAGTTCAAATAATTGATGGGAAGGGAAAAGCTTGAACATGCAGAGCACTATAAGATTCTGGGTCCCAACCCAATTTAATAAGTGAAAAAGTAGTAAAGCGGTTAAACTTGCCTAGGAAGTCAGTAGAACTTACTTTAGCAGGAGTTGGAACCAAGGTCGCACAAGTCAAATATAGATGCAATAATACAATTGAATCAATTGGGGTGGGTTTTAGGAAAACCGTATCCTTTTTAATAGTTCCACAAATTACCGGAGTAGTTCCTAGTCAGAATATACCTATCTATCTATCTAATCAGCCTTAAACGCCCACTCTTGGGCATAGGCCTCCCCTGTTAATCTCCATTGGTCTCTATTTTGGGCGATCTGTATCCAGTCCTTTCCTGCCGTTCTCTTAAGGTCGTCAGTCCATCTCATCTGTGGTCTTACTCTTTTTCTTTTATTTTCCCATGGTCTCTAGTGTAGAATTCGCGCTTATTCCATCTTTCATCTTTTTGCCGGAGAGTGTGACCGGCGAAGTTTCATTTAAGTTTTGCAACCTGTCTTGATACATCGTTCACCTTTGTTTTTTCTCTGATCCATGAGTTTCTTTTCCTGTCTTTAAGACCGATACCCAGCATCTGTATTTCCATTGCTCTTTGTGATTTGGATATCCTGTCGATGTTCTCCTTTGTGAAAGTCCATGTTTATGAGCCATATGTGATAACTGGTAAAATGCACTGATTGAATACTTTCGTTCGCCTATATTGAGGGAACTTTTTATTTTTTAGAATATATGATAGTTTACCAAATGAGGCCCATGCTAGTCTAGTTCTTCTTTTTATTTCTTCTGTTTGATTGTCTCTGTTCAGCTTTATTATCTGTCCTAGGTATATGTATTCTGCCACCTGCTCTAATTTATTCTGTTTAACTACTATTTCTAATTGGTCTTCTTGGTTTTACTATAGTTCATCTCTAGACCTACCTCTGTCGCTTTTCTATCTAGTTCCTCAACCATCTTCTGTAACTCTTCCTTCTTATCTGTTATCAGGGCTATATCGTCTGCATATCTCAACTGGTTCAAGAGCTCTCCATTTATTCTTATTCCGTATGTATCCCATTCTAATTTTTTAAATATGTCTTTCATAGCCTGATTGAACAATTTTGGTGATATTGTGTCTCCCTGCCTGATTCCTCTTTCGAATTTTATTGGTTCTGTAGCGTGTTCGTTCGTCAATTTTATTGTGGTACTAGCATTTTTGTATATGTTTGTTATTAGGTCCGTGTACCTGTAATCAATTCTGCCGTTCTGGAGTGAGTTTTTGATGGCCCAATGTTCTATGCTGTCAAACGCCTTTCGGAAGTCTATTAATGCCATTTATAATGGGATTTAATACTCGTTCGACTTTTCAATCAGTATTTTTACTGTTAGCAGATGGTCGTTAGTACTAAAACCCTTTCTGAATCCCGCTTGTTCTCTTGCTTGGTATTCGTCAAGCTTAGTTGTTAGTCTATTTGTCATGATCTTCGTTAGTAGTTTAAATACAACACTTAGTAATGTTATAGGTCTATAGTTTTCTAAGTTCTTTCGGTCACCTTTTTTGAACATTAATAGTGTCTCCGCATCGTTCCAGCTATCGGGTATTTCTTCTGTGGTCAATATTTTGTTCATGAGGATATATAGGACTTCTCTAGTTGTTTTCCCTCCTCTCTTCAGCATCTCTGCAGTTATTCCAACTTTTCCAGGTGACTTATGGTTTTTTAATTCTTTAATTGCTTTCTTGATTTCTGTTTTACTTATTTCTGGTTGTAGGTCAGAGTTTATATTCTTTATTTTTGTGTTTAATTGTTTAAGAATTTCTTGCTGTGGTCTATGTCTTGTTCTGTATAGGTGTGTAAAGTATTCTTGTGTCAACTTTATTATTTGTTTCATATCATTAATGGTTGTTCCTTCGCTGTTTGTCATTTCATTTATCTGAGTTTTACAGAGTCGTTGTTTTAAGCATTTCATATTTTTGTTCTGCTGGATTACTCTTTCAATCTTTGCTTCCTGCGTTTTTCTCTTGGTTTCTTTTATGTTTTTTCTAATTGTTTTATTGATTTCAGTATATTCTACTATGTTTCTTTTGCCCTGTTCAAGTAGGCTTCTTCTTGTCTTCATCAGGTTTTCTACTTCTTCGGAGATATAATTGTCCTTTTTTGTCGTCGATTTTGCAATTCTATCCCCGGCCTGTAGCAATGTAGTTGTTAGTATTTCATTTATTTCGTTTGTTTCTTTATTTATTAAGTCGGTTGTATTTGGGATGCATTTTTTTATTTCTTCTTTGTACTTTTCTTCGTTTTGGCTAAGTTTCTCCATATCTAGTTTTTGATTTTCTTTCTGGTTTCAAATTGGCTGTTAATTTGTATCTTAGCCTTCACCATTCGGTGATCGCTGCCTGTTGTGAAACGGTTTAGCACTGTGACATCCTTAACTACGTATTTTTGTGTTAATAATATGTAGCCGATCTCGTTCTTAGTTTTGGTGTCAGGGCTTATCCAGGTCCATTTTCTCTGTGGCTTCTTGTTGAAAAAGGAGTTCATGGCGTAGAGTTTCCTTTCCTCCATGTAGTTCATCAGGGTTGTCCCTCTTTCGTTTCGTACACCATATCCATATTTTCCTATTTTTGTTTCTTCGTCATTTAGTCTTTGTCCTAGCTTGACGTTGAAATCTCCCATCACAATTGTTAGTCGGGTCTTTTCTTCATCCAATGCTTTTGATATTTCTTCATATAATGTTTCAATGTCTTCATCTGAGTATGTACTGGTTGGTACGTATATCTGAATTAGTTTCAAAGTTGTTCTTTTAAATTTAATTATCATATATGCCACTCTATCTGATATTCCTTTGATAGTTTGTACATGTTTACCAATTCTTTTATCGATTATAAATCCTACTCCGTTTTTTGTATCGTCTGGGTTGCCCTTGGAGTACAGTATATTACCAGATATTAGTTGAATTATGTTTTCTCCTTATCGCTGTTAGCCCGATTATGTCCCATGATATCTTGGATATTTCCTCTTCTAGCTCATGTACCTTTATGTCGTCGCTCATTGATCTTATGTTGTATGTTCCAATATTCAATTTTGTCGAATATCTGCCTCCCCCAGAATCCTTGAGGCTGACCGTTTTCGCGGTGTGGTTCAGCCACTACAGATATAGGAGTATCTTTCAATGATATGCAATATAATGGACCAAAAGTACAAGAAGATTTGGTTTCTATATTGTTACGATTTAGACAGCACTATGTGGTAGTTGGTGGAGATGTCGCAAAGATGTATAGGATGATTTGGGTTGTTCCTGAGCAACGGTCCTTACAAAAAATAATTTGGAGAGCATCACCTGATGCAGATTTAAAGGAAGTTACAGTACAATGACCGCTACCATCCAGTAAATTCTACCACGTGGATTCCACACGGGACTACCGCTCGATCATTCTGGACTGAATTGCGACGTATTGGACTGCAAGATCAGCAATTATAAAATTATAAAAACACCATGTTAAAATCAATATTTTCAGTCTGATTTGTAGTTTAGTTTGATTTATAATTTAGTCTGATTTAAATTATTGTTGTTGCTACTTAAATCTTTGTAAGTCGAAAATAAAAGTTTTATTTGTGAAGTTCAGTTTTTAAAAAAGTGTTTTTCCCAAGAACATTCATAATTGGCGCAGAGTCAGTACGGAAGTGGAAGAGTCTTTATAGATCCTCGTCACTTTTAAGTGTTTGTCCACTGTTCCAAGAACCAGCCCCAGGGAAACCGTCTGCAGAGTTCACCCGAGGGAATTAGAAGTTAGAAGCCTTCAGGAGGAAAGAAATGCACATCGGCATCGTCTTTATCCTGTAAGCGATTTTTATTATTACTTAGAATTAAGAAGATTAAATTTTGAAAGAATTTTTATAAAATCAGACTCCTCTGAGTCCTTAGATTGAATCAGAGTTAGATTAGAAGATAAATTAAACAGAGATTTGAATATATTAACAGAAAGATTAAAATAATTTAAAAATATCTCCTCTAAGTCCTTAGATTGACTTTAGAGCCAGATTCAGAAACTTAAAAATTTAAAGACAAATTGAATAGCTTAATAAATACTATATTAATAAACACAGAGATTTAATAGATACAAAATAAGTAGATTAAGATTGATATATTTATATATATTCTCTATTGAAAATTACTATACTGATTTGACTATTGACTATACATCATATTAAATATTTTAAAATATGGCAGTTCCACAATTTGACGTTAAAAATTTATGCATTCTTCCAAATTTTGACGGAAATCCAAATGAATTACATGAATTTATCAAAGTTTCTACAATACTTCTCAACCATTATTATGATAGACTTAATGCAGCGAACATCCAAAACAAATTTTTGCTTCATGGTATTATGAGTAAATTAACAGGTAGAGCAAAAGAAGTTATATCTGTATATGGATGTGAAAATTGGGACGAAATAAAAAACGCATTAATTCAAAATTTTGGAGACCAGAGAGACGAAAATTCGCTTACAAGGGACCTAGTAAATTTAAGACAAGGCTCAACAGAATCTATTTTGCATTTTTACGAAAAGATCATGGGACTTTTAAGCTGTATTAATAATTACCTAGAATTACATACCATAAATGCCGATATTAAGAGGAGCAAACAAGAATTTTTCCGTCAACAAGCTCTTACAACATTCTTAGCAGGCCTACGAGAACCAATGGGCTCTGTTATCAGAGCAATGAGACCAGGAAGTTTAGCCACGGCAATACAATACGTACAGGAAGAAAATAATGTTCGATACCTTCAAAAAAATCAATTAAGTCAACCTTCAACATCAGGAAGAAGCGAAAATTATCAAGAACGCCGACCTCAGAGACAACAGATGCCTGTACCTATCCAGAAACCATTGTATCAACAGCCAAATTTTGCAGCTCCGCAATGGCAGCAACCAACGAGACAATTCTATCCGCAGAATCAGTTCCAGCAACCACACCGGCAACAAAACTTCAACCAATTTAGACAAAATTCGAACCCTCCAACGTTCAGGACCCAGAACCTGTCGAATGTATGGGCACCCAAAAATGGACAGTCAAAGCAGCCTAGACCAACACCTATGAGTGGAATATCAGAAACCACAACCAAAGGCCGTCAAAATTTCACACCAAATTACCGAGCACAGCCAAAATTCACCGTAGAAGAACTTTACAATATACAATGCCATGGAGATGAGCAAGAAGATAATTCCAACTACAATGATTACTACGAACCTGAATATGACCATTTCCCACAAGATACATACGAAAACCAACCAACCGAATATGAAGAAAACGTAAATTTTCGAGAGGACCCACCAGAAGCAATCGGAACGTAATTGAACTCCATTCATTTCCCGATAAGAAGGAGATACCCTACATTGAAATTTCTAAACCTTGTTTACGGCTTTTAATCGATACAGGATCCACAAAGTCATTTCTCAATCCAGAAATAGCTTCTTCATATTTTCCAAGTTACATAAAACATGAACCCTTTGTCGTCACGTCAATTTTCCAAAATTATTCCCAAAAATATTGTGCCGAAATTCCTTCATTTTCAGAATTTAATTCTGACAGCAAAATGAAATTTTATCTCTTTAAGTTCCACAAAACTTTTGATGGTCTTATTGGCCTCGACAATTTAAAACTCTTCGAAGCCCAATTAAACTTTCCCAAGTCGCTTCTAGTTACAAAAGATTCTACAATCCCAATTAAATATTACGAAACAAATAAAACACAATTTTATTCCATTCATTTGGAACCAAATTCTATTAGCCAAGTCAAAATTCCTGTCAAAGAAGAACACGGAACCATCATTATTCCAACCCAAAAAGTGCAAGGCGTCGTAGTACGAGAAGCCCTTACTAACGCCGAGAACCACCTCGCCTGGACCGAAATTGCCAACTTCACGTCAGACCCCATTCATCTTTCTCTTATGGAACCACTCGAAAGCAACAAAATAGACATTCAAGATTTCCATATATATTCCATGGAAACAACCTCCGGACCAGACTACAGACAAGATATCGACGACTTAATTAAAACCGAACACCTTAATGAAGAAGAAGAGGAACAAGTTCGTCAATTATGCCTAAAATTCTCCGATATATTTCACCAACCGGACATTCATCTCAGCTTCACTAACGAAGTTAAACATCACATCAGAACTAAGGATGAAGAGCCTGTATATACGAAATCGTACCGGTATCCGTATGTACACAAAGAAGAAGTAAAGAAACAAATCTCTTCAATGTTAGAGCAAGGGATAATTCGACCAAGTCAATCGCCATGGTCTTCGCCCATTTGGGTCGTGGCAAAGAAACCAGATTCATCCGGTAAAATAAAGTGGAGGATAGTGGTAGATTATAGAAAGGTCAACGAGAAGACAATTGATGACCGATACAGAATTCCTCACATTAGCGATATTTTGGACAAATTGGGAAGATGTCAGTATTTTACGACCCTCGACTTAGCGAGCGGATTTCACCAAATCGAGATGGCTGAAGAAGACATTCCCAAAACAGCATTTAATGTTGAAAATGGACACTACGAATACTTAAGAATGCCATTTGGACTTAAGAACGCTCCGTCCACGTTCCAACGTATGATGGACAACGTATTGAAAGGACTTCAAGGAGAAATATGCCTCGTCTATATGGATGACGTAATAGTTTATTCAACATAACTACAGGAACACATAGTAAATCTCTCAAAAGTATTTCAACAATTAAGAGAAGCCCGACTAAAAATCCAAGTCGACAAATGCGAATTCTTAAAAAAGCAAGTTAATTTTCTGGGACACGTAGTCACACAAGAAGGCATAAAACCGAATCCAGCAAAAATTGAAGCAATAGAAAAATATACGAAGAATGTTGCGTTTCGATTTAATTTGAGTCTCTTACCACTCCCTGACACGTGTTTCTGGGTCTACCCGTCATCAGAAGGAGTTTGTAAGAAGACTCAAACCAAATCAAAACGCACCGATTACTCTGGCAATTACATGACAATAACTACCAGAGTATGCAACTAGAGACCTCTAGTGAGGCAAGATGAAGATACGTCGATAGCAATAGAAAAATATCCAATACCGAAAACAGCAAAAGAAATAAGAGGATTTCTTGGACTACTGGGATATTACAGAAAGTTTATTCGAGACTTCGCAAAAATCACAAAACCTCTAACAAGATGCTTGAAAAAGGATGCAAAAATCGAACATACACCCGAATTCGTAGAATGCTTTGAAACGTGCAGGAAATTATTAATGAATGAACCGTTATTGCAATATCCAGATTTTTCCAAACCATTTAACCTCACAACAGATGCCAGCAATTTCGCTATTGGTGTAGTACTTTCCCAAGGACCAGTTGGTAGTGATAAACCAATTGCCTTTGCCTCCAGAACACTAAATGAAACCGAAACCAAATACTCCACAATAGAAAAGGAAATGTTAGCAATGGTGTGGGCAACTAAATATTTCCGACCCTACCTATTTGGAAGAAAATTTAAAATACTTTCAGATCATCGTCCTTTGCAATATCTATTTTCCCTAAAGGAACCCAACTCCAAACTAGTACGTTGGAGATTAAAATTAGAAGAATTTGACTACGAAGTAATTTACAAAAAAGGCAAAGCTAATACAAATGCGGACGCACTGTCTCGAATCGAAATACACACAAAAGAAACTAAGGACATCGATTCACAAATTAAGGAAGTCTTTGATGATTTAGTAGACATGGAAGACGATGGATGGTCAGCGACTAATAATCCAGATGCAGATCGAATAATCGACGAGATTGTAGAAGAAAAAGCAACAGAATTAATTCCAGAAAACATCATAGAAGATACTGTTAAAAACGAAGATCAAAACATCCCAGACGACACTGTTGAAAACGAAGATCAAAACATGGACGAAGACGGAAATGAAACAATACATACAGCAGTAGAAAACCCAGTTCTTGGTATACCTATTTCGGAAAAACCACTTAACTTCTATAATAACCAAATTATAGTCAAAATTGTCAACTACAATCCACGACCTCCAGCAATCATACAAACCTTTCCTAATAAAAGACGTTATCATATCCAGCTATCGAAAGATCAGTTAAAAGCTGATACCATAAAAGTTTTTAAGGAACACCTCAACCCGAAAAAGAAATATGCAATTTTATTTGAAACAGAAGAAGAAATTTTTGCAGAGATTTGCGAAATTATTAGGAAAACTTTTAAAAACAACGCATACGACTTAGTAAAATGTAATCTTTTATTGGAAGATGTTAACCTAGAAGAACAGCAAAAAGAAATTATAAAAAACTATCATGAAGGAACAACGAACCATAGAGGAATAGCTGAAACAGAAAGTCAAATAAGAAAACGATATTACTGGCCTAATATGAAGAAGGACATAGAAGATATCATAAACTTTTGCGATATATGTCAAGAAAATAAATACGACAGACTTCCTCCCAAACCGAAATTTATGGTTACCCCAACTCCCACTAAACCACTGGAAATAGTTCACATCGATTTATTTCAGGCTGATGGACAGAAATTTTTAACCATAATAGACGCATTTTCAAAGTATGGACAAGCCTACCCAATAAATGGAGGAAATGCAATCAACGTATTCAACGCCCTATTAATTTTTATAACACATCATGGACTCCCAACAATGATAGTAGCTGATAATGGTACTGAATTTAAAAATGGAGTAATACAAGAGTTTGTAGACTCTCACAAAATCTCAATCCACTATACGACACCAGAGAATCCGCAATCAAACGGGATGATTGAGAGATTTCATTCTACATTAATCGAACATCTTCGAATCTTAAGGAAGACCAAAGCAAAACTCTCGATAAAAGAACAAATGCTATACGCTATAATTGGGTACAATAATTCCATACATTCAGCAACGAAGTTAAGACCCATTGACATATTAAACGGACATATCGACGCAAAAGATCCCTTTGACGTTGACATACAAAAAGTAATACTGAACGATTATATTCAAAATCATAGAGAGATAACAAAGGAATTATACAAGGAAGTAAACCAACATATACAAGAGAATAAAAAATAAAGTCATAGAAAATAGAAACAAAACAAGACAAGACCCTATTACGTATAAACCCAGCACAAAAATCTATACACGAAAAACAGTTACCAGAAATAAATTACTTCCGCGATATTCCGCAAAACATATAAAAAGGAATAACAAAGTGACTGTAAATACATCAAAAGCTACAGTTCACAAGAAAAACATAAAACACCAACCTAAGTCAAAAACTAATTCTGAACCTTCCCCACAGGATCACCTTGACGATGGCAGAAGAAATGAAGATCAAGGACCTGAAAGACAATCCAGAAATAATTCCCCTCAACCTGGGACAAGCAAAGATTTATACTAGTACACACGATTTTATACATTTTTTAGACTAATACCAATAAAGGAAGAATTGGACATAATTGAAACCCAGTAAGATGCAGTAACCACAGCAATTCAAAATGGACTTAGCCATCCGTATTTTAGCAGTTTACAAAATTTCGACCAAGCTCTTATATACCAATTAAAATCAGCTCAAGAAAAATTCTCAACAAGTTACCACTATGGCAGACCAAGAAGAGGGCTAATTAATGGACTAGGAAGCAATATTTATCCTTAATTTTTCTGTCCTACATGATAATTTCTTTACTTATTATCTTCCGCAAAGATGCGAATTCAAAACCCCAATCCAGAGTCACATAAATTCAAGGACAATTAACCCGAAATTATGGAACCATAGCCATAACCGTTTTTGGATGACTCCTTTATATATCTTTATTACAATAATCTGCCTCTAAATATGTTACAGGTATAAAACAAATAACAAAAACCCAACTCCAGCCACGAAGCTCCAGAAGAGGCCAACCCAACAGTTCTGTTCGTCCCTCACAAAACTTCTTCAGGGGATGGAGTAGTTACAGTACAATGACCGCTACCATCCAGTAAATTCTACCACGTGGATTCCACACGGGACTACCGCTCGATCATTCTGGACTGAATTGCGACGTATTGGACTGCAAGATCAGCAATTATAAAATTATAAAAACACCATGTTAAAATCAATATTTTCAGTCTGATTTGTAGTTTAGTTTGATTTATAATTTAGTCTGATTTAAATTATTGTTGTTGCTACTTAAATCTTTGTAAGTCGAAAATAAAAGTTTTATTTGTGAAGTTCAGTTTTTAAAAAAGTGTTTTTCCCAAGAACATTCATAATTAGGAGTATACACTCAACATAGTCACATTAGAAAAAAGTCAGCACCTTACTTGGCAATAAGATGTTTAAAGGAGTTAGGAGTTCAGTGTGTAGAGAACAGACCTGAAGGTTCCCAAACAATTTTTAAAGATTTTTACGTGGATGACCTACTTACTGGTGCTGAATCAGCAGAGGAAGCAATAAGCTTGTGCAAGGAAGTGGATCAAGTTTTAAAATGTAGTGGTATGGAGTTCAGAAAATGGGTAACAAACAGTAAAGTGGTGCAGCTCGCATTGGCAAAATCAGAAGATGGTTCTGGTTCTGTTCAGATTGGAGAAAAGAACAAAAACAAGACACTGGGGTTGATGTGAGCATTTAAAGAAGACACATTGATGTTGGCAATAGATTTTTCAGTTAAAGACAATAGGCATACGAAACGATCCATATTATCAGAAGTTTCAAGGATTTTTGTTCCCTTAGAGTTGTGGTGGGATCCTCAGTGAGGTCAGAGCAAAATCCAGCAATCTTCTATCTAGGGGCGTGTTACCATCGAAGATTATTGGTGTACAATATTGGTGGAGTGGGCCTAAATGGTTAAAATTGGAAGAGTCAGAGTTGCCAAATTTGGATCATGAGGCACAATTGGAATTACCATACTTGAGGTATGTAGTAGTTTCGCACATAGCTACTGAAGAAAACCCAAAACTATTTCATTTTGAAAAAATCAGTTGTTTAAATAGGTTAAGGAGAGCTGTGGTATATAGTTTTAGATGTTAAAAAGATCAGATCAAGAGATTTCGATGCAACCAGTTCACTATCTCCTTTGGAATTGAGCAAGCTATGGATGCGTTGGTATCATAGAAAGACATTTTTGGAGTGGATATGATGGCACAGAAAAACCCTGGAAGAAACATCTTCATTAATGGATAAAGCAGGATGTCTCAGGGTGGGGGTGGGGGGGGGTAGATTAAACTTAACAAACCTACCTTATTCACAAAAACACCCTCGGCTATTAAGTGCTAAACACAGATTTACCATATTGTTAAGAGGTTGCTGCATTGTGACCCGCAGCAATTGTTAAGTACTATCAGAGAGAATTTTTTGGTATTGGGAGGACAAAACTTAACACGGAAAGTGTATTGCAATTGTGTTGGATGTTTCTGATGCAAACCTATTCCTTTGGAGCAAATTATGCAACTTTTACCGAAGGACGGAGTAGAAGTAAATCCTCCATTTTATGTAACGTGAACGGATTATGCAGGTCCTTTTCCAATGAGAACAAAACGTGGTCGTTGTTCAAAAATAATTAAATGTTGTATTTGTCTTTTTGTGTTTTTCAACGAAAGCACTTCATTTAGAGGTGGTATCAGACTTAACCAGCCAAGCCTGGATAGCATGTATTCGAAGGTTTGTCGTACGACGGGGCAAACCACTTAAAATTTATTAAGATAATGGGTCAAATTATATTGGGGCTAATACTGAATTAAAAGAATTTCAAAACTTTTTGGAACAGGAATCACAAACAATTAGTAATACGTTAGATAAAGAGGAAATTCAATGGTAATTTATTCCGGCACGGGCTCCAAATTTTGGGGGGTTTATGGGAAGCGCCGTGAAATCATGTAAACATCATTTACGGAGAATTGTGGTTAACTCTCCTCTTACATACGAGGAATTTAGTATTCTTCTTGCACAGGTTGAAGCGGTTCTAAACTCCCGTCCTTTGGCCCCTCTTTCCTCTAGTCCTGACGATCTTGAGGTATTAACACCTTACCATTTCCTTATTGGACGCAAACCCACTGCAGCTCCTGATCCCAGTCTTAAGGAGATACCAGTGAATCATCTGTCTCGTTGGCAACATGTACAGATGCTTCATCAACATTTTTGGAGTAGATGATCGAATGAGTACCTTGCTGAATTGCAACAAAGGCACAAATGGATAAAGAATTCCAGTAATTTTCAAACTGGACAATTGGTTATCATAAAGGAAGACAATCTGCCTCCATCCCAGTGGCGACTAGGAAGAGTAAAGGAACTGTTCTGTGGTCCAGACAGAAATGTGCGAGTGGTCTTGGTCAAAACTCAACTGGTAGAATACAAACGTTCTATTTCAAAACAGTTTTATATCACACTATCTACAATTTTATATTTTTCAGTTTTTACATGTTTAAGTTTTATGTTGAAATTGTTATTTCAATGTGGAGAGAATGTTTAGGACTTTTCATTTTGTATAATCAAGTGAGCATCGGATAGATACACTTATACGATGCCGGTGTAAGTCAGATCTATTTCAGGGACGCGACCCTGCTCACGCAAGCCATGGCTATCCCTCAAAACCAAATAGGGGAGGTCATGTCCTGATCCAAGTTTCCTACCAAACACCCAAAAATCCTTCCCGATTATCCAACCCACAGGAGTAAACCTATTGCGTCAGAAAAATCATTGGGGAAGGCAACGGGAAACCACCCCAACTATTTCTCCCGAGTTAACATGGCTCAATACAATCGTAACGGAAGTATTACCGATCATGGATCACGGAAACCAAGATCCGGCAGGGAAGGGCGCGCACCAGACTGTAGGGCCTCCCCGGTCGTCATCACACGAAATCCCTACAATTTTAGAAGTACGACAACTTTAAAAATGTCTAGCAGTACAATCAGATTAGGTAACTGGAACGTTAAAAGCCTCTATGCAGCAGGCAAGCTCAGTAACTTAGTTCAAGAGGTTAAACGTTTAAAAATTGATATAATGGGCATCAGTGAGCTCCGGTGGCCTGGAATGGGAATATGTGAACAAGATGAAGGCACACTATACTATTCTGGAAGTGTAGAAGATGACACACATCATAGGAATGGAGTTGGCTTATTTATAACGTCTAAACTTAAGAAATATGTGAAAAATTTTATACCAGTGAACGATAGACTAGCAATACTCCAATTAAATAGCAAACCATTTAATGTCAATGTTATCCAGATATATGCCCCTACTGCAGAAAAGAAATATGATAATGATGTCGAATCATTCTATAGCCAATTAAAACAGACACTTAAAAATCTAAAAAGTAACGAAGTCACATATATTATTGGAGATTTTAACGCAAAAATTGGCCAAGGCCGAAGATCTGACCTGGTAGGTGAATGGACTAGGGGAGAGCAATGAAAGGGGCGATAGATTATACCAGTTCTGTCAAGAACATGACATGATAATCGCAAATACATGGTTCAAATTACACAAAAGAAGGTTATACACATGGAAGGGACCAGGAGATAATTCACTACATATGATAAGAAATCAGATAGACTATATTCTGGTAGACAAGAGATTTAAGAATGGCGTCACCAGAGTAACGACATATCCTGGTGCATATATCGGTTCAGACCATAACCCTGTAATAACTAACATCAAAGTGCAGCTCAAAAAAGTCCAAGAAAGCCCCAAAACACCAAAATTAAATATCTCAATATCCAACAAAACGCTAATAGAAAATGACTTAAACAATGAGCTAAAGAAATCAATAAATGAAAACAACACAGAAATATGGAACACATTTAAAAATCTTACCTTGAAAGTAATAGAAAAATATTCAACAACCTTACACATTCACAAAAAACAACAATGGATGACTGATGAAATCCTGGAATTAATGGAGCAGAGAAGGAAACTAAAAGGTAACAAGACAGAATATAAAGAAAAACAGAAACTAATTAAACAAAAAATAAAGGTGGCTAAAGAAAAATGGATGGAGGATAATTGCAAGGAATTAGAAAAGTTGAATGAAAAACATGATACGTTTAATATGTTTAAAAAAATTAGAGAAGTAGCTGGTCTTTATCATAAGAAAACTCCACATACTATAACCGATTCGTCGGGAAAAATGATAATAGACGAACACGAAATTCGAACAACCTGGTGTAATTATATAAGTGAACTGTATAATGATGATAGACCCGAAGAACCGGAGACTTTAGTTGAAGGACCAGAAATACTAAAATCAGAAATACTGCATGCTATAAAGTTAGCAAAGAACAAGAAAGCCGTTGGCCCTGATAAAATACCGACAGAGATGTTAAAGCTTATAAATGAGAACATTGGAATACTGGTCAAACTTTTCAATGATGTTTATTCGACTGGTGATATCCCTGAAGATTGGTTAAAGTCTGAATTCATAACACTACCAAAAAAACAACGTCTGAAAAACTGTAGCGATTATAGAATGATAAGCCTTATGAGCCACACTTTGAAAATATTTCTACGCATCATCCACAGTAGAATCAGAGATAAATGTGAAGAAGATCAGGATGAAACACAATTTGGCTTCAGAAATGGACTGGGAACTCGGGACGCCCTCTTTGCACTAAATGTATTACTGCAGAAATGTCGAGATCAAAGGAAAGACGTCTTTGCTGTATTTATTGACTATGAAAAGGCCTTTGATCGAGTACAGCATCACAAATTAATTACAATATTAAAAGATAAAGGAGTTGATAGTCAAGACATACGATTCATAGAAAAGTTATACTGGCGTCAAACAGCGACAGCTTGCATAAACGGAAAATCAACAGAAATATGTAAAATACAAAGAGGTGTCAGACAGGGTTGTATACTATCCTCACTGTTATTTAATTTATATTCAGATAGAATTTTTAAAGAAGCGCTGCATAATTTGGAATGGGGCGTGAAGGTTAATGGAATTCTGATAAATACAATCAGATATGCAGACGATACAGTTATTTTAAGTGATGACATGAATGGATTACAATGCCTTTTAAATGCCATTGATACAGTGGGAAGAGAGTTTGGCCTAAACATAAACTGTTCAAAAACAAAACACATGGTGTGTAGCCGTTTAGCACATCAAGATGCACGATTATATGTTGATGGTCATATAATTCAAAGAGTGTCCAGTTTTAAATATCTTGGTTGCCATATTACTGAACAACTAGATCCAGATCAAGAGATAAAATGTAGAATCGAGATAGGCCACACGACATTTTAAAAAATGAGGTCCTTCTTCTGTAATGATAACTTGCAACTTCAACTTCAAAAGCGTATGGTTAAATGCTACATTTGGTCAGTCCTCTTATACGGTGTCGAAGCATGGACATTAAAAATATCCACCATTAATCGTCTGGAGGCCTTTGAAATGTGGCTGCACAGATGTATACTAAAAATCCCATGGACGGCTATGCTGACAAATGTGGCAGTCCTTGAGAGAGCAAATGCTGCTCGCGAGCTGCTTGATAACATTAAATGTAGAAAGATGGCCTATTTTGTACACGTAGTAAGGGGAGACCGATATATTTTTTAACTTATTATGATGGGTAAAATCGAATGACACAGAGGAATTGGTAGAAAGCAGGCCTCTTGGTTGAAGAATATCAGAGAGTGGACAGGAATAAAGAAAGCTGAGCAACTCTTTAGAGTAGCTCGAGTCAGAGAGTTTCGCCATGTTAATCGCCAACGTCAAGGGGACTTGATGGGGCACGTTAAGAAGATAATCAAGGATTTTTAGGTCAGTCTGGCAAGACTCGCCCGAGTGGGAGATGTACAAGGGGAGTAAATTTGTTTAGTTTTAATAAAAAGTTGGAAATATCTGTTGGTAATATTAATGTTGGCATTAGAATAACCCGTGAATAAAAGTTGGAAGTTTCTGAGCGGAATCAATAACATAAGGAGCCTAAGCAATATCTACTTTATCCTTGTTCCCTTAGGTACATATATTGATGCTATCCTGCTTAAGATTCAAACATTTTTAGTTTTTCCACACATACAATACTTTCCTCACAATGTCTAAACATAATCTTAAGGGTATACCATACTTCAACCCCAACATATTGATGTTTACTACCGTATAAGCAACAATAATTAAATTTTTTAAGAATTTCTCAACATTGCATTGACACTGCTTTGTTCATGCATCCGTTCAAAAACTGTCATGTTAATTAGTTGCCATCTACAACCAATTCAGAGGGAAAGTAACAACTCCTATTGGGAGTTCTACGTTGCCATGCAGGATATCTGTTAAAACATCACATCTTTTCAAACAAATATGCAAAATATAATAAATTTTGTAACTTTTTAAAAGTGGCTTGTCTCATGTATACCTGGTAAGTAATTAACCACATTGCTTTTTCAACCTTAGTCAAAATTTTACCTTTACATTTGCATTCACCAAAGTAGTAATACTTATTCTCATTAATAATACACTGAAGGTGGACTTTCTAGTCCAAAAACGTTCTATGATGTAACCCGAAAGGGTCATTTTAATTATATACCGTTTATAAAGGATTTTTAAATAAAACTTTTGTGATGCATGGTATACAGCCCCAAATACAGGAATTTCATTTTTCATGTGGATTTTAACCAAAAAGA
Organism: Diabrotica balteata; assembly: GCA_918026665.1. Lineage (NCBI taxonomy): Eukaryota > Metazoa > Arthropoda > Insecta > Coleoptera > Chrysomelidae > Diabrotica > Diabrotica balteata. The sequence continues at coordinate 89,637,147 of OU898279.1, read as the reverse complement.
TGTTTTTTGACATGTGGCATATTCCAATTCATTTATTCATTTAACCCGAAAGGGTCATTTTAATTATATACCTTTTATAAAAGATTTTTAAATAAAACTTTTGTGATGCATGGTATACAGCCCCAACTACAGGAATTTCATTTTTCATGTGGATTTTAACCAAAAAGATGTTTTTTGACAATTCATTTATTAAAGGGAATGGTTTAAAAACAACAACTATTCTGTTTAAATTATTTTATTAGGTACATTACAATATAACATATATGTTGCTATAGTATTTCATACATCATACGCATGTAAATCATTAACAATAAAAAAATGACAATTCTAAACTACGTTTTGAAAAAACTGCACAATCACCTATCAGGTAAATATTTCCCAGTTTATATGTACACCGCATGTAAATTACCAAGCCACGGCTATAGCTTCCATGTATTTCAATTAAAATAAAATTACTTTCATATCAATTTTTACTTGACTAACTTGCCCATATAACTTTTTGACAATGAAGTTCTTGAGACAAATGGTACTAAAAAGATTACAATGGAAATTTTTTATTTTAATTAGAAATAAGGGGTATTTAGCGGTGAGCTGTTAATCATTTACATGCGACACCCATTTAATGCAGACAAATAAAAATATATGCCATATTTATAAGTATTAGAATAAAATTTGTGCCTCAAGCAGTTATTGCTACTTTTTTAAAAAGCAGCAATATTTGCTTCACAGAAATCTAGACAGCTTGAGATAAATAAAAATGCTACATCAATGCTTAAAATTGTGCCCTGAAAAATTCAAATTATACAGGCAATGATTTAACAGATTTTTCAATTATATATTTATTTTGTCTGTGGTATTTTCCTATTAATATAAAAACATTCAGGCACGACCCAGAGCGGTTCTAACCTTAGAATTTCAATAATAAAAAAAGGAAATTCCAGATTAGGGGATTAATGATATAGAAGAAAAGCCAAATCACAAATCAGTCTGCTGCACACTTTCTTCCTTGAGGAATAGGAATCAGTAATCAACAATAACGATCCTGATAAATAAATAGTATGCATTCACAAAAGTCCTGGTAAAAGATAAATGCATTTTTCTTTGGTATGATTACATTAGTCTTTATAGTAACTTTATAGTTACTTTTATAAAAATTAGAATTAGAATTTATAGATACAATAAGTAATGTACTTGTTATCAATGAAAATGTAATGAATCAAGGGAAAACATCAATCATGTATTGATGATATGTTAAAGCTTATCTTGACTATAGGTGGCAGTCAACAGAGAACATTTAGTTGAACCAGTAATGTTGAGTATGTAGGAACATCCACTATTCTATTTCTAAGACCGTTACAATGTTAATTAAATTTTTTTCAAAAATGTACAAGGAAAAAGTATACAACACAGTGCATCAAATGAAACTGCCAACAATTTTGAGCCCTTAATACTTGGATGGATGTATTTCCAATTAAGAATTATTTTATAAATTGCCAACAGTGACATAAGGTATTTGTGATTTTCTAGCTTATCTTAATGAACCCTACTCCAAAGTCTTCCAACGCACACAATTGTTTGTTCTCATATTCACTAACTTTCACACTCGAATAAATAATTTAAAATTATACACTTAGTTTTAATGGCAATATGCCCCGCGATACGGTATGAAATTTTATAAAAAGACGTTGAAAATATCACGGGAGATACACCGTATTATGCTTGTGCAATCAAAATAAAAAAAATAAGTGAAATTTAGCTTTTTAAAAAAATGTTCATACCACTTACATTCAAGCAGAAGCTATATAGTCATGTGGGGGATGATAAAACCTTAAAGATTTCTAAAAAACAAGACGAAAAAACATCATCAGAGGAACATATATGTACAGAACTGCGATGTCATAGAAAAAACACTGAGGTAAATAAAAAAGTGTTGATAAAAAAAGTATTAGCAAAATGGAACACTGTTCTTTCCAAAAATTTTATAGGCAGTATCTCAAACAATTTGATTCATAACCTGCCTGTTGTTCAATCAAAGGAACCACGCCACAATCCACTCTATCATTGGTCTTTTTTGTTTGTTTGTGACGCTAAGTTGAGATTATGGCACACTTTCAACATTTGGTTAAAATTTGTAAGACTAGTTTTATCATATCTGCTATTTTTTTGTTCAGAAGCAGATTTTTTTGTTCTTCGCCAAAGGAAGTTTTTACGCAGCTGGCCCTTTATTTTATTAAAAGAGAGTGATTTGAGAGACTGGCTCAACTGGATAAAAACAGTTCAGGATAAAGTACGGTATTTGTTTTAACTAGCTTGGTCATATGTTTGTACTTGGAACTAACCAAAATGAAAAACGGTACGCTATTTGGCGTACGCACTGAACAACCAATATCCTCTTATTTCTCACCTACATCATCAAATCAACAGAAACAATACTGATTTATTAACTTAAATGATATTAAATACTATACACAACATACATGGGCCAGCGCCAAAAATTTGTAGAATTGTCACAAAAAATAACGACTTAAAAATTAAAGAAAATACATCACAAAGCTAGACACATTTATGCTATATAACAGAAATAAGATAATAAAAAAGCAAAGAATATTGAAAAAATAGAACTATATATAGTACACTTAAAATAAAAAAGTTTCGATTTGAATAAATGCAATGTAAACAGATATTGTGATGCAGGTGAGAAATTTAACGTTTTTTGGCATCACTATCTTAATTCCAAATGCGTAGGAAACTGTCCCACGAACCTGTCCCCACTGCCATTCCATTATCTGTAACTCCTAAACAACTAACGCGATTATCGTGACCAGCTAATATACCTGAAACAAAAAAAAAATCAATCATCAAATTGAGCAAAATTGACTGTGACAAAAAAACTTTTGAATAAGAAAATGTGAAAATACTAAATTGAGTCATCAATTAATATTTGTATTAAGTTTCAACTAATATTTGTATCAAATTCAATTTTTAAATTTCTAACGATATAAATAAGTTACCAGTAATAGTAAGCTACATAGTATAAAGTTTTAAAAACATGTCAAGGTAAGGTTCATTCAATCACTGCATATTTTTTAGTATTATATGAATGTATTGTTAATTTATGACTGCGCTATTGAAATTATCTTTGATAGTTTAGCACATTCAAATATTTCTATACCTCGTTTTTAAACTAGGATAAGTAATTCAAATTTACCGCGTCATAATGATTGTTTAAATTGAGCAGTTTGGATGCAAAAATGGACATTTTCCATTTTTATTCCTTGTTCTCTAGTTTACGTTTTATCCTTATCTTAAAATTTATAACAAGCCTTATCTTACAATTTATAACAAGGCAATTTTAATTGTTTTTAAAAATTGACAGAAGAAAAACAAATCTAAAATATATTAAAAAGAAAAGTTGTAAATTGTTTTTTTTTGTTTACTCAAAATTACATAAAGTGGAAATGTCCAGTTTTAAATCTAGACCCCTCAATTGGTCCAACAGCAGACAAGTTTACTTCACTAAATTATGAAATTTTGCCACTATTAACATTTAAAATTCATAGGCTAATTAAATTTATATTGGTGACTTTATATAGTCTGATGAAGCAAAGTTGAGCCAAAATGGATTATTTAATCGACTTAATTCCCTTTTTAGTCTAAGGATAATCCACATGTTAGTAGAGAACATTATTTCCAAAATAGTTGGAGTTTTAATGTTTTATCTACAATAAAAGACGATAAAGTTTTAGCATTAAAATTTTATGATATAAATTTAATAAATGGTGATAGATATTGTCACCTTTTAGAAGCAGTTATACGATCGGCGTTAAATCTTCAAGAAATGGAGAGGCAGCTTCAGATTGGTATGAGTGATTTTTATTTTTAGCGATTAAAGGCGATTTTTATTTTTAGCCTTTTAATTAAACTTTTTGTTTGAAATTGGTTGTATTGTATAATTTAAATAAACAGTTGCTATTGAAAATGAAGACAATTTATCCAAACAAGTCATCTTCTGAAAGCATACCACCATAACAGAGGTTGAGTAGTTTATGTTTATTCACAAACTAATTATTACATAATCTTCGTAGGTACATCAGTAGAAGAAATATTTGAAAATTTAATTATTATGCATAATAGGGAACTTGCATAAAATTTTAAATTCGAAAAAAATGCCTTAAATCATAACAAAACATAATTTAAAATATATATCAAACAAAAAAAAGTTGTTTTTGTCTTTAGTTTGGCCCCTAAAAACGATTAAAATCGAGAGAAAATTCAAATTATAGCAGCCAGTCCAAAACGCGGCCTCATTGGTCGTGACGTCATATAGTCAGAATGTTCAAAGATTGGCACTATTAATTCATTACGTTTAACATTCGTTTACTTGTTATAGTAATTTTATGGTGTATTTCAGTCTTATAAATCTTTAGATAGTTGCTGTGAACTATATATTTAATAATATTTGAGTGTTTTTGTTCAGATATATTTTTTAAAATGACCGAAGAGGGTTTTTTCCAAAGGCCAGTCTGATAACTTGCCCATTGTAAATATGTTTATGGTAGCCACATATTTTCAAAACGGTGAAAATTTTTCCCTGGGAGAAGTTCGGGAGTTAAAGCAGATAAGTAAGTAGCATACTCCTATTACATTAATTTTATTGTGATTATTATTCTCATAATAAGTATTTAATGATAAAACTTAGTACTTTATATTAAGTAGGGTCAATATTATATGTTTATGCTATTGTACTGAAATTTAATCCAATTAACTTATTCATCGTTTGCATTTAGATCTGGCAGAGAATCATATGGAGATGCAGCTGTAGGATGGGTTCAAGTAAAAAGAAATAACATGATCTGTATTGTAAGGGCAAAAATAACACCTGAACATAATGTTAAGAAAAAACAGTATGCTGTAAGTTGTGAAATTAATGAAGAAACCTAGGAAGTACTTGATCTAAAGTGATCTTCACATACATGAAGAGCTTGAGCAGTAACTGAAATATCCCTTCGACAGGCACGTAACCAGTTTAAACGCCGTTTTTTATCGACTGGTAATCTAATAAATATTTTGTTGGGGGTTTTAATGGTTGTACTTTTACACAATGGTACTAAACAACACTTGTAGTATTTACTTTTACTTTCCATAGTAAAAACACACACAATTCAACACTCTCTCTTCAAAAACTGTATTAAACACCAATATAAACAAAATAGTTTATACTTTTATACGAGACAGGAGACCTGACATACAGAAAATACTACCAAGTGACGTCACAAGGGTTCGCGCGCTTTTTCGATCGTTTGAAATGATTTTTATACACGGAAGATTTTAAATTTGTATTGCTAAGTCATTATGAGTTTTTGTTATTGTTTGTTTATTTTGTTATTGTTGTTATTGTTTGTAAATAAATTATAGAATTTAACATCATCGTATTTAATGCCAATATTTGTGCTTATTTAAATTGCTTGATCATTATAATTTTTATTATTTATGCCAAAACATTTTGTAAAAACAAGAATACATATTTTTCGTGTTTTTTTTTGGTTAGTTTTATTGTATTAGTGAAAGATATATTTTGATGTTAATGTAGTTATATGTATTATCTATGTAGAATTTATTTGAAATTTTATGTAATGCATTTTGGCTTTGGAGACTTCAATGCCAAGGTTGGCACTGACAACACCAACCTAGGACACGTTATCGGAAAGCATGGCACTGGCCAGAGAAACAACAACGGCGAACGCTTCATTGAATTATGTGGTAACCATGACCTAATCATTGGAGGGACTTTGTTCCCACACAAAACAATCCACAAGGTATCATGGAAATCGCCAGATAACCGCACCTACAATCAAATCGACCACGTTGCAATCAGTAAGCAATGGAGAACATCTCTCTTAGATGTCAGATCATGGAGAGGCGCAGATGCGGCCAGTGATCACTACCTGATGATGGCCGAAATTAGATTCAAAATAGCTAGGAATAGAAAAGAACTGAACAAACCTATTCGAAAAAAGTTCAACATTGAGAAACTACAAAATAACGAGACGAAAGTAGAATTCGCACGACAGCTGAGATCCAAAATCGACGAAAGACAGGACAAAAATTGGGAAACGATTAGCAAAGCCCTTGTGGAAACAAGTGAAAACGTGCTGGGCCTAAAGAAAGACGTAAAGAAAGAGTGGATTACGAGAGAAACGTGGAACAAAATAGAACGTCGCAAACACATTAATCTAGAATTACTAAATTCCAAGACAGCAGCAGAGAAGAACCGACTTAGAGAAAGTTATAGAGAAGCGAATAAAGCTGTCAAGAAGGCAGCAAAGAAAGACAAAAGAAAGTGGGCAGAAAATCTTGCCGAAGAAGCGCGAGTCGCCGATGAACATCAAAACATGAGACAATTATATAATATCACTAAACAACTAGCCAATAAAAGATATACTACCCACCAACCAATTGTAAAAAGTGCTACAGGTGAAGATATTACAACGCCACAGGAACAAGTCAAAAGATGGCATGAATATTTTAGCGAATCTCTAAGTGCAGTCCCAACACCACCAGAAGACGCAGAAAACCTAATACCCAATATCCAACTGAGAATTAACACCAACGAACCAACAACGCAAGAAATAGAAATGGCCATAGAAAAACTGAAAGCACACAAAGCAGCCGGCCCTGACAATATTCCACCAGAGTTGTTAAAAGCTTGCCCAGGTACAGTGGCAGAGCTAATCCAACCACTCTTGAAAAGGGCTTGGAGAGAGGAAAAGTTCCCCAAAGAATGGAAAACGGGATTAATAATAAAGATACCAAAAAAGGGTGACAGAAGATATTGCGAAAACTGGAGAGGAATCACACTTCTGAATACTATAAATAAATTAACAGCAATAATTATAAACAACCGACTAACAAAGAGTGTAGAACCAATGTTGAGGAAGGAACAAGCCGGTTTCAGACCAAACAGATCATGCGTGGACCAAATTAACACACTAAGAATAATTGTAGAACAGTCACAGGAATTCAACTCTCCTCTCTTTGTGTGCTTTGTGGACTTCAAGAGAGCTTTTGACACGCTCACACACACGGCCATATGGAAAGCACTGCAGGAAATAGGAATACCAGAAAAAATAGTAAATCTCATCAAAGAACTCTACAGTGACACAGAAAGCAAAATCCTACACAACGGCATAACATCTGACCCAATAGCTATGCTAAACGGAGTAAAGCAGGGCTGTGTTTTATCCCCTATACTATTTAACATTGTACTGGACTCCGTACTAACAAAGGTAAACTCTAATAGAGGAATTTACTGGGGATTAACAAACAGACTGGAAGACCTAGATTACGCTGATGATATAATATGCCTCCTAGCACATACAAAACAGGACATGCAACTCCAAGTAAACAAAGTACAAGAAGAATCAAAGAAGGTTGGTCTAGAAATAAACACCAACAAAACCAAAGAAATGCGATTTGGTACCAGAAACAACCAACCTATTATTATCAACGACCAGAAAATTGAGAGAGTAGCGGAATTTGTATATCTGGGCAGCATAATTGACTGTAATGGGAGTACAGAGCGTGATGTACATGAAAGAATAAATAAGGCTCGCAACGCCTACAACATGCTTAACAACATATGGAAATCCAGGATTTACCCAACGAAAACGAAACTAAAAATCTTCAACACAAACGTAAAAGCTGTATTACTGTATGGCTGCGAAACGTGGAAGATATCAGCACCCATAGTACACCAATTACAAGTTTTCATTAATAGAGCGTTACGAAAAATCCTTTGTATATTTTGGCCTAACCGAATCTCCAATGAAAATTTATGGAACCAAAGCAACCAAGAAAATGTCATAAAGCAAATAAGGCGAAGAAAATGGAGATGGCTGGGCCACACACTCCGTAGACCGCCAAATGACATTGCCAGGACAGCACTGGATTGGAATCCCCAAGGCCGACGGAAAGTAGGCAGACCTAAGGGAACTTGGAGAAGGACAGTACTGGACGAAGGGAGAACAATGGGAAAATCCTGGCTTGAAATCAAAGCACTAGCCAGAAATAGAGTTCGCTGGAGACACTTTGTGGAAGCCCTATGTTCCTCTTAGGAATCTTGGGACTATATATATATATTTTGGCTTACATTAATATTAATATAATTTCCTTACCTGCTCTTTCTGTTTTCATAGAATCCCACACATTACAATTGAAATCATCATATCCAGCTAGAAGTAATCTACCAGATTTGCTAAATGCGACGCTAGTTATGCCGCAAATGATGTTATCATGGCTATACATAGCCAACTCTTGGTCCGCCCTAATGTCGAACAGTCTGCATGTAGCATCGTCGCTACCTGTGGCAAAGGCGAAACCATTGGGGAAGAACGTAACTGCGTTAATGTCTGACTCGTGACCAGGGAATGTCTGTTTGCACAAACCTTCTCGAATATCCCAAAGTTTTGCAGAAGCGTCACATGCCCCTAAAAATAAAATATACTGTGATTATGATCAAACATTTAACCTACATTTTTTGTAAATTATTGAGATATAAAAAATTTTGCTTGCTACAGTATTTTACATTAAAAAAATATTACATTAATGTGTTTCCTTAAATGTATGATGTCTTTATTAAATTAGAAGAACGTGTAAAAAACTTATTTTTTAATATCAAAAACTTTTTTTAAACAAGTTGGTTTTTGATCCTAAGAAGTTATAGAAATTTGCAAGGCTTTTTAAAGGTTTGCTCAAAGATACTAAGTGTTACTCATCAGTATTCTGCGAATTAATGTGACATACAATTATCCACAACATTAATTGTTACTTTTGCCACTTTTGTTCACATTAATTTGCACAACACAGCTTATATGCCTTGTTCTGAAGTCTACAAGATGTATTTTTATAACGTTCATATAAATCAGTCACAAAAATAACATTTATTTTGTTGTAATTATAACTGTCTATACCCTAAGGTAAATAACCTTCAGATTCCCAATATCCCCATCAATAACAATGTTGGCACAAATTATAATGTCTCTGAAATCACTCTCTTGATATTTTTGATTTTTCTGAAATCACCCTCATTGATATTTTTGATTGCATAAGTTCTTTTCTAAATAATATTACTTCTAGACCTGATGATTGTTGTATATATTGTGGTCGGCAACCAACACAACAATGTTGTTCTCAATTTTCTTTTAAAAACGTGTGTTTGCACTGTTACAATGGCATTACATACTTTACTTAATATCTCATTAGTCATCTTTATTTTCTGATGTTTGGAAGGAGAGTTTTGTTGTATCGATATTCAAATGTGGTCAGAAAGAAAAAAATGAAAGTTATCTAAGTATGTATATGCATTCAGTCTGCAATACCTAAACATTGTTCAATAGTTTGATAGCTAAACAGGTATCTTGGCTGTGCAATGGGCTTATCTCAGAGTATCAGTAAAGTTTTTGTACAAAAAAAGCTACAGCTACTTATTTAGTTTAATATCAGTCTGAGCTTATGAAGCAAATCGAGGATCAAAAAAAGCTTTTGATAGTGTTGATCATCAAATTCTTCTTGTAAAATGTTGGATTTCATGTCAAGTTTGTTGAATAGATCGAAAATTTGTTGTCAGGTTGTAGTAAAATAGTTAAGTTTAATAAAGTATTTCTTAATATTAAGTATTTAGGACAATGTTTTTGTTGATAAGTATCAACATCTTAGAACCTGATTGTTGTACTTTTGCTATTTCGAATTTAAACTATTTTCAAAGGTCTACTGTATACTCCAATATACATTTTCTGCATACTAGTTACAGGTATGCTTTTTAAAATTAAGACAATTAAATTTATTATTTAATAAAAAGTGTACTTATTATCTTTTAAAATAGAGAGAAAACCTATTGATATCTAAAGTACCTGAGAGAAATCAGTTTACTTACCTGATACAAATGTACGCATGTCAGGTGACAAAGAAAGAGACATTACATCTCCTGTGTGTCCTAAGAAAGAAGCAACTTGCTGCCCAGTCTCAATATCCCATAGGGCACAAGACATATCTCCTGAACTAGTCACAATTTGGTTGTCATCGAGGAAACGACAGCAAGATAGATAACCAGTATGACCAGGTAATTCTCGGCTTACCCGAACATTGCCTTCTCTAGTCTTTAGGCTATAGATAGAGCATATATTATCTAAACCTCCACAGGCAACAAAATTTCCAGATGGTGCATAAGCACATGTCATCACCCATGATGATCTGAGAGGGATTGCATGTACCTAAAAAATGATTACTAGTAAAATTTAAAATGAAACAAAAATCTTTTATACAAATCTACTTTTTTATCCACTAAAAAATTTTCGAGGGCGATTGCATGTGTCTATAAAAAATATTACTAATTAATTTAAAAAAATTAGAATATACAAATTTACAAGAATTTAAATTAAAAGTTCTTGCAACCATAATATTATTATAAAACAAGTGTTTATCAAATTAAAAAAAAAATTGTTATTTATATACTTGTTATTGACCTCTTTCTACTTTAAAAATAAATGTATTGAGCAGGTGAATGAAGCATGAAGATGAATGAAGCAGGTTTGATCAGTCAATTGTTGACAAATGAAATAAGTCAACTACCTCATTAGTTTATTAGAAAATGTTTAGCTTTTTTATGTTTTAAAAGCATCCCCAGTTCTAAAACAATTTGCAGCTTTTTCCGATGTTGTGAAAACTATAAGATTATTTAATATAAAAACAGAACAAACTCAAAGAGAAAAAAACTTACTATTCATGAATTTAATTGTCAGGTGATTTTATTGTCACAGATGGCTTTATTAGGCTATGTTGTTTGAACCCTTGCATGGCCATTTTCAATAAGTAATTAAAGTGCTCATTGAAAATGACACATAGCCACAACATTTAAGAAATAATTAAGTGTTTTATTTATAACATACCAACAAACCCAGGAGTTTGTTGTTTCTATTTAAAGATTCGCGGTTAGGAAATAACATGACCTCTCCACTGTCCCCAGTAGCAGTAGTGCAGTGACTTGTGTATAGACCTATCTGAGGTACAACTGATCTATCCGAGGGATCAAAAATGGCAGTGGGCTTTTAGAAATGCAACCTTCCACTATTTCAACTAGAATAGAAATTATCTGGTTGACAATACACAAGATCAAGTATGAGGCAAAACTCACAAAACCTGAATTATTACAAATTGCGAAAATGAACAGAAAAGAGAATGTGTATATAATTGATGAGCTACTAAGAGAACATGTCCATGCAGTGTTGAGACTACTTTCTTATCACTGCGAATTCAACGCTATTGAATTAATTTGGACAAACTGCAAGTCATATTACAATAAGTATATTGGTAGAGATAAACAATCTGGTAGTGCTGTTAAAAATGTGTGGAAAGAGGCACTAAACCAATGTGACACAAAAAATTGAGAAAAATGTGTGAAACATATCCATGAAAAAAATATGGTTGACATTAACATTTAGTCAATCATAATAGACACTAGTAATATGAATGGCTCAGATTCTGACAGTGAAGAAATCTTAAATTTACGATTGTATACGATGCTTCAATAAATATTTAAAATAAATTGTTTTTTTAACCCAGCTCAAACGATTTCTATTTTTCAATTTATTATACATAGATTTCTTTATCTGAATTTTGTTGTGTTAATTTTAGCAAAGTGATTACATAGTCTATTTAACCATAAACCATATTTAACACTGAATAAACAAAATGATCAAGATGATGGATGCCAGAGGTAGATTTGTATTAAGTTTTTTAGATTTTCTTGTAGTGTCTACCTGTTTCGGATCTTGGCGACTATCATGAAAATTTGTACTTTGTAGACTGCTGTTCTGAACATATTTGGTTATTTCCATCTAATTTTCCCTGTAAAATTAGTTGCAGCATATCTTTTGCTGTTCCTAATGATGTGACCAATTTATTCTATTTTGTCTGTTTTTATTGTGGTTAACAGCTTTTTTCTTTTCGCATTCTTAATAAAACATTCTCATTAGTAACCTGGCCAATATAAGAAATCTTCAGGATTCGACGATAAAGCCACATTTCGAAAGCATCAATGTTCCTGCAGGTAGTGCCTATGGCACAACTTAACTCCATTAAACAATATAGGAAATATATAACATTGTAGTAACCTGATTTTTATGGGTATTGATAAATCATCACATTTGAATAGCTTAGCCATTTTTTAAAATGCAGATTTGGCTTTCTGTATCCTAAGATTGATTTCTAGGGAATGTCCCAATTTTCATTAACGTTAGTACCTAGGCAAGTGTATCTTTTTACTCTTTCTACTTGTTGACCGTCCACACAGATTCATCTAAATTGCTATTCCTTCTTAGAGATACATTTTGTTTTCTTAATGTTTAGTGAAATACCATATCTCTGACTTACTTCTGTGATCTTATTCATTAACTCCTGGAGGGTTTATCACTGTCGGCGAATACCACCATGTCGTCCGCATATCTGATATTATTGATTTCTCTGACATTCTCTGTTAATTAGAATTCCGGCTTCAACATCCTCTATGGCTTCTTAAAACATTTTCTCAAAGTATATGTTGAACATTTGGGGTAATAGTATACCTTCCTGTCGGACCTCACATTTGATTTTTATATTATCCTTCTTCTCCTGCCTCTGTATGGATCGGCGATGTTTGATTTCAGTAAAGATTGCTAATAATTCTTTGATTACCGGTTTTTATTAAAATGTTTGTTAATATCTCTATTAGCTTGTAGTGCGTTACTGTACCAAACACTTTATGGTAATCAATGAAACCTGTTCAATCAATGTTCCCTTGTTAATCCCACAGTTTGTTAGCGGTATTAAATTTTTGAAGACCAGCTGTTTGTTTAACTTTATTATGTATTTTAAAAGTATCATGTTTTTCTTCCACCTCTTCACACTGTGATTTTAACCAATTTTCTTTGGCCGTTCGTATTTCGGTTCTTATTTGTTTCTGAATATTGTTGTACATTTTTTGTTGTTCTTTGATTTTTTCTTTCTTTGTATCTTGTCATTCATCCAACTGTTCTTTTTCTTTTAGATGCTCTTCTCAGATCTTGTTAAAGGCTTCACATATATTCTGGCGTAATTCTTCAGCATTATATGTTTGCTCCATGTTACTTAGCTTCTCTGAAAGAATATCTTCTGAAAGTCTTCTCATATCGCATTTTTTGTTACTATTCTTTTTTGTAACCTTAAATCTGAACCTAAATTTACCAACAACAGGAACATGATCTGACGACATGTCAGCACCATATATTTGCCTATATTCAATAAAACACTTTAATTTCTGATTACTAGGGTTTAAATATTTATTTACTGTAGATATTATTGAAAAACCTATAGATTTCCAAAAATTCACGGTAAATATCCATAAAAATCACGTTCATAAATGTAATGTGTAAGTACACAGTTTTCGAAATGCAATAAATGAAATAAAAGAGAAGTATTATAAAAACGTCAATTGTAATATTAGCCATTTTCTAATTCGTACAATAATTCTTATAACCGACATTTATGTTTGACTCACATGTTTTCGTTTATTTCCTATAATAAGAATGATGACGATGTGCAAAGATTCGGCGTAGCGACTGTATGCGTACTGGTTTTGTCACTGGTATTATAATACAGTCTGTAATTGTTTTATTTGTGGTTTCAGTTTTGTTCCGTTCGGCGGTTGGTCGCTAACAGTGTGCTCCTCGAAGATGTGCGCTTTTAGACTGGTTGGCTTTTCAGTAACATCATAAATATGTATTTTATTCTATTGGCGTAAAATAATTTTTATCGGAGTTTGTTTAATAAGCTAAGTGCAATTTAATATGAATTCAAACATATGATAAGAATATTTTTCGTCACTAAAATGGAATTCACATTTTAAAAGTTTATCATTATCGTGTTGATTTACATTAATTATATTTTCGTCAATCATAATGTCCAAATCTATTGTTTTTGCAATAAAATCGTTTTCAATTGCAACTAATTTGCATTTAAAATAGTCATTGTTACATATAAAGCAATTATTGACGATGCGACGGCTTACACAAATTCATTATTTTGAACCAATAATATGTTCAGCTTAGCTTATTTAGATTTCCAAACCTTAAGCAAGGTGACTTTTTTCTACATACAAATAAAGAATATTTACTCTTAATATCAGACTAAGTTATTTAAAAAATTAAAAAACTTGTCGCAGCTGACCACCACCTCATGTCACAGCTGACCAAATTTGACAAATATTTAACTTTGACTAAACATGACGACATTGTAATTACCAGTTGTAAGAACTAGTCAATGGGTAAGGTGAACAATGTTGTTCATCTCAGAAATAACTTATGAATCAACAAATCTACAGGAAGCAATATAATAAACAGCTTTACAAATCAGTTAATCTATATTAGCGGAGCACTAACTAATTCGGAGGAAGAACGCTTCCATATTAGACATTTGCAATTTGCAAGCCTTGTTCCATTTGTGGTATTTGTTCTCCTGATCTGATCGTTTCTGAGTTGTAATATGTATAAGCCATTTGTGTTCGCTATGTTCAGTATTGCTAGGCATATTTATGTTTTATCTTGTGATTTTGGCTAACACGAATTTATGTTACAACTCCTAGCTCCAAAAATGTCTAAAAAAATACAGGAGTTCAATTCAAAAATAGATAGTTCCTTCTGGCGACATAAAAATCATCCCAAAGTAATAAACAGCGACTAATTCAATTTAAGTAATAGGTAGTTTTACAACAGAAATGACATCCTTCCCTTCTATTATGATTATAACCTATTATAATTATATTTATATCCCTTAGGTAGTATTACCTTAACATTAAACCACATGTCAATACATGAAACATAAATCCGTTTATTAAGCAAACAATTCTAAAAAGATGACCAGAGCCAGATTGTATTTAATATAGATGCATTTAAATTTGATGAGTGTACTGGATGCGTCTTTTACCATTCAAATGAAAATATATCCAAAACATTAAAACTTTAAATGTCTATTTTCACGGTTGACCTCATCGCAATTCTTCATGCTTTGAGATATATTAATACCCATCACAAGATAATACCAAAGAATATAGACGCTTATAAGCTATAAGCTATAAGCGTCTATATTCTTTGATAATACTCTAAGATTCCACTGCAATATCACTACATTCATAACGTAGTTAATCAAATTCACATTTTAACATTCGTTTAAAATTAAGAGAATCCATTGGCAATTGGTTGCGTCATAAAGTGGTCGCAAATATTTTTAATTCAATTTTTGAACAAAATTTTTAATTCTATCATATATTTTTTAAATGAAATGCGCTGCTCATGACGTATGTATATGGTCGCATATTAAGGTTGTGAGTCGTTAAATATGCGATGTATCAAAGATAAAGTAAAATAGAGCTAGCACGCAACGATACTGGTTTGAAGTGTCAGTTGTGAGTTTCTAAAGCGTGTGTCGATAGATAGTGCACTAATACAAATAATATCACTTGTCAAACAAGTCTTGTTGCGCGCTAATTCTATTTTGTTAACACCTGACAAACCTAATTTTTTGTGACCATTTTTTCTCAGGCAACCTTATATCATCGTATTAAGAAAAAAAGCTTTAATTTAATATAAAAAACATGCATATACGTCATGACATATTTTGCACTTCAGTAAGACATTAAAAAGAGCAAGGAACAAACCTGGTTTATACCCAGTGCATAAATACACAGAGTTGGGTACATTAGAGAATGTGATTTTCGATTATACAAACTTCCAAATCCTAAATAAAACGTTATACAAAAATCTACCACAGTCGATTTACTTGATACGTACTTATTAAGAAAAGAAAAATACAAAAAGAATTAGATAAAATATAAAAAAACCACATAGAGTGCCTAAAACTCCGAGGTGTTTTAGGGCTTAAGCCCCTAAAAACAGAAACCCACGCGCACACACATGTATGCGAGCACCATCGAGCAAAAAGATAAAAGAGGGAATGTAAAGGTAGTGGGGACAACAATATTGTTAGACAGGAAGTGCCATCTTGAGAGGCCACTTTAAACAAGGAAAGACAGTCTCTTTCCTTGTTTAAGAAGTCAAATTTAGTTTGGTTATGTTATTGTTTGTCCCAACTGTCACATGAAATTTTATTTATATTGAAGTTTTTTACCAATTATGTCACTTTTTAGACTATTATCGTTAATATTTAATTAAAGCTTTCTTGTCTGAAAAATATTTTACAGGTATTGTTAACAAGTGTTGGAAAATTTAAATTTAGCGCCTTTGCATTTCCGGATATGTCCGCCATCAGAGGCCACTTTTTGGTCTCCTTTTCATAACGATTAGATTCCCTCTTTTATCTTTTTGCTCGATGGCGAGCACACACACACATCATTCTTAATATTATTACTAGACGACTGTGAGTTTTCTAAAGACTGATCTATTATGAGATTATCCGACAGGTCAGGCATAATATATATAACTATATGTTCAACGAAACTAAACAAGAAAAGTTTTTCAGAAAGAAAACATGCCGTGAGTGATATGGGAAATCAACCTTTTCCGATTCAGATGAGATGATGAGAGCCACTACACACTATATTATAATTTTTCAGCAGACTCATCTGTTCTGACTTATTCACAGTATTTTTAATGGCTTGTGTATTTCTGAATTTTTTTACAACAGAGATGTTGGTCCATTTTCCAGTCATGTACAAATGGCGTCCGTTGTATGAGATAATTTTGTTACCATTTTGTATACAGGGTGGTGAATCGTCAAACGGGCCATAGGAAATTCAATGGGAAATTCTAAATTGTTGAATTCCTGCTTCCCTAATTACATCAAATGATTTTACAACAAAATTCATAGGAAACTATTCGTAGAGGACTGAAATATGTATTAAAAACACATGTTAAAATTGTTCTACGAATTAAATGTATTCCAAAATTTTGTAAAAATATAACACATTTTTCAGGCGACCCCTTAAAGTCAGGCCATACGAAGTACAATAATGTGTATGACATGTTGCGTTTGGTCATATTTATGTTCCTGATATTTGACAATATTTGAATTGCCAAAATTTTTATTTTGTGATTTATTATTTAAAAAACAATATAGCTGATTAAAAAATGTATCCAGTTGAGGAGAAAGTAGCAATAATAAAAATGTTTTATTCAGACATAATAAATTTACAGATATTGAAGCATTAAAAATGCAAATTATTGAAGAGTGAAAAATACAGCCACGTATTCTGGCTAATGTTAAGACGAGAATTTTACAATCGAATTTTACTGTTTAGTACAAAATGGCTTATTGTTTGAACATTTGTTATAGTTTAATGTTTAGAAATTATCATAAATTATTATTAGGAAAAATCACAGTAAAACTATATTGAATTTCTTTGAATTATTGTATAACCTGGAATTTAATTGGAGTTTTTATGATATTTTGTGTTAATAACGATCTGGAAGTGCTCGCACAATTGCCTGAGTAAATTATTGCGATTTTTCACGAACTGAATACATTTCATTAATTTTATTGCTTTGTAAATAATATAATTTATTGTTTAAAAAGTACTATTTATTATTCAGTAGTAGTAGTACTATTTGTGATAATTTACGTATTTTAATATTTGTGTTTTTAATAACAAAATAAAAATACTGACAATTGAAATATTGTCAAATATCAGAATCATCAATATGAATAAACGCATCATGTCATACACAATCTTGTACTTCGTGTGGCATGACTTTAAGGGGTCGCCTGAAAAATGTATTATATTTTTACAAAATTTTGGAATACATTTAATTCGTAGAACAATTTTTACATTTGTTTTTAATACATATTTCAGTCCTCTACAAATAGTTTCCTATGACTTTTGATCTAAAATAATTAGGGAAGCAGGAATTCAACAATTTAGAATTTTCCATTGAATTTCCTATGGCCCGTTTGGCGATTCACCACCCGGTATTTGTGCCGTTTAAAGTATACCGTAAATTGAGGGTAGTGTTTGATTGTTTTCCAGTTATGTAGATGACGGAAATGTTATAGTGGTAAGGGTGCTTCGGCTGTGCTTATTGCATTCAAAATATGCCGCCTTGAAAAACCATTTCACTGCGTCCAGTTTCTGTACTGATGAAACTGCTGCCACATATCAGGCGCTAAAGTTTCTTACATAAATTAAAATAGCTACACAACGTAGCGTAACGCGTAAGGCAATATATAAAACTCCGAGGTGTTTTAGGGCTTAAGCCCCTAAAAACAGAAACCCACGCACACACACGTATGCGAGCACACACACATCAGTCTTAATATTCTTACTAGACGACTGTGGTCAGGCATAATACTATATGTCCAACAAAACTAAAAAAGAAAAGTTTTTCAGAAAGAAAAATGTTTCATTAATATGACATGAGTGTTATGGGAAATCAACCTTTTCCAATTCAGATGAGATGATGAGAGCCTCTACACACTATATTATAATTTTTCAGCAGACCCATCTGTTCTGACTTATTCACAGTATTTTTAATGGCTTGTGTATTTCTGAATTTTTTTACAACAGAGATGGTCAATTTTCCAGTTATTTAGATGACGGAAATGTTATCGTGGTTAGGGTGCTTCGGTTGTGCTTATTGCATTCAAAATATGCCACCTTGAAAAACCATTTCACCGCGTCCAGTTTCTGTACTGATGAAACTGCTGCCACATATCAGGCGCTAAAGTTTCTTACATAAATTAAAATAGCTACACGAAATAGTGTAACGCGTAAGGCAATATAACTTACCTAAAGTCTCTACTAAATGCAGTTCTTACTATAAAATATCTTATATTAGAGGTTTATTGTATATGTCAATGACCTCCTGAGAATATTCAGAAAGGCTTAGATTTGCTTGATATTGGAAACCCTAAGCTCAATATTGAGCTATATTTATTTAAGGCAACAATAATTTCATTCCTTACACAATTATCCAAACTCTCAAAATTTACTCTTTACTATATCTTTTTAACCCAGAAATAGGATATGTTTAACATATAGCCACCTGCTATTCAAAATTCTGTAATGTAATGTCTTCCATTGCTTTAGTTCTGAACTAAAAAATAAACTATAAAAATGTATACCCTTTTAAATTCATGAATCAAGGCTGACATATCAGTGGCTTTCTAGTTAAAGATAATGGTTAAATATATTTATTTTCTGACAGTAAATATTTATCAGAAATAATATTCTGAGAAATTACTTTGTTTAAAGAATGATTATATTTATGAAAATAAAGTGGTTTTTTACAACTGTACTTGAATCCTTTTATGTTAAATAAAACATTTTAACTACGTGAGCATAAAACAAATAATGCGCATTTCCATTAAATTTATTTATCAAATTGACACATGCCTTGCCAAACAGCTTTCTCAAGAAGGAATTTTGAACTAAATTATTTCATATCACTACACAAATATTTTTTAGTTTGAAATTACCCTTCTGCAGAAGCTAATGTTTAGTGGAACATAATTTCAAGATGATAAATAGATTTAGTGAAGTTAAGTACGTTTATCTGTTCTAATTTTATATCATTGGTTTCTACATACCTTATTTGTGGTGTGACTGTCCCACACAATAAGTTTTCCATCTTGTGATGCTGATACAAGATTCCTTGAGTCTGAGCCCCAGTGCATAGCATATATCTTGGCGAGATGGCCTCTGAGAGTACGTCTAGTCCGCATCTGCACTCGGCCAATGGGCTCCAGACTGGCAGTAGCCTGTACCAAAGATGTGTCACAAGCCGCTTTGCGAGCATCCTGAAATTTTAATTTTATGAGTTAAAAAATGAGACAATTTAGAAATTAAATTGAGTTAAATATTTGCTTAATAACTAAACAATTCTTTTTTTTATACAAAACGCATTATATTTTAGCACAATCGAATGAGAATTCGTGAGATCCGTTTCAATTGTTTATAATCTTTTTAATGGTTATAAATTTTGCAGGGCCAGAACTTTTTAAAAAAAGGATAGAGATCTAATTCTATCTCTTATATATATACATAAACTTTATATAGGTTGGCCTACGAAAATGAAACAGGCATTATTTTCCATTATTTTACTTTGACCCCTAAGCCAGGGTAAGAATCACCATAATATTTGTTATTGGCAATGCCTTTACAATTTGCTATACATTAGTCTTTACATTTTAAAATTCGGTCCAATACTGTAAAAAAATACATTTTAAAATTAATATTTTCCCTGGTTACTTATATGTAACGAAAGGAGGTAATTGATAACGAGACTTACTGCAATTTTCGTAAAACCGACTGACAACTATATCAAGCCGACGTGGAATATTGTTTAAGCAGGGTAAACCCTGCCGGGCTAAGACGACAAGTCATACAATGGACACAACGGCATCCCATGAAAACGGGGATAGTGACGAATTCCAATGGGAAAGTTTCCAGGTGGTATAACAACCTTAAAAATCAAATCAAAGGACTGTAAGACGTCGGACGAAAATTGTATTTCCCCAAAAGATCAGGTGAGTAGGGCGACTATCGCAAAGCTAGGACTGAATAAAATAGGGAACTGATGGCAAAAAGAGAATCGTGAACAAGACATTGAAAGAAGATAAAATGAACCGCAGAAATGTCCAGGCTCCATAAAGTTCTTGATAAGGACCATCAAATAAGTATTTCTTTACTCCAAATAAAGTCAGGGGAATACACTTGAAAATGGGTGTAAAATCTTGGGGAATGGTATACAGTGAAAATAAGGGCTTGTAAATGAAAAGCCTCTGTTTCTGAACGCAACATAAATCTCACTGGTAGATTATATCTGGTCAAGCACATGGTAAACATTTTTTTTGTAGGCATGTAAACATAATATGTACTGTAGGGGCATGCTCTAATAGGGCTGAAATACACTGGAAAACATAGCTACAGAAAGAGTCAACCTTATTTTGCATGACTGTGGAACAATAGGTCACAGGCATCAGACACACAAGCTGCTACAGGCTTTCAGAATTCTGAAACTGGCATCAGGAATAAAAGGGGGACGTATAATAAGCCAATTTGCTCCAATACAGATAATTCACAATAGGGCACAATTCTGTTCAATATATTGGGAGACATTAAAAATCATTCGATAGACATCAAACATTTGATAGATATTACAAAATTTGAAGCAAATGCGATGTCACTTTCTCTGTTAAAGAGACATTTATGCCTATATAAGTCTTGTTAAAGCGTTAAAATTACATATGAGGTATGAATTGCACATTTACATAAACTTAATAGTAATACAAGATCCTATTTCCCTTAAACTATGTTTTATTATAACATACTAAAAGCAGTTATACATTTAGTAATAAATTATTGTTTTAACAATTAAGGTACCAGCGCTAATAAGTTCAAATAATTTTGATCGTTTGTTGTAGACACTAATAGTAAAAATGAATAGGAAATAGATAACAACATTATTGTCTATTGAGAAAGTTGCTATCCATGTCAATACATTTTAAAAGTTTTGGAATGTACCTCAAATTTGAATATAACTAAAACCTATATGGAAGAAAGTTAACTAACTTTGATGCTGATTAAAAACTGCATTTTTACATGTGCTATTAACAGTTCTACAAACAAAAATGTGTTCAATAAATGAATTATATTTGTTTGATACTTCCGTAACCAATTAATGATATCTAAATTTTAATTAGTTTCAAGTTAGAAGGGTAACTTCAACAGTTATATTTTTAATTGAGATTCCAATACCTGTTGTCTCTATAAATAAATATCTTTAACATAATATGCTCATTTTTTCCAAAATAGGGAAATTTTGTTTTCAATGGTCTAAATAAATAGAATGTCGCCCTAATCGAGATTCCAATACCTGATGTCTCAATAAATAAATCTCTGGTTAAGTTCAATAAGGGTACATGTCACTTTTTTGTGTTTTGTGTTAGAAGGCCAATGTATGCAAGTTTGTAAACTCAATACTGTATTCATGTTAAGAATATAAAATCTTACACACGTCAAATATTTAAAAAACCTCAATTAAAATTATGTTATTCCTGAATTGAATAAAAGGAATTATTTGTCAGTATTTTTTAATTTTATTTTTAAATTCCTTTTCAGACAAGTTTCTTATAGTGTCATCTTCAATATATGTAAAAATGGCTTATATATGAGTGCTCTAACCACCGTAGATACAAATATGATGGACATATGTTACTAAGAAATAGTAAGGAAGTCAATCTGTAAATAGACCTATTATGTCCAGTTTCGTCTCTTTTGGTAACTATGGCAGCACTGCATGATTAACTAAACGAGACCAATGTCAGATGAAACTAACCGAGTACAAAGGTTGTTTTTACATATCTGCTATAAATCTTCACAATTGTGTATTTTTCTAGAAAGTCAACTCGCAATCCTGCTAACTGGCAAAGAAATATATGGCCTATAAAAAGGTAGCTGTCCCTGCTGAGTTTTATTCAGCCTGCAGCTGCCGTAGAAAATGTAATGTATATATATATATATATATATATATATATATATAATATATATAATATATATATATATATATATATATATATATATATAAGGATCACTCAGACGAGTGGTGGGTTCTTATATCGGTCTCTAGGTGGAGAAATAAAAGACAAAGTTGATAGGCTACTTTATCTATTTTGAAGACGTTTCGCTTTCGAGTTTTGAAAGCATTGTGTGGTTCTCATATTGTAATAATTTTTTAGATGAACTGATGATGCTTTCAAAACTCGAAAGCGAAACGTCTTCAAAATAGATAAAGTAACTGAAAAAGACAAATTTTTCATAATTAATTTTATATTTTTTTTATGGTGCAGAACTGACGACTGTTGATACAGTAAAGTACATTGCACCTAGCATACAATAAATTAATAACTTCAAATCTTGCAGGTAATCATCTGCAAACTACTGAACAATTCAAAAAAAATTAAAATATATGTAATCTGGATTGTGAATTTTGTGAATTTGACATTCATACTATTTGTGTACAGCTAAAAACTCAAATTTACTAATTTTAAACCCAATAATAAAAAAAAATTTAATAATCTACTATAGCTTAACGTAGTGGCCAGGAAATTGCATCATCTATTTTTAAATTAATAAAGGACCCCATACCTGATGAAGTAGAAGATGTAAACTTTTATAGTAATTGTTGCAGAAGTCAAAATAGTAAAATTTATATTACCGTTCTGTTTTCGGAAGTCATGAGAATGTAAAAAATTAAGAAAGAATGTACTCAAATTAAACATAAGTTTCTAGAGGCGGGCCACTCGCATATGGAGAGTGATATTGAAAAGACATTTTGAGATAGAAATTCCGAAAGACTGGATAACTTTGATGCAAATGATCAACCAGAATCTCTCTGGTAAACTTGACGTTGGCGTCGTCGAAATGATTTTTTAACTTCGAAAAGTGTGTATGTAGATCGCCACCAGAACACCCAAAATGAAAAGGTCAAACTGGTTGAAAATACGAATTATGACTTAAAATCAGTGCCTTCCTGAATGTTTTACATATAAGTATACTTATTCTCCCCATGAAGACACTGTAAGGTCTTGAATTTTATAAGAAAAACACAAAGCAAAGTCTCTTTTCATCATGACAGTTGACAGTGGCAGCCTGATTAAAAATTCGCTATTTTATTTCCAAATTATAGTGGTTTACATCAGTGCAGATATAATTCATAATTCAAATTTTCACTTATTTTACATTTAAGAACAATGTCATGATCGAGAAAGTTAAAGAATTTTTTTATGAAACACATTCCACTAAAAATCGCAGTCCTTTCTTATATAAAAGTGCTTTCAGTTAAATTTGCTGCTACTTTGCAAAGAGGTAACTTTAATCATGCTGATCAAAAGTTCTTATTGGTCCAAGAGTCAGAAATGACTTGTTCCTGAGTTACAGAGTTCAAAGTATCTTTTAGTTCAAAGTATGTTTTTAGTCCATTTGCATAATACAAATTTGTAAAATATATAGGGTGTTAAAATTTCTCTTACAAAATGATTTATTTATTACTCTGAAACAGGTTGAGATATGTAAATGAAATTTGAGGTAATGGTCTCAAATTTTTTAAGAAAAAAAAATGGTATGCCACTGAGATAGTTCAAATTAATAATCAGTCTTCTTTTTTTTCACATGAGGAGCCGTTTATGCAAAAAAAATAAAACATTGTACGGCATATTTATCATTTCTTTAATATATTCTCATTATCTAATATTGGTTGTATTTGAGCAAAATATTCCTGGTGTATTCCATATTTATATTTACACACATTGCTACTACCGAGGCAGTGCTATCGCACTTTTCGCACAATTAACTTTCTATAATTTCTTGAATAAACACAAATTAAATAGTTATAATAAATATAATTTTAATAAGGTTAATTTTGAAAAAAATATTAAGTTACTAGATAGGTTCAAACCAAAACCAAACTATCATGCAGGTGATATGTGTTCCATACCCAACATACCAAAAAAAAAAATATTTATAAAGGCTCAGGTCGACTTAATCCGAATAAAATGAGTCCTTGGGTAAACCAGGAGTAATAATAGACGGCTATGGGCGTGTTACCTTCTGTATACCCAAGAAATAACTCCTACCTTGTATTCTATTATTAGTGCTACCTGTCAAATTGTAATTAGTTTTTAAAAATATTCATTATAAGAAACTATAATAATCTATCATATCATTCTAATAAATGCTTTATTATTATTTATTTAGTATACATTAGTTTTAAAACCACAAGATAAATCTTATAATACCACACACAATAATAAAATTTAAAATTATCTATTAACAGATGTTTCCAGTTATCAGAGGAAGTATCTTTTTTTACGCAATAGTATTAATCATGTTGTTCTATACAGGTTGAATGATTTCTAAATTATTAAATTTCTAACTAAATATTATCTTGACGAACCTTGATCTTTTTTAAATAGTTAGAGGTACTCTACACAAGTATTGGGGAGCCGGACCTTGTAAAATGCATTAATGTAGCATGCCTTAGATGAATGGTTAGAGCATGGACAAGAGTTCCTAAATATAGAGGCGAATAAGATTGTTCTGAAGAAGGCTTTATCTGATAAGGAGCTGTGATTGTCCCTCTACAAACTGGATATTAGTGTCACTTTAATATCTATTTTATATATAAATAGGCACTTTTGTACCCTCTTATAACACTCTCTTGATACTTGTATGCCAATTACATCTAAATGAATCATTTCCCAGATCCACAATTCCCATATGATATAACTAGTTTTTTTAAGATTTCTTTAAATCTCTAATCAGTTTTTAATTCTGATCTTATCTTACTAGTTACACATATTGAATAAATAAATGTTAAAAAAACATGACTACATCATTTCATTAGCTAGGTTTTAAATAATTCTAAATATAACAAGGATAAAAGAAACCATTACTACTTACACTATTTGTGTTATAAAACATTGTACTGGAAGGCATCAAAAATGACATGGAGTGGAAAAAAGTAGGCTATTAGACTAGATTTGAAAAAATTTTCAGAGAATTGTGTCTTTTATCGAAAAATATACTAGTTAAAAGTAGAACTTTGGAAAAACAGAAGGATTGTAAGGTTAATAGATATATAAGAGTATATTATTATATATAACAGATCTGCTTAAGTTTGAGGATGAGGCTAATATGTAATGGAAAATATATAATAAACCAATTGAGTGCAGACTGACCTTTGCAGAATAGAGAAATTCTTTACGGAAGAAAGTAGATGAAGTGGAAGCTTTTACTGCAGACAAGAAAATTGCTGTTCTTTGTATAACAGAACATTGGCTAAAGGAAGAGGAGATTCAAGCAGTCCACTTAGAGGGATTTAACCTGGCGGCTTTTTCAGCCATGTATTTTTGTTAGAGAGAATTTGAATTTTAATGTGTTTAATTGTAATGTGAATTTCAAATTAAAAGTATATCCATTACTGTGTGATTGTTTTAAAGAAGGTAAATGTAAGTATTATGTTTATATCGAAGCCCATCTGGTCCTTTTGACAATTTTTCAACATCTTTAGATGGACTAATACAACTAGGTTACAAGATGTACTGGGAAGTTACAATTTAAATTAAGCAATTTTTGAGCCAACTCTAAGAGAAAATTATCTTGATAACATATTCCTGGATTCTGAGATACAGTGCTAGATGGCGGAAGTATGTGAACTGGGGTTTTCTGACCACAAAGGACAACAGGTTGGTCTTTCATTGAATCAAGTAGATAAGAATCAAAAAGAAAAATTACTTTCAGGCCTATTACACAGAGAAGTCTCTTTTTGTTTCATAATAGATTATCTGAAATAAGTTGGGACTTTGTGAATGTGATAGAAATGGATGTGAACGAGAAGTTTGACAGACTTCTGAATGTTCTGGAGAAACTTATTGGAATCTTTCCCAGGGAAAAGGTATAAGATAAGGGCCAATCAAACTAATATAATTAGAACAGCTTAAAAGCGTAAAGCCGGAGACACACATGCCTGTTACTAGCACAGTGGCATACCAGTACCTAGCAAGCACCAGCTACTGTCCCCAAACTGACAAGTGTGTACGTTAACTGGTATACTAGTTCTGGCATACTAGCTAATCACAAAGAATTTGATTTTTCTTGCTAGTAGCATGCTGTGAGATGGAAGGCGCATGCATGGGGCGTGTCACTGGCATGTGTGAATGCGCGCTACCGCTACAGGCATGCCAGTAGCTAGCAAAGAATTGTCAAATTTGTTGTATTGATGATAAACATTAATCGTTTTATTTTTAAACTTGTTAATTTAAAAAATGTTTCGTTGGGGTGATAAAAAAACATCAAATTTATTGCTATATGTAGAGAATTGGAGTGTCTTTTGAATTTTAAATAATTTTTACATAAAAATAAAATAGCCCGTAACAATGCTTACACAAAAAGTCAAGACGAAATGGGTGAAGATATTACTATAAAGGAGATAAAGGCCAAAATAAAAAGTTGCTTAAAATTTTCTCATCTACCAATTCAATTTCTCACCCAATTTTTTTTAGTTCCGCTTCAAATTCATTATTAAATTTCTAACAATATCTGTGGTCATCAGCAATATTTGCTTTTTGAATTCATTCTGAATACCTTCCATGAATCCCCTTTTTTGTTAGAAACTGAAAACCTTTTAATTACAAAACAAGTACTTAAGTTTCAGATGAACACCATTCCATTGTTTACTAAACTACATTCATTTTACATATTCCCAATTATCAACAGAAGCACTGGAAACAGGGTCGTACTGATGTGTATCATAATATGGTTTTTAAACTAGGAATAAGATAATCAGAGTATATCTGTAGAATAACTTTATCCCTCCAAAGTTTAGCAGATATACCCAGTATAAATTTATACTGCATTTCTATTGGTCGGTCAGGGGTTGTCAAATCACTCAAATCTGTAATATTTTAACCTCACTTTATGCCATTCAATAAACTGTGGTTTTGTTTGTTTTTATATATAAAATAAAAATTTTAATATTGCACAAACATTTTAGATTGTAAATCCGAAGGAAATTTTATTAGGCAATCCAAAGGAAAAAGAAAGCATTTATTATTTCAATTCTAAAATTTTAGGATAAATATGTATCTAATGTAATAATGTCTACACATATGACTAATATAGTATAGGTATAATCTTACCAAGGCAATATATTTTTTAATGTTTTGATAACAGAGACTGTAATTCTAGAATCTGTATTATATAAACATTTCTTTAACTAAAATTATATATTTTGTAATCCAATATTTATACTTGTTTAAAATGTGGAGTACCTATATACATAGATATATTTACATAATTTTGGTTATTATATTACAACACTAATCTCAGTTGATGATAATAACAAATTTAAGAAGGAAATCTTACTTTAGAGAAATGATTTTATATACAATATTCCAAAAATTTTACTACTTTGGCTTATAAATAAGTAGTAAAATATACAATGATATACATGGTTGTCAAAATAATATTACAAAAAGCCTGTCAAAATCAGGGTGTTGAAAGTAAGAGTGTAAATAAAGTCATATAAAGAGGGTAAAACCAAGGAGTTCATAAAAGGTTTTTGATTTTCACTACAGCACTGAAGTAAAAATTGAGAAACCATGGGTTAGGAAATAACTTAAGTACAGAAACAGTTGCAATATATTTGAGATACAATAAAATGTTACAATATAATATCACTATTTTATTGATTCAATGCTAGAACCGCTTCCAGGCAACTTATCTACTATCTCCTTTAGCACAGCATTTTGTGTATTTATTGCAGTAATCTTGTCTAGTCTGAAAATGTTTGCTGGAACAAACCTAATATAATATAATGTCAGTCATGAGGAACTATACATACTCCTACCTCGTACGGAAACCCCTATGGGAAATAACAAGTAACCAGTAAAAAGTGCAAGGGGAGTTGTTATTTTATAAAAACTTGATACTCCAGTTTGTCTAATTTGTAAAATTTTTGTTAAGTTTTTAAAAACCATAGGTTGAGATTCTTTCATGAACAGAACAAACTATTTTTTTTTAAACCGGACCCGACTTTATTTCTAGTTTAAATGTGATGTTTAGTGACATGTTTGACCAAAATATGAGACACATCAAATTTACAATTCAAAAGCTATGATGAATAGAAGTCAGTCAAAATTGACAACTCGCAGTGTATGTTATTAAACAATGAGAGCGAAACTTTTTAATGGTCATTTGTTATTCCCCATAGGGTCCTCCATACAAGGTTGGAGTATGTCCTGTATTAACTAAGTACTAAGTAAATATTTTACACCTTATTTCTCAACTCTTGTTTTAAAATTTGAACTTCAAACTGGCATATTGTCTCTTTGTAGTTTTCTTCAAAGAATCCCACTTGCTTCAAAGCATTTTAGCTGTCCTTCCTGTATCACAATTGGAATTAAATTTTATGGATAATTTTAACCACTCCTCTTTCATTGCACTTGTTGTGTCAGTTTTCTTACATTTTAAATACAAAATTAAAATAAATACTTAACCCATAGATAGATATTTTTTACATACCTATTATTTCTTTATGTTCTTCAACTAAACTCACAAGCATTTCAATTTATGTATATGTAAAATGTTTACATCTTTTTTTATCCATTTTATATTAATTTTGCAAAGTATAATAATATAAACGTAAATGAAATACCAGATAAAGGGAATCAATTATTCAATTCCTCCCAATTGTAAACAAATTTTACAGTTATGACAAATGTCGCTGTCAATAACAATTTGAACTAATTTTTAAGATATTAGATCTACTATTTCGTTTTACCTCAGTGTTCTGTGGTTATACCATCGAGCAATAAGACAAAAGAGGGAATCTAATCGTTATGAAAAGGAGACCAAAAAAGTGGCCTCTGATGGCGGGCATATCCGGAAATGCAAAGGCGCTAAATTTAAATTTTCCAACACTTGTTAACAATACCTGTAAAATATTTTTCAGACAAGAAAGTTTTAATTAAATATTAACGATAATAGTCTAAAAAGTGACACAATTGGTAAAAAACTTCAATATAAATAAAATTTCATGTGACAGTTGGGACAAACAATAACATAACCAAACTAAATTTGACTTCTTAAACAAGGAAAGAGACAGTCTATCCTTGTCTAAAGTGGCCTCTCAAGATGGCACTTCCTGTCTATCAATATGTTTACCCCTTCTACCTTTACATTCCCTCTTTTGTCTTATTGCTCGATGGGTTATACCCAGAATAACTATTCCGCTGTCGATTTCACAATGTAGAATGCTCGAAAGGTTATACTTGGAATAAACTCAAGTATAATTTATACTCAGAATAACTATTCTCCAATTTATACCTGGATTGTAGAACCGGCCCTAAATCACAATTAAACTAAACTCTAAAAAATAACCGACCAGTAAATAACTTAACAATAACTATAACATAAATATAACACACAATATATTAACTTAAAAACCAACATGATACAATTTTAATTTAAACAAACCCACAAGTTTGGATCTGTAACATGAGAATCTGTCTGGATTAAGGCAATAAATTATATTTAATAACCTCTTGACCAATGAGAGGCCCCATATCAACACCAGCATTTGTTAACAGATGGGAATTTGCTAAAGGAATAAACTTTAACACTGGCATGTGTAAAAATCTACCTGCTTTTCGCCTTGCCAGTTAAAGGCAAAGGAGCTACTGGTATGCCAATTACTAGCAAATGTGTTTTGGGCTTGTCAGTTACTGGCCTATGCCAGCTACTTTCCCAATATACTGGCATGTGTGTAGCCGGCTTAATGGTCACCAGACATTGAAAAGATGTATGAATACTTTAAAATGCAATACAAAATTGCAATACAGAATGCAAAAAACATGGAATTATGATTTGGATCATCATATGTGGAAAATCATAAATAAACATTGTGGTGTTAAGAAAAGTACTAAACAACCTCCTAATATCAGTTCAAATATCATTGATGATTACTTTTCACAGATAGCATCCAACTTGATCCGAGATATCTTTGAATCAACAAATTTTCTTTCTCAGAAGTCACTTTAAACACAGTATTATATTAACCATCAATAATTTAAAAAATCTGCTCTGAGAGTATTGGACTGAATATAATGTTGATCAAAATAATAAAAATATAATATTAATTCCACTTACTAAACAAATTAATATCTGCATCAAAGAACATGTTTCTCCATCTGTTCTTAAAAAAGCAAAATTTGTCCAATCTTCAAAAAAGGGGACTACTTTTTTGAGGTCAATGGTATTTTTTTCTGAATGCCAATTTGTTTTTCGCAAAAATAAAAAATATAGTTGTAGGTATCTTAAACCATATATTGCATATTAAAGAGTAACCTCATAAGCTTTAATTTAACTCAGTCCTTTTGTTTGACTTAAGTAAGGCTTTTGACTTGGTCAGCCATGAAATCCTCCTGCAGAAGAGCATCTTACAAGTAAAAAGTGATTTTCACAATGAGGGAGGTGGGTAATATGAATAATGGAGTCAGCAATATTGGGTTTTAAGGAGTTCTTTTGGAAGCAAAATTACAGTGGGGCCCACATATTAATAACTTGTGCAAAAAACTAAATAAAAGTCTCTTTATTTTGAGAAAGCTTTCAAAATGCTTCTCATTATAGACTATATATGTACTACGTCACTCCATATCGCACACATTTTTCATACTCTATCCTTGCCTGTGATCATGCAGCTGACACTTACAGAGTATTTAGTCTGCACAAAAAGGCAGTGTGGGTCATTGCTGGTGTGGAATATAGGGAAGCCTGCCATTAGGCTTATGCAAGACTAGGAATTCTTCCTGTACTGAATGTACAGTACATTCTAGAAAATCTTTGATTCACCAAGAGGACTACCACAACTGGAATATGATACCAGCATACTGTTATTTGAAAAGGTGCCAAAATGAACCAGGGTATTGGGGAATAAAATGTTGTAATGTTCTGCCTGAGAATATCAGAAGCTTACCTTAAAAAGGAATTTGAAGATACAATATTAATATTGCACGTAAATATGGACCAGCAGCCTAACAAGCATTTAAAAACATATTGGTCCCATGGGACCAAGTCAGCCTGTAAATGGAATACTACTGTTTGTCCTATGGAACCAACTAGGCAGGTAATTTGTTAAGTAAAGTATAAATAATCTTATAAATTTGAAATAATTAATAACTAATGTAATTCTCAGCATCGCTCTGAATGGCTTGATTAAGCTTGGGTTATACAGTTTACTTTAATTGCTATCGATATTTAACTTCATGTTTCCTCACTAGAGGCCTCTAGTAGCATACTCTGGCAATTATGTTTACTATAATTGCCTTAGTAGTTGGTGCGTTTTGATTTGGTTTGAGTCTTCTTACAAACTCCTTCTGATGACAGGTAGACCCATGATACTATGACTATAAGATAAGATATTGCGCATGTTTTTGTGACGTCATTGGAGACTTGCACGTTCGAAATGTCAGTTTTTGTATATATCAATAAATAATCTTTAATAAATAGTTTTGGAGATATCCTTATGTGTACGATTATTGTAATTATTAAACCTCTTAACTTATTTTCGTCTAGTAATTTCATCACAGAATGCATACAAATCTCATTTAACTTTAACAAGAATTCAAATTCTAGTCTCCAATGACGGCATGCGCGAACCCGACCGATTTTGAGCTACGGGAAGATCCTATCTTGTTATTCATAGTATCATGGGTAGACCCAGAAACACGTGTCAGGGAGTGGTAAGAGACTCAAATTAAATCGAAACGCAACCTTCATTTATAATGTAATTTATGTTCAAATCTTAATGAACATGAGAACCACACTAATGAAACAACTGAATTGGTTTAAAAAAATGAATTAATGTTTTAACTTAATTACTTCCACCACATTAATTGTTGATTCTTTAAGCACATGTATTATGATTAATTAAATTTTATATAAAACTATATATACATATTTTTTTCAGAGGCAAGTTCTTTAGTTTTATATCTAAATATTAAGATACTGTTTAAAAAAATTTAAGTATATTAGGTACTTATTTTAACAACCATAATTATTGTTTTTAGGAACTTATTCTTGTCTCAATGATAAAAGTCTATTTACTTATTTTTCAATAACAACAGCAGGTGCCATACCTAGAAACAATTTATAGCTGCAACTGTTTCTGAGAATCAATGATTATGCTAACTTTATTGTAAAGCTATCATAGCCATAGCTATATCTCTACAATCAATACAGCTACAGAGCCCATCTCGGCGGCATATTTGATTGCTAATTAAGTGCTATTGATTGGTACATTGACCAATCCCCAAAAACTAGCCCATCATCTCTTAGCGCAAAAGGTGTTCCCAGAAAGATCGAGATATCGACCAAAAACTTTGAAACCAAAAAAGTGAACCGCTGAGGAATTCATTGCTAATTTATTACGCCGTGTTACGCCAAAACACAATTTATTGTTGCAACCGTTTCCGAGAATCAATCGTTGTGCGGTGAGTTTATGGCAAAGCTAGGATCTCGACAATGAAAAAGGCTACAGAGTCCGTCTTGGCGGCATATTTTATTTTATTTTGCCGAGGAAATGCTGAAGATTGGCTAGGCGACGCGTAAACAAGCTGGGTGGTAGTATACCATCAGAACATGGATAACATTTAAGTATTCTAGTACGGGAGGGTGCCGAACTATACAAAAAGCCGAGTTTCGCGCTACTGTGACTGCAGCCTAATATAGCATCTAAGTTTTGACACGACATGGATTAGCTGCGTCACATGCTCCCGTGAAAAACGTTGTGATTGGTGGGAGAAATGGATAATAATGTCAAACAAAATGCAGCATGCTGATTTATTTACACAAATTTCTTAAAATCTATACCAACAGTGCAGGGTTATTTGTGAAGTACAGACATGATCAAGTTGTGAAGCCGATTAAGTTAAAAACATTATTTGGACTCGGGTTTCTTTACACAAGCTTATCAAAAATTAGTCCCTAATACCCTAAATACCCTTAAATCCGTAAGAAACCACAGGCCACCTTGGTCGAGATTTTGTTAAAACAATGTTTTCATACAAATTTCAAAAATTAACTTTTACGTTAGGGACAAAGGGTTTTGTGTGATTCTGAACAAAAAACGTCCGTAGTAACTTTTCCTAAAATTGATCGTTATCGATTTACAAGCGTTTGAAATTTTGAAAATCGACCCCGAAATCGGCTATTTTCAAAGCTCTGAAACTCAGTACAAGATTCCATGTATAAGATCCATGTACAAGATTTTGATATGTTTTCAAAATTATTTTATTGCAAAATCCTTGTTTAAATTGTTAATATTGTGCACTCGACGGTATTACAACCACCACTATATTATGTTGTGTCTCCCCGCACTAACACCTGGTAAATATGCAGCTGGCACTTGAAGTTATTTATTAAATTGTTTCATTTTATATATTTTTTTATAGTTTTAAATTATTTACTGACTAAAAATCTTTCAAAAATCGATATTTAATATTAATTCTTAATATTTAAGTGGAAAATGATCTTGACACATGTCCAGTCCATCTAATCCTACCTATTTTTATGAAATATATTACGATTAGATATTTCTTTATATTTCTATTACAACTTGAAATTATATTGCCTTCTCCAAATATCATTCTCATAGATTATTCTGTGTAGTATCTTTCTTTTGAAGACAAGCAGACAATTTGTTTTGGAAATGGTTCATGTTTCTGACCCATAATGTCGGCACTGGTAGGATGAGTGTTCTATATATTGTTAATCTGGTTTTTTGGCTTAAATTTTTAAATGAACTATTGTGGACTTTATGTAACAGGAGCAAATACATGACAGACTAACTAAAATAAACTTATTCTATAATTACATTATCCATATATATTATGTGGTGGTAAGTTATTTGGGACTAAAAGCATACTTTCTAATATATATCGCAATAAGATTAGGATGCAGGTTAATTTCAGGTTTTATTACACATATCAAAGGTCTTGAGCCTTTGGGAAATACTTTAGAATCTTTTTACAAAATATGAACAGGGTAAGAGTGAAATTCCAGTTACAAAGAAAAAACAGCTGTAAAAATATAACAAAAACAATGAATTATATTAAGGAACACCTGTACCTATAACAATAGGAAGATTAAGTTTATTTACCCCATTCACAGATTGACTGTGACAGAAAAATGTGCCAAATATTCTTGTATAAATGATAATATGTATCCAGATAAAATGAACACAGTATAAAAAAGAATACATAAATTACTGTTGAAGATTGGATCATACAATGTAATTGATTAACAGGATGTCTGTAATGTATTTACAATTCTCCTAATAAAGATTACTATGACTATGAACAACTTAGTATTCATTTGTTGTATATAGTTTTTCCAAGATGCCTGTTAATATATGAAATTGGTAAAAAATTTCTTTTTCAAATAATATAACCAAAACATTAGAAGGAGCTAAACATTTAAATCAAGAAGGTCAGAAAGATATAGACTACTGGATCAGAATAGAGGAAGATATTGAAGCAGCATCAAAAGATGAAAGAGGAACAGAAAATTGTTTGATGGTTTTGATGATGAATGCAAGAATGCAACAAAAGAAAAAAATGAAGCCTACCCATGGATTTTTACCCGATGAACTAAGAAAATTACCAGACAAAAACAAGAGAAGGAAAGAGGATACACAAAAGAAAAAACCAAACCACTTAAATAAGGAACTTAAATATATAAAAAAAATAAATTCAGAGCATTCTATAAGAGATTAACATCAACAGAAAAGAATTCAAGGCAATCACAAGCCAATGCAGAAGTCAGAACGATGACCTAATAACAACAAGGAAACATGTGGAATGCTTTATCCTGGCACTTAATATAGGGGAAGAATAAGAAAATCTGAAGATGAGCAGTGTTTTTAGTTAAAAAAAGTTTTTTAATGGTACAGTGCCCGTAGCGACCATAAGTTAACTTGTACAGTGTAGATTTTTTTCCAAACTTCTTGAAGACCAATTTCGCTTATTTTCTATCAACTTTGTTGCTATACATACCAATAATTATAAGTTGTTTTCCCTTTTCAAATAAATAAGCATTTTTAGTAGGTGATTTATTATAAAAGGTATTTACTATACCATTCAGTTTTCCATTCAGAGTCTAAATCGAAAAAGTGACCTTTCCCTGATGGAAAAAAACAAGAAGTTGAGTGTCAGCTCATAAAATGTATATAAAGCACATTTCTTCAAGTTAATCTCTGCACTTTAAAATTTTTCAATTTTCTTTCTCTTTTTATGTTCCTCCAGTTTTATTAATTGTGGTTTATTGCTATCGTGTAAAAAGAAGTTCTTCTTGTATTGCCTATCAATTTCAGATGTTGGCGACCATCATGGCAATCTGTATTTTCCACACTGCTGCTATGAAAAGATTAAACTAAACTGTGTACTACTGATTTTTTTCTTCATATTATTATAATCCTTTGTTGTATGATTTTTGTATGTTGTATGATTGCCGACCTCGCTCCGACCATAGGATCGTATGTATTATCGATCGATAGGTAAAATAAATGCATTATTTTAAATGCATCGTTCACTGTCAGTGCTATGCTCTAGGCGAGGATACGATTCAATGGTCTCCGTTATGAACGTACCCTTAGAAATAACTTTAAAATGTGGTTTTTGTGCTACAATCAATATTAAATTTTTGCATCCTCAACAGAATATCCATCAAAAACTATTATACTCTTTTTAGTGAAATTTACATCCACGAATTTCTTGTATTTATGTAATAGGTACATCATGTACTGCTTCATTTTTGCCAAAAATTCGACTTATTTGTTTTGGGCATGCCATACCTGCTAGTTTGAACTCTAAATACTAGTATATCACTTTTACAATCCACATTATCCTTTGAAACAGTAACAGAGTAAATTTTTACTACTTTGTCATTCACAATTTTTACATTAATAGAACTGGAAGGCAAAACCTTATTAGAATGTTTAAATTTTATATTTCAAAAAGTTTGATCAACAAGTTCTTTTAATATACAGTGTAGGTAAAAGTTTATAGTCGGTATGGTAAAATTTAACAGGATATCTAACGCAGATATAAAATCCCAGTTTAATCAATTAATTAAATATCTCATAACACAACTGTAAAAATAAAATATTTATGGTGCTTATTTATAATGCATAAATTTTTTTGTTTTCATTTAATTTAGCAAAATTTGAATGAAAGCTTTTTCTTTAAATTGCAGAAAAATCGTAAAAACCTTTATAAAAACATGAATTACCACAGCAGTTAAAAA
The DNA here is from genome assembly GCA_918026665.1 of Diabrotica balteata. Taxonomy (NCBI): domain Eukaryota; kingdom Metazoa; phylum Arthropoda; class Insecta; order Coleoptera; family Chrysomelidae; genus Diabrotica; species Diabrotica balteata. The sequence goes on along the minus strand of OU898279.1, from coordinate 89,600,270 downwards.
AGTAAATCATGTGAATTTTTTTTCATTTTTCATTAATTCAAGAATGATTTTGTCATATTATAAATGATATATTTTCTTGAAAATATCCTTTGTTTTCACCTAAACTTTGATATAAATTTTTTTTACTATCTGTACCAAATTACATTTTCACTTACATGTATTGTAATTTTATTTGATCAGACTGACAATAGAATTTTAAAATAAACATTTATGAAAATTATTATTAATAAATCCATTATTCTATATTCAATAAATTCATCTATATTCAACAGAATATTAGCTTAACTAATTGTATAGTCATTGTAGTTTTTAAATGTGAATTTCACTGTAGAAGAAAATTGTAAACTTTATAAAATGTTCTGACAATATTATTTTGTCAACAATCTTTTTTACCACGCTAAATTCATTAACATACAGTACAATGGTTTTGTAGTACATAATAACTTCGCGAAACAATTAGTAACTAGGATCTATGGTCCCTTTTCTTATTGAAGAAAATGTATCCCAGTCTTTATTTCATGTTTTTGTAAACATTTCATTATAGGGTCTGTAGATTATCGGAACTCATGTGTATCAGTTGTGCTCCAATAGGTAAATTTTGTTTTAATAAGCTGTTTCCTGTTGTTAAGGAAGTGAATAAGCCACATAGTTATCTTATCGAGTTACTAATATAATTCTAATGACCTTAACAAAAGATTAAAAAGAAAATTCCAAAATAAATGGACTACTATTATTGATTATTATTAAATATAATCCTACTAAAATAATAACAAGCTGTAATTTAAAAAATTGCAAGAAGATCTAATTTACTTTATCAAATACTAAAAGATAAGATACCTCCATGTATATATATATATATATATATATATATAAATATATATATATATATATTACTTAAACGGATATCTACTTATATAGACTTAAATGGAACAACAATGCTAGCCAACATCGAAATTAAGGCCAAATGTGTAATCAGAGAAGCCATAGAGATCGAAAAACATCAAAAAATTTAAATACCAGAGATGATGCCGAAAGACTCCCAAATATGTGGAAACCAATTCTGCAGAAAAACTTAGAAATTAAAATAGCGAATTCAATCACAAGAAGCGCTTCAAGGTATTTAACCTTAGCGAGCAGTGACCGAGAAATCAGTTCTCCTGAAACATCAAGACGAAGCAGAACTAATCTGACTTGACAATGGCAAGTGTGACCTTGAAGAAACGTCGTCAAAACAATGGTTTTTCTAAAAACCAAAACTACTTAACGCGGTGTCAAAATCGGAAAACAACTGAAATCACATATAGCTCCCGCGGAAATTTCAAATCCAATATATAGATATATATATATATATATATATATATAAATATATATATATATATATATATATATATATATATATATATATATATACATAATTTCGTCAAAGGTTGTGTTTAAAATGTTAATTAACTGGAGGGTTGATATCAGTTGGTATATTTAACCCCCAACTGGTAAAAAAAATTAGATTGACAATTTACTTAAGGAATGAGCTTAAATTAAACTTAAGAAATTTGGGTCATATTAACCCAGTATTTATTTTTTGTTTTACTTACTGTTTTAAATAATGGACCATCGCAATAGACCTCTTACAGAACATGAACTGAAATAAGAGGCTTTAGGTGCTTATATTAGTAATTATTCGTCTAGTGAAAGTGCGCAAACCCTTTCACTCCTGTTTGTTTATTTTAAAATTTGATATATTTGTAGTTTGTTGTTTTAGAGTATTTCAAAGAACTAAGAATGTATTTGACAAAAATTTATTTTTTATTCTTTTTTTGGTAAAAAATGCATGGGATTATATATCCCAACAGTATACATAAATGACAAATCTTTATATATATGGCGTAAAACAATCAGTACATAACGGAACATCACATATTTTACAAATAAATTTGGTACATTTATCTTTCTTATGCTGTGTAAACCTTATACACCTCAAGCAACTAGATTTTCCTAATATAGGTAAATGGTCGCCAACATTACTCTTTACTGTGGCTGGCATGCTTCGACGGCCAACATGTTTGGTTTTTTTTTCTTCTTTGAAGTCCTTGTCAGCCAGTACTGATAAGAATCTCAGCTAAGTCAACCAGATAATTTAGAAAGGGTATTCTTATTTCTGGTATGTAACTCAGTATATAGAATATATGAATTGTATACCGCCATCATTAGAACTTTGTAGTAAACCTTCTTCCACCATTTTTGGTATTTTCTATTGAGATCGTACACAGATGTCATTTGATCACATATATCTATGTCTCCCATGTAACGCTTATAGAATTCAATTGATACAGGACAACAAATGTTGGCTTTTGTACCATCTTTCAGTTTTCTATACACAGTTGTTTCTTCTGGCTTACTGCAATTAGTTAGTACAATAAAATCTTTTGTGTCCTACCATCATATAGCTAATGTTCCAGTTTCATTACCTTTTACTTGCGATTCTCCTCAATTTAGCATGCTATGAAATTTGGGTAAATTTTTTCAGATACTCATGCATGTACCGACAGCAGGAAACATAATGGTATCCATAAGATGAACTGTTGTGAAAAATCTGTCAAAGCAAATTACAACATTTTCATTAGAAATTGTTGAACATAACTGATTTACGACACGTTCTGCCATTATTATTTTTGCCTTCATACACATTTTATCCTTAACATAGAAATGTTTCAAAATCACATCTTGTCCATAACTTTATGTCACGTTTTATGGGTTTGAGGGGCATATACTGTTTCAATGTATATTGCCCTTTGCATTTTGCCATAGTCTCATCAATTGCTTGATAGGTAGACTCACTTTCTAGCTCTAATACAACTTGTCTTCAAGCATGAAAAAACAATATTTTATTTGACGTGGCAGGTTTATTGGGTTCAGCAAACCCGGCAGTATCAAAAATATAATTTTGATAATAGTAGTTGGCAACTATCCCTTGATATTGCACTACGAATATAATCGTTTCCAAGCGATTTATTATTAGACCCGTACATTGCGAAAGAAGGAACTCTATTATAATGCATAACTAACGTAACACCAGTAAATATCATTTCTTTTTGGTATGTTTTGACAAAAGTTTTCGTCTTTTTCTGTTCTAAATTTCAAGCCTACAGTTTGTACGCCAGGCCATATACATAAACAAACTTTTAGGAAATACTTTTAGAAAACAGTCTAATGCAGAACTGCCTCAATGATCATATCTCAGAATAAAATTTTCTGCATTGACATCAGTCCAAACAGCGGAAAATTCTGTACTATACCTTATTCCATTAAGCGGTGCAGGGCATATAAACAACCATAAATTTAACCGATAATTGTTAAAGATGTTCCAAATGAGTCTACTCGTTCCGATAAGTAACAGTATAATTATGACACTTTATTTTTTTTCTTTTCTCAAATATTCGTGTTTATTGCATAGTAAATAAATTAATGTTATCACTGAATACAAAGTAAGTGAAAAAATACTCCGATTTATAAAATTAATGAATATTTTATGCATAAATGCAAGTAACAGTTCTTCAAAAATATTTAAAAACTAACCGGAATGTCCATCTTTATTTCGTCTGGCGATGTTATCGGCGGTTCATACCGGTTCGGACACGATTTAATGTTTATATTTTCCTGCACGGCTTAATGAATTTTACTATAGTTGGCGGCAAAGATTACATAACCTCGTCTGCATATCTTGGATATCTTCATCATCTTCAGATGATTCCTGATCTGAAATTTGAGATGCGTTCTCAGTTTCATTACCTATATTCATTTCACTTTCAAGTGAACTTGCCTCACTTAGTTCATCTGATGACAAAAACCTTAGGGTTTTCATAAATTTTTATTTTAAAATTCTATTGTCAGTCTGATCAAATAAAATTATAATCAAGTAAATGAAAATGTAATTTTTTGGTAGTTTAGGTGAAATCAAAGGATATTTTCAAGAAAATATATAATTTATATAACGAGATCATTGTTGAATTAATGAAAAATTGGTTATTTTTGCACATAATTTACAACTGCTGTGGTAATTCATGTTTTTATGAAGGTTTTTATGATTTTTTCTCTGCAATTTAAAGAAAAAGCTTTCATTCAAATCTTGCTAAATTAAATTTGCTGAAAACTTAAAAAAAAAACTTGAAAAACAAATTTACAAAAAATTATTATTTGCATTATAAATAAGCACCATAAATATTTTATTTTACAGTTGTGTTATGAGATATTTAATTAATTTATTAAATGTTACTTTTTTTCAATTGCAAAAAACGCTGTTATTGTAACACATACATTTTAGTAAAACTAACTAAAACTAAAATAAAAAAAAAATAATAGCGATTTAAAAATTCTACATTTTTAGAGCAACACAATCTATTCTCTGTTATAGATAAAGTGATCTCAAAAATTGACCTTCTGTTACTGTTTCAAAGGATAATGTTTATTGTAAAAGTGATATACTAGTATTTCGAGTTCAAACTAGCAGGGATGGCATGCACAAAACAAATTCGTAGATGTAAATTTCACTAAAACAGTATAATAGTTTTAGTTATAATAGTTCTGTTGAGGATGCATAAATTTAATATTGATTGTAGCACATTTTGTAAAACCACATTTTAAAGTTATTTCTAAGGGTATGTTAATAACAGAGATCATCGAATCGTATCCTCGCCTAGAGCATATGACTGACAGTGAACGATGGCATTTAAAATGATGGTTGCCAACATCCAAAATTGATAGACAATACAAGAAGATCTTCTTTTTACATGATAGCAATAAACCACAATTAATACAACTGGATAAATATAAAAAGAGAAAGAAAATTGAAAAATTTTAAAGTGCAGAGATTACCTTGAAGAAATATGCTTTATATACATTTTAAGAGCTGACACTCAACTTCTTGTTTTTTTTCCATCAGGGAAAGGTCACTTATTCGATTTAGACTCTCAATGGAAAACTGAATGGCATAGTAAATACCTTTTAAAAATCACCTACTAAAAATGCTTATTTATTTGGAAAGAGAGAACAACTTATAATTATTGATATGTATAGCAACAAAGTTGATAGAAAATATGCGAAATTGGTCTTCAAGAAGTTTGGAAAAAAATCTACACTGTATAAGTTCTACTGGTCACTACGAGCACTGCCCATTAAAAAACTTTTAAGCTCATCTTCAGATTTTCTTATTCTTCCCCGATTTAATTAAGTGGTTTAGTTTTTTTCTTTTGTTTATCCTCTTTCCTTCTCTTCTTTTTGTCTGGTAATTTTCTTAGTTCATTGGGTAAACATACTTCTGTAGGCTTCATTTTTTTCTTTTGTTGCATTCTTGCATTCATCATCAAAACAATGTTTTTGCACAATTTTCTGTTCCACTTTCATCTTTTGATGCTGCTTCAATATTTTCCTCTATTCTGATCCAGTAGTCTATATCTTTCTGGCCTTCTTCATTTAAATTTTGATTCGTTTGTCTGTTGGTGATGTTTTCTGATTACCATTCTGCAATTGTTACATCTCCCAGCTTTTTTACATTCCATTTCTTTCTATCCACTTTATTTGATCAATCCCACTTATAATCCACAAATAGGGATGTTGACAAGATGTTTTGGTTGTTATATTATTTGGAAAAGAAAATTTGTACCAATTTCGTATATTAACAGGCATCTTGGAAAAACTATATACAACAAATGAATACTAGGTTGTCCATAGTCATAGTAATGTTTATTAAGAGAATTGTAAATAAATTACAGACATTCTTTTAATCAATTACATTGTATGATCCAATCTTCAACAGTAATTTATGTACTCTTTTTATACTGTGTTCATTTTATCAGGATACATATTATTATATACAAGAATATTTGGCACATTTTTCTGTGTCAATTTGTGAATGGGGTAAATAAACTTAATCTTCCTATTGTTACAGGTACAGGTGTTCCTTAATATAATTCATTGTTTTTATTATATTGTTACAGCTGTTTTTTCGTTGTAACTGGAATTTCACTCTTACCCTCTTTATATTTTGTAAAAAGATTCTGAAGTATTTCCCAAAGACTCATTTAAGTCGCCTTTGATATGTGTAATAAAACCGGAAATTAACCGGCATTCTAGTCTTATTGAGACATATATTGTGTTAAGAAAGTATGCTTCTAGTCCCAAATAAATTACCACCACATAATATATGGATAGTATTGTTTAATAGAATGTAAAAACACTTGTTTGTCTTCACTTTTGCGCTGGTTCACTGGTAAATAGATTTTAATTGAAACACTGTGGACTGTAATTTTGTTTAATAGTAATAGAATAGAGATGTTACAAGTCTAGGTATCTGCACACTCTTACTTCTTACTCAATACCTCTAACTAAAAATGGAATACACATAACCAAGCGCGATGTTGCCATTTAGCAAATGACATGGTTGCTATTTAGCAAATAATAAAAAATCCAAACAAGTATAATTATAGAATAAGTTTATTTTACTTAGTCTGTTATGTATTTGCTCCTGTTACATAAAGTCCACAGTAGTTAATTTAAAAATTTAAGCCAAAAAAAACAGACAATATATAGAACACTCATCCTACCAGTGCCGACATTATGTCTGCTTGTCTTCAAAAGAAAGATACTACACAGAATAATCTGTGAGAATGATATTTGGAGAAGGCAATATATTTTCGAATTGTAATAGAAATATAAAGAAATACCTAATGGTAATATCTTTTATAAAAATAGGTAGGATTAGATGGACTGGACATGTGTCAAGATCAAATGAATGTTACTCACCTAGAGACAGACCCTATTAGCAGCTTCAGTAGGAAATAGGAGTAGAGGTAGACCAAGACTGAGATGGAGGGAGGATGTTGACGAGGACTCGAGGAAGATCAGTGAAGCAAACTGGCAAGAGTTGGTGATGAACAGAAACAACTATCGAAATAGACTGGGGAAGGTTGATGCTCAACTAGGGCTGTATCACCACTGATATTGTAAAATAATAACTATGCCCTAATTCAGTCAAAAAAAGAAATGAGGAATCAGAAAATGACATTAGAATAGATGACTCAAGGAGAAACAAGAAAGTTCTATCACCAAATAAAGATTACTAGAAAAGAATTCAAGCTGAGAATATCATGTTATGATGGTGGTAAGGTACTTTTGAGATTTCTGGAAGAGGAACCTACTAACAATATATAAGTGGAGTACTGAAATGAGGAATTTGTGGAACCCTCAGATCTAATTGTCAATAACCTAAACTTCAAAGCAGTCAAAGAGTTCATATAATTAGGGACATCAGCTAACCCTAATATCACATAAGGGGAAATAAAAAGGTGCATCATAATTGTAAATACATGTTGCAAAGTACAAATAGTATCAAATAGTAAAAAAGTACAAAGCAGAATATCTACAAGCAAAAGTTTGGTGGTAAATATATTACCACTATAATAAATTAAAACTATCTGTAGTGGGCAAGGCATGTAGCCAGTGCCATGGAATTGAACATGATAAGGAAGATTCTAATAGCTTAGCCAGTAGGACTAAGAAGATGGACAGAGCAAAGCTGAGGTGGAGAGATATGGTACTGTGTTGCTAACTTGAAATCCAAGCAAGGGACAGAGCAGAATGGAAGAGAAAGCTTAAAGGTTGAGGCCTTTTATGGGTTGTCACAATTTGATAAGGATAAAATGTAGGTCATTTATCATAGGATTTTATGGACAGGGTAAAATATTTAGGATGAAGAAGTTGTTTCAATTCCTAAATCACCAAAAACTACTAGGTAGAATTCATCAACTATGTAGAATTATTTACAAGTAAACTACTTTACAATTTTTATGTGTTTATTCTTCCAGTATGTATGGGTCTATTGCTAATGAATTCAAAATGTTATTTTACTGGTTAGAATTTATGGAAAAATGTATGTAAGAGATGCAGATTAAACTGCTGTAAAATATAATAAGCTTCTTTTTCTGAAATTCAAACTAAGTGAAATGACAAGAATTGTAAAAATTTAAATGCAGTTAATATTTAAAATACTTACTCTAATAGCATTTTTGAGGGTTTCAGCTTCTTGCCTAAGAGAATCCAGTTCGTTCATACTGTTCGACACAAAACAAATTTACTCCTCCTAAAAATAAAAAATATAAAATTATATTTAGTACATCAATTTAATGGATAAATAATTAGTTCTTTCAAATAAATGATATTTCGCAGATAACATTTGTTATTTAACCTAGTGAAAACTAAATCTCTAGAGTATAGCTGTTTAGTATATCATTCCACAATTTCATGTTTTTATTATCTTTTCGCTCATTATATTTTTAATTATTTCTTCTGACAGCAATAAAAGGTAGACTAAGTATAGAACACTGGTAATATTTGTTGTGATATGTCTAAATGTTTTGTTTATTTACAATAAATCTAATTGACAAAGTTAATTCATTTATTTATTACCCATAAGGCTGAGAAACAACAAGAATTCCTAATTAAAAGATAATAGCAAATATTTTTAAATATATGTAAAATACATTGGTACCAAGAAATAGTTGATATTGTTGACAATTTCTATTGATCTTGTTTCTATTATTTTTTTTATATATTTATATTTTTTTAGCTCACTATGTGTACATTCAAAGGACATACCAGTTTTAAACCAGTTTATTTCAAATAAAAAGTATTAGATATAACTAAAATTTTATTTTTTTTTAAATGTTTATAATATCCAGAACATATATTAAATGGTCATCAGATGTTTAAGTGGACCATGTATCCTAATTATTAAACAAGAATATCAATTAAATAGGAAAACAACATTTCTATGTTATGGGAGTGTATCCATATGCTAGGAAAAAGGAAATATGGTAAGACAAATAATGTGTTAGTTTAAGAATCTGAGATAACAACTTTGATGCAGCAGTACAGAGCTATTTAGATAAATAGTCAATAAGATCCACATAGCAATGATGGTTTTGATACAATTTCTATAGCAGGTGCAACCTGAAGAAAAAGCACTATCTCTATTATATTCTTCACATACTTTCAGATTTATTGTTTATATTTTCAGAATACATATCTGTTAGAATATATGATATATAATCTTTTATGATGAATCATGTTAAATACAAACATAATTTGCATGTTACTTAGATATTTCTTTATAATCTATTTACTTAACAAGTTAATTTATAATCCTAGTACAATAAGTCACAAAATAGTGATAATATATGACACGTACATAAATTCAATACCTGAGACAATCCTCAAGTTTTTATATACACAAAAATCAAATAACAAATTCCCAACATACAGTCTACCATCTAAAAGTTTCAAGGTATTAAAGAAGATAATATCTATGCTGTCAATCCATCAAATCCATGCATACAGTCTCCAAAGTAAAAATCAGATTTATGTTAACTGCTAGGCAAAGAAGTATCCTAACTGAAGGTGTCCATATTATATAATATAAAAAGTGACATAGATATCATAACACCAATTATAAATTTATTTGTTGTAATACAATTTTGTTTACAAATGACAGAAAAACTGAGCATAGACATTTTATGTTCATGGATAATTTTTATAATAATGCTAGTTTGGCAGAAATTTTACTTCCAAATAATAAATACTCTACAGGTACTTTACTAAGACTTTTGACTAAAACTTTACTAAGAATTTTGCCACCAGATTTAGTTTCAGTATTTCACAAGAAAGGTAGAAATACAGCTAAGTGCTCATAACAGCACAATGGTAGGAGCAAAGAAAGATAAAAGATATGGTTGTTACATATCTAACCAATTAAAAAAATTAGATGAAATCTACAACTAAAGAGGAATATTATTAGTAAAATCTTGTACAATATGACCATTATATGAGTAGAATCCATAGTTCTAACCATGTCATGTTATCCATGTAGTCATAAAAGTTTAGAAAATCAGTGTCCATATTGGCAAATGCTATTTTATAGATAGATAGATTGATTCAATTAGGTGGCTTTTGACCTATTCCACTGCAATCATAGCTTACATTTTCATAGCCTGAAACTTTTTATGCTCTGCTGTCATACTACTTACTTATGCAAAAAATATTCAGGAAACAAAAACTAGTTTTTATGATTATTGTATCAAAATGATACAACAAACTTTTACCACCAGCAGATTTGCTGTCTCAAAAGATTTTCAGCCTTTAAACAACTCACTATTTGACAAGAATTCAATAAAGGGAAGAACGAGTACAGCCATAGAAATACAATATTTATTTGTTTGTATTGTGTTTTGTATAAATTAAATAATTGTAGAATCCATAAAATAATATAATAAAAATGTACTTTTTCAAAGCTTTCCCTCTGTAATTGTGAAGCATACAGTATACATAAACATATACAGTATAAGGACATGCCAACACTTCCAAATGCATTTTATTCTATGGACGTTCTTTGTAGCTATCTTCAACGCAATATATTCTGGACAATATCCTTTCACTGACAGCAAGGGCTAACATAACTATATGGACCTTTTCAATTTATGTCATAAAGATTATATGGTTAGGTATTGTTTTATTGTATGCTCACACCTTGAATATGCTATGTCTTCTCTATGTACAACACATAAATTTTATAATTACTATTTTATTAGGAATAATTATGGCATGTGATTAGTTTATATACTCTATTCGCTTAGTATACTAAGCTAAAGATATACTACTATTGCAGACTTCTTTCTTTGAAAAAAGAAGAATTATTCTAAATAGTGGAAGTGCATACTAAACCCATCAAATTTTGGGTAGTATATATTTAAAAAATATATTTTAGTTGTTATAATTTCGCATAACTATTTATTATATAGTGCAGATAAATAAATATTGATTGTCAGTAATTCGCAAAGTTCTATTTATTTACTATTTAGTTTGTTTATTATTAATATTGGCTAAGAGTATGTGTGTTTGTTTGTATAGTAATCTGCAGCCACTTTTATTCTGTCAAAAAGTAACTAACTTTGCAGAAAAATAATTACTAAATTCACTAGACAGTTCTGACTGGAAATAGCGAACCGAGTATAAAAAGACAATTGCATGCCATGACGACAGTAAAATTATCTCCTGTTAGTGATTCTATAGTAATATATTAAAAAAAAAACATTCCTTGGCAAAATGCAGTATGAACTGGTAATCAATATTAAAAGTTAATAAAAGGAAAGAAGGAAATTAATAAAAGGAAAATACCACTATTATACTATAATTCATTAAGCGGTGCAGGAAAATATAAACATTAAATCGTGTCCAAACCGGTATGAACCGCCGATAACATCGCCAGACGAAATAAAGATGGACATTCCGGTTAGTTTTTAAATATTTTTGAAGAACTGTTATTTGCATTTATGCATAAAATATTCATTAATTAATAATATTTGAGAAAAGAAAAAAAATAATAAAGTGTCATAATTATACTGTTACTTATCGGAACGAGTAGACTCATTTGGAACATCTTTAACAGTTAACTGTTAAATTTATCATTGTTTATATGCCCTGCACCGCTTAATGGAATAAGGTATAGTAATTCAGTAACATATCGACGATACATAATTAATGTTTTTTTTTTATTCTATGGATATTATAAAGTTAAAGTCAATTTCATGTGATCAAATGAATTATCTTACAATAAAGTTGTTCTCGGAATGCAACTAAGCAATATTATTTTAAAGTTGTCTACTTTAAAATGCATACTGTAGCTATTTTCTTGTGGCATTTTAAAGTAATTACTATTTTAAGGGGAATAAGCCATAATTGAAGGTTAAAGTAAGTTTATTGACATTTCAATTTCCACTTTGGAAATTGTTCTCAAAACACAAACACAAGTAAATTAAACAATTTTTTTAAAGAAATAAAATAATAACAGTCAGATAAAATTAAATTATTAGACCGAGTAACAAAAAACAAAATTAGTTTAATTTATTAATGTTTGTATTTTTATAACCATTTTTAAAGTGGAAATTGAAATGTCAATAAACTTATTTTAAACTTCAATTGTGGTTTATTCCCATTAAAATAGTAATGACTTTAAGATTCCACAAGAAAATAGCTTCAGAACAGTATTAATAAATTAAATAGAAAAGCTCTAGAATAATTCTTAGGTATTCTGCACGTAAGTTTTGAATTCTAGTTGCAAATCATACAAAGTCTACTAAATCTTGGAACTCTTTTTGGTAGACCAGTAGGGTTTCATTTGGTATTTATTTTTAAACTTTTAAAAAGGTCTAATTCATTGTCAAAAGCTTTTAAGTCAAATTTAAGAAAAAATCTTAAAAGTGTTATTTCTAAAAGTTCTTTATTATACAATTATTATGCTAAAATGGGTGATTCCATAAATGTAATAAAAAAAAATCTTTTCCTTGTGACATACATGTATGTGATCTATTCTTGGTGCCACCTCCTTTGCATTACCCAGACCAAGTGGTATACATGTGAGCCATTCAAAAACTGATGGTTATTTACTAAAATTATTATTATTTACTAATATAATAAACATCTATTAATTATTTTATAAGTTTTTTATTTATAAAATAAGTTTTGATATAGCATTTATTTGATTGTAAATAATTTGCCTATTTAAATTTTTTTAGCCTCTTATAGGAAATCTTGTCAGTTTTAAAGTTATAATGTTAATAACTAAGTTTTGTTTTTGGTTTAAATTTGCATCCACATTATTTCTGTTAAAATTGTTAAATTTCGATTTCTGTATGTCCTTATTATGTTGTTACTATTTGCTCATGTATGACTATTTTCTCAATATAGGGCTACTGCTTATTCTCTCAATGGAAATCCATTATTTTTAGGACCAATTATGCAAATACATATCACAAGGAAAACTACAACTCTACTTATTACAATAGAAGATTATCCTAGCTTCTTTACATACTAGATTACCAATACTCTTAGTCTGGTTCACAAAACCATTAATGGAAAGGAAGCAATATAATTAGAAGTGGGTAATCTAAAACTTAATCAACAATATTAATGTGTAACCAAGTAACTATCAACAGTATAAAAACATTAGTGCAACAAGCAATAACTTGAAATCTGTCACCCAAATTTAACCACCAGAAAAAATCAATAACCAGTGTTTTATATAAAATTTAATACACTTTTTTTTAATGTTCTGAATTAACAGTTAATTTGTGGACTGATTTCTTGAGCTCCTTAGAAATAGGGCAACACTTGTGATTTTCAAATAGTCAATATCTAGCAGGAATAAATTAATTACATATGAAAATCGCAATAGATAATTATCGATATTATCTAAAAATAAGTATATGATATTATTATTCTCAGAAAAAGCTCTTCAAGCATAAGTAAAGCAAATTACAAAAATTATATTTGAACTTCCCGCCACTGATTTATTAAGAAATGGTTGGGACACACCTACAATTGAATTGTAAATTATAAACACTAGAATACTTATTTAGTTCAATTAGCATAATTTATATTATTATGTAATACACTAGCAGTACTTTGCAACATTAAATTATCTGAAGCAGGGCCACTAGACAAGCAAAACAGGAGTACAAATTATAATTTGACAGCCGCCATGACAGTCCCTGCACCTGCTATTAGCCTTCATTTGTTTCCATATAAAGACCGTCTACTATAATTTAATGAACTACTATAAGCAATTAAGGATTCACTGCAGTATATTCTAAGTAAATTACTTACTTTCCAAAGCTTTACAGCTGTCCTAAACCAATCACCTATAAAACTATCCAATGGTGCTCGGAAAATCACAACCACATCGGTTTACATACATAGAAAATATATTGTCCACTCCTAATATTCATGTAGAATTTGTCTGTAAAGGTATCATAGATGTAAACGCATTACCCGCACAATCTACACACCGATTTTACAATTTTCACTGGTTTTTTCGCCACTATCGTTCCTTGGGCGCGGTGAATACGACCGGTACCGTCCCTTCCCGTCTATCGTAACGATTATGGACCCGATTTGTGACGTCAGTGCTTCCATCTTGTGTGATTAGCGCCCCCTTTTGATGAGATATTCAACATTATCCTGCTGGATGCACCATCTCATGACACGTCTAGAAAGAACAAAGTTAAAATCAATATCATTTAAGTAGATTTCTTTTAAAAAAATATGATTTGTTTTTAAAAATAAAATTGGAACAAAAAAGTTAAATAAACGAGGAAAGAACGATAAACAAAGAGAGGGAAAAATTAAACTTACGATGATTTAAAGAAGTGAACAAAGTAATGTCGAAGATAAATGGAAGTCATTCAAAAAATAATTATAAATACAACAAAACATGAAATACAACTATTATACAATACTTGTATACAGGATGAACAAACATACAACCAGGCAAACATTTTTACAAAGCAAGTTCGGACCAAATAGGAAAGTATACGACGAAAAATGAAAAAGAGCAACACAAGGATATATACCTACCTACTAACATAAAAAACTGGTCATTTCAAGAAAATATTATGTAAGGATAAAACGGAGCAGTCATTGCTGAAAAATTGAAAATCATAACTTATAATAAGGACATTTTCATGAGCTCCTAAGTGCAGAGAGAAAACAAGAACCAAGGGATAAAATAATGCACCAGATAGCAGAACATAGAGAACCGACAATGGAAGAAACTATAAGCGACTAAAGAATAACAAAGCGCTGAAACAGACGGAATAACTGCAGAATTAATAAAAAACGGCTGATATGCTATATGCATATGGACACAAAGTCACTTTAGAATACTGGAAATTAGGAATTATATTTTATAAATATCCATTCGATGATCGGACACTCACTGCTATATATGTACCTATGTAGTCTATAGGTAGTAGGTACTACCCGAACCAAACAAGAAAATCATCCAAAATAACAGATAGATTGCAGATAACAGGGAAGATATGGCAATCTACCCCGTTAATAATAAAATTTGCATAAATAACATTATAAGAAGTGAGGTAAAGATAATTCATAATGTCGTAGACCTGACGTAATCATTTAGTGACGTCGATATACGGAAGAAACAACGAAATCAGGCATTGCTAAAAACATGCAGTTCTCTTCAGTGTGTTATCGTAGTGTTATATTTTTATAGTTCTAATTTATTGTCTTTATTCTAATTTATTAAAACTCACGATAATTTATTATCAATTTATTAAATAACTGTACAACTATTTATTACGTTCGTACATTTAAATACGCGAGCCCCGAATTTATCTTCTTACTACCTGCTCAATAAAATCCATGGTATTTATATTCGCTCCGTGCGTGACCATGGTAGGGGTACATTGAAACGACGCCAGCGTGCATAGCGGCGAAATATGACAAAATTGGAATATTGGACAAAATATTTTTACGCATAAGTTTTATCAAAAATGTGTGCAAATACATGTTGCAATATTAATTCTG
Source organism: Diabrotica balteata (assembly GCA_918026665.1). NCBI lineage: Eukaryota > Metazoa > Arthropoda > Insecta > Coleoptera > Chrysomelidae > Diabrotica > Diabrotica balteata. Next base: position 89,584,841 of record OU898279.1, on the reverse strand, counting down.
CTAATAATAGCAAAAACAATGAGTGTAGTTTTTATAGGTTCCCAAAAATTACATATAAATTAGAGAAAAGAAAAAGATAAATTCCTGCTATTAATATGAAAAAGTAAATATCACATAATTTCATTTTTACGCAATTGAAATAGGAAAAATTTTAATAATTTACCTTGAATGATATTTCATAAGGCTTCAAGCTAACTGCAGATGACTTAGCTTTTATATCATAACTTTTACTATTATTGTTTTTAATTATATGCTCTTTTGCGTAAAAAACTTGATTTGTCAGTACTAGATTTTTCCCATTCTCTTACGTTTGGAGTTGAAAAGATATATTATCATGAATTTTGAGAAACCCAGTTTTTAATACTACATTTATTTTGTACATAGACTGAAAAAATATAGTTAAAAAACTAATTTATTAATAATCGTCAATTTCGCATGTATTTAACAATGTCAAACATATGTCGTATGTTTAACCTGAAAATTGGGACTCCAAAATTGTCAGAAAAAGGCGGTAGGTGTCGTGTCAGTCACGCACGGAGCGAATATAAAATGCCGTTATCTCGAAAAGTCTGGGGATGCACCGATGACGTTACATCCATTAGATGACTCATCCAGCAGGTCCCGAAAATTCAATCGCATGCGTAACTGAACTGGTTATCCGACCCTTTTGTAGAATTCGGTAGTATCTGACCTAGAACATTCGTGAATGAGTAAATATATTTAGTTTTTATACGTCATAATATTTAAAATCGTAACAGTAGTGAGACAGAGACGAACTAGTTTTTGCGTTAGTGAAATAGCTTTAATATTTGTATTTTTTTTGTGAACAGTCGTTTTTAATATTATATAATTGTTTGGATCATTCTGAATAAAAAAGGTTAATTGTAATTTTTCTCTAAAGTTGATCGTTTTCAGCTTATAAACAATTTAAAACTGAAAAAAAAAACGAATAATGATGATTGAAGTCTCAAAAACACACAATTATTTTTGAATTCACCAAGCCTTGTTCTATCAGTTTCTGATACTTTAGTTTGAGCTTATTTAATTTAAAAACATTGTTTTAGTTGTTTGAGTCCCTTATCACAACCTAAAAATTGATTAAACTGTTTAATAAATTAGGACCACTTTTTGTATGAGCGACCTCTTGAACATTATTCTGCCGTATTTTATAAAAGTGATTATGCAAAAAATCTCATGGGAATATGTTTTCCAAGGAATTACAGGTATTCGTCTCGTATAAACATATTTTGCCGAATTTAAAAATAAAATCCCATTATTTTTCTAACAATGATTTGTTAGTTATTTATTTGTCCTATATAGACTTTTTCAGTTGTTAAAAGGTTTGTTTATAAGCCAAATTAGTGCAATGTAAATATTTTACGTTTCTGCACAGCAATTTTTATCGACTGTAAAGACGGGAAGTCGTAAATTTTTATTACATCTTTCAATGTGAGACAAAATAAAAATGCGATGACTAACTGGAATGTTTAAGATTAGAGAAACATAATATGTCATGTTTATTGGAAATACTAGACATCATTCTTCTTCTTCATGTGCCTTGTCCGTTCCGAACGTTAGCAATCAACATGGCTATTCTGACTTTGTTTACGGCAGATCTGAATAGTTCAGCAGATGACAATCCGAACCATTGACGCAAGTTTTGGAGCCACGAGTGTCTTCTCCTTCTTGGACCCCTTCTGCTGTCTATTTTCCCTTGAACGATCAGCTGTAGTACTCTATATTTATTATGTCTCATAACGTGACCCAAGTAATCCAACTTTATTTTCTTTATACTTATTCCTACCTCTCTCTCTTTACCTATCCGGCGTAGTACCTCTTCGTTGGTCACGTGCTCAGTCCAGGATATACGTAATATCCGTCGATAAGCCCACATTTCGAAGGCCTCTACTTTTTTCATCAATGTTGCGGTCATTGTCCACGCCTCCATTCCATATAACAAAACCGGGAATACGTAACATTTCAGAAGTCGAATTTTGAGAGGTAGGGTGAGGCTTTTCGAGGTGAAAATTTGCTTCATGCTAGTGAACGATGCTCTTGCCTTTTCTACTCTTATACGTATTTCCTTCTATTGATCCCAATTTGAGTTAACTGTTGTTCCCAAGTAGATGTACGAATCCACGTGTTCAATTCTTTCATTGTCTAATATCAGTTGTTGTGGTGGTTGTTGGGTTTTGCTTACTAACATCCATTTGGTTTTTGTGATATTTAGTCTGTCCGTATTGTGCACTTGTTTTTTGTATCTTACTCATTAGGTAACTCAGTTCCTCCATGCTACTTGCTAGAATCACAGTGTCATCAGCATACCTTATGTAATTAATTATTTCTCCATTTATCTTTATGCCTTCTGTGCTTTTCTCCAGCGCTGTCTTAAATACTTCTTCTGAGTATATATCAAAGAGAATAGGAGACAAGATACAGCCCTGTCGTACCCCTTTCTTGATCTCAATTTTATTGGTCAATGTAGATCCTACTTTCACTTTAGCTGTTTGACCCCAATAGAGACTCGCTATTGTTCGAATGTCTCTGTAGTCGACTCCGATCTTATGGAGAACTTCAATTATCTTTTCGTGTTTTACGTTATCGAATGCTTTTGCGTAGTCTATAAAGCATATGTACACGTCTTTGTTCATATCTCTGCAGCGCTGGATGAGTACCTGTAGACTAAAAAGTGCTTCTCTTGTCCCAAGAGAATTCCGAAACCCAAACTGCGAATCTCCAATGTTATCCTCGCATTTTTTGCTTATTCTGTTGTAAATAACCTTGGTGTGTGCCTTCGAAATGTGGTTAATTAGACTTATCATCCGATGTTGATCACAAGACTTTGCTTTTGGTCTTTTCGGTATGGCAACAAAAGTTGACTCTAGTCAGTCTTCAGGAAACTCCCCGCTGTTATAAATATTATTAAAGAGTCTGACGAGTGAGTCTAGAAATTGATAGTTTGTTTCGCACAGCATTTTCAATACTTCCCCGTAGACGTTATCGTTGCCTGGTCTTTTGTTATTTGTAAGACCCTTTATAGCATTCTTCAGTTCTGATTTTAGAATAGAAGGGCCAGTATCATTATTGATCAGTGTACACCCACTAAGACGGTCATCATTAAACAGTTGTTCCACATAAGTTTCCCAGATTCTAACTATTTTGTCGGGGTCTAGTTGTAGATTTCCATTATCATCGCACAGCCCTTTCGATAAAATATTGTAGCTTTTCTTTGTTGTGAGTTCTTTTATCTTCTTATGCATATTGCGATAGTCGTATACCTTTTCGCATTGTTCGATTTCTTCGTATCTCTCCGAGAACCATTTCTCTTTAGTTTTTCTTATCTCAGCTCTTATTCGTCTATGGGTTTCACGGTATTTGGTAGTATCTTTAGTTTTATATATCCGTCTCTCTTCCATCATGTCAAGGATTTCTGCAGTCATCCAGTCTTTCTTTTTTCTCTTATCAGGTAGTAAAAACTTAGTGCTTGAAGTCCTAATCTCTTCTTTAATTTCACTCCACTTTTCCAGCGGTTCATTGTTATTTTTAAGGATTTTTGATATTTCGATATTTAAATTCTCCTGCATTTGTTGTTTAATATTATTGTTGGAAAGCTTCCTAATATCCAGCGTTTCGGGCCTGTTCTTTACATTTGGCTTTTTTAACTTTACTTCAAACTTACATACCACCGGATTGTGGTCTGATGCTACGTCCGCACCCGGGCAAGTTTTTACGGCTTTGATGGAGTTTCTAAACCTGATTGGTGCAGCGATATAATCTATTTGATTTCTGATTATTTTACCAGGTGAGTCTGCCGGTGATTTCCAGGTATAGAGTCTACGGTGCGGGAGCTTAAAGAGAGTGTTAGTAAGTACTAGGTTGTGTTCTTGGCAAAATTGAACTAGACGATCTCCTCATTCGTTTCTTTCAACAAGTCCGAAATTTCCCACTACCTTTCCTGTTTTGCCTTGTCCTACTTTCGCGTTGAAATCTCCCATTATAAGTGTTATTTCATTCTTTTTGGTTGCAATAATTAAGATTTCTAGTTGTTCGTAGAAGTCTTCCATTGTTTCCTATTTGTCAGCTGTAGGTGCGTATATCTGTATTATGTTCAAATCAAATGGGGACGCATACAGCTGTAAAAGAATCATTCGGTCTGATGGTGCAGTGTAGGATTTTATTGACGATTTTAAACGAGGTGCAACGATTATTTCAACTCCATGATTGTGTTTAGGGGTATCGTTACCAGAGTAGTACATTGCATGGTCTAGGATATTACATTCTCCCGAGTTGGGCCAATGAGTTTCACTGATACCCATTATATCGATTTTGAGTTTCTTGAGTTCTTTTACGATGTTATGTGCTTTGCCACTTTCGTACATACTTTTAACGTTCCAGATGGCGATTCATAAGCATCTCAATTTAGGTGTTTTACTCTTCAAAATTGTTTTATTGTTGCAAGGATTTCGCATGATGTCGACCTGGGAGTCCTTGCATTCTGAGTTTAAGTATCCTCCCTTGCCGGATCTTGACTTCCGAAGTCCATGATCAGTAACATATTCCTTATCACTACCGAAAGACATGATAATTTTCCTTTGGAAATCCATAGGGATCTTTAATGTGGTGGTTTCCCCTTGCCTTCTACATTCTTATGCTGTTGGCGAAATTTTGGTTCATTCGCCTTCGGAGCCGATTTCTCAACTCTTTCAAACTCCAGGACAAAAGAGTGCCCTATCACTTACCAACTCATCCGCCCGAAGCCGTTGGTCAGCAAGTGGGAGATCGCTTATACCGGCAATCGCTCGGTAAAATTTTTGCCATATCTGGCTACCCTCATTTAGTTTAGCCTGCAGACCAATGCAGTTGCCCGGGGTGTGGCACGTGTAGCCATAAGTGAGAGTTAGCTGTCTTATGAGGACCAGTTATCAAGAACCATCTCCCGTCTATGACGCTCGATGTGGTCGTTCCGATAAAAGCTGCTACCTCTATAACACAACTCTACACCCCTAGACATCATTAGCACGTGCAAATCCTACCCTGTTGCCTAATTTCCTATGATATTAAAATGTTAAATGTTTTTAGGGTTCATTTATTTTTTCGGGCATGCGTATTTACGAGGTCCACGAGGTTTTGAAACATCTTTACACGTTTAATCAAGCTAGAAAAAGTAGCCATTATTGACTTTTATATCTCACCCAATGTAGGTAGAAAACATTACAAACAGCATGTTGGATCCATTATACAAAATGTCACACATCATCATCATCAGTGGTGCTACAGCTCTAGTTGAGCCTTGACCTTCCCTAGTCTATTTCGCCAGTCGTTTCTGTTCATCGCCAACCGTTGCCAATTGGCCGCGCCGATTTTCCTTGCGTCCTCGTCCACACCGTCCCTCCATCTCAGTCGTGGTCTGCCTCTACTCCTATTTCCCACTGGGACCGATAATAGAGTTCGTCTGGGTGGGTAATTCTCATTTGCTCTTGACACATGTCCAGCCCATCTAAGCCTGCCTATTTTTATGAAGGATATTACATCTCTACCATTTACTATTTTTTTATATTTCTCGTACAATTCGAAATTATATCGCCTTCTCCAAATACCATTCTCACAGAATGCGCCCATTATTCTTCTTAGTATCTTTCTTTCGAAGACGAGCAGAAGATTTGCGTCTGTTTTGGAGATGGTCCATGTTTCTGACCCATATGTCAGCACTGGTAGGATGAGTGTTCGATATATTATTAGTTTGGTTTTCTGGCTTAAGTTTCTGTTTTTTAGCTGCTTGCTTAGTCCAAAATAACATTTGTTTGCTAGCAGTACCCTCCGTTTAACTTCTTCAGATGTGTCATTATCGTTTGTTATGAGAGAACCCAAATATGTAAACTTATTTACTACCTCAAAATGTCACACATAAAAAAGAATTTTATAGTCGCTGGTGACATAAATGCTAAATCTATCTTATTAGATATTATATTATAGAGGAGATTTAGGGAACGAATTGATCCCTACGGCGAATCTAATACTTAGCGCTAAATAATGGAAAACCTACCTTTGTTCGGGGTAATAGCCGAAGTATCATATACATTGTTCTTGTAAATGAAAGTTATGCCAATAAAATATATAACTGGGATATTCTTCTTCTTCTTATGGTGCCTATCCGTTACGGATGTTGGACACTAACATAGCTATTCTGACTTTGTTGACTGCTGCCCTGAAAAGTCCGGTAGTGGTTAAGTTAAACCATTTTCGAAGGTTATGCAGCGAGGATATACTTCTCCGTCCTGGTCCTCTTTTCCCATGCACTTTACCTAGAAGTATGGTCCTAAGTAGGTCATATCGTTGTTCATTGCCGTCCTGGGACACACTTGACGAAAATACTTTTACTTTCCATAAGAATATTGTAAGTATACGATAAGAGCAGCAGGAAAAAGATAAGTTTCAACAAAGAAATAGTTAAAAACAAAATTAGTATCATATTCCTGACCTGGAAGTTAACCAGTATAATAGGAAAATATCGGCTCTTATTAAGTTAAGTGAATTTTAAGTTAAATATACCCGCTGAAAAATTACAAAAGTGAGTTGGTGATGTTTCTGAGTAGGAGTAACATCAGAGACTCTGTAAGTCAGCTTATATTACATCAATTTATAGTAATAAACAAAAATATCTATTTGAAAACAAGAAGAATCATCGAATATTTCAAATACAAACAAGAATTTCTTATCTTTTTTTGTTTTTGCACCGGCTTAATTGCCATGTTGTAGTTTGGATACAGAACCGCATTCAGATCTAATGACTAGTTTCAAAGTTTATTTAAATGGATGATATTAATTCCGAATTAGCTCAGGAAATGAGCTGTATTTCACCACCAACACTTTAAAAATCGTACTCATCAGTAATCAGTACTCTTAATTTTCCATCCAGAAAGCAAGCTATAGTATTTAGTTCATTAGAAAATGTAAAATTAAAAGATTACCTTGTATCACTAGGATCAGTTATTTCTTTAAAAGATATATTGTTCTCGTCTCGTATAGCTATGAACAGGATTTGTCATGTTATTTAAGGAATAATTAATTGACAAATTTATAAATTTCCGTCAAGGAAAAATCATAGTAAACAATCAAATAATACAAGGAAGAAGATTAATAATTACTCCTTGTGAACGACTTATATTATCCAATGTATGTTCAACAATTCCACATAGTATTCTAGAATCAAAACTACTGAAACTAGTCTTTAAACTTATGTCACCCCTATCATTCCTTAGAATTGGCACATCTTGTCCCGAATTTCAACACGTACTAAGTTTTCGTAGACACTTAGTATATATTTCACCTTTAGTGGACCTAATACTTCCTGAATCCTTGTTAATTTGTCATGACAATACAAACTATAGAATTTTTATGTTAATAGATCAACACTCCTGTTATATTTATATTGCCTCAAACTGTCATCAAAAAAACAATAACTCCAATTCAATAATAAATAACACAGTGACTACAGCAGGCAGTATACCCGACGTAACACAACACTCAGTACAAATCCATTCAGAACCAAATTATTTGGTACAAGACAATTAATCTAGACAATACAAAAATAGAAATGTAGATGTACATAAACTAAGGCCAAAAAACGATAACCCGCTTACAAATGAAGGTATAAACGTTAATGAAATAGGATTAGAAACTAATGAATCATTGATCACTTCACCAATTAGCACAGAACCTACACTGCAAACACAGAGCAAAAGAGCTTTCTCCGAAACAGTTACACCACCTAAAACTTCTGAATGCTTTATACTGCCTGCTAAGGATACACGTTCAAAAAAGCAGAGAACTATCCCAACAATAGATCCTACTGATATACAGAAATTGATGCAACCAACAAAAGTATTTTTTGAAGAGAACATAAACGAAAGTGTTCTTAATTACCAAGAAACGATACATTTTTTTGAAAACTCGTATGGTTCATCCGACCCATTAAGTGTTGCTTTTACAAAAATATTGAGGGGTTACTACAATTATTAGATAACATCTACCCTCTGTTCAATGAAAAAATAATGAAAACACGTTGCACAAAGACTAAAAGCAAAATATCCAAATTGCTGGATACAATTTCCTCCTCTGAATTAGAGAGCGATCAAGTACAAGAATAAAAATTAACATATAGAACAAAAATGTCAATTCTTCAGTGGAACATAAACGGTTATTATATACAACTAGAAATATTTAAATTATTAATTACTAAACACTCACCTTCAATAATATGTCTCCAAGAAACGAATTTTACTGACCAAAAATTAGCAAAATTAAAGGCATTTACAGATTATCATAAAAACAGACGTGATTTTAAAAAAAGCCAGTGGAAGGGTTTCTATTTATGTTAATAACTCATTGGAATCTAGACAAATACCTTTAAAGACCAACCTTGAAGCAGTAGCAGTAACCATAAAAACTCCAAAAATTATTAACATCTGTAACATTTATTTTCCACCGAATACTGATATAAGAATAAAAGAGATAACTCATATTATAGAACAAATTCCGTCGCCTAAGACTACAGTAGGAGATCTAAATGGACACAATCCACTTTGGGGATCTAATAGATATAACAAAATAGGACAAATAATAGAAACGGTCATTAATAACACCAATATTCCCCTACTTAACGATGGATCTCCAACAAGATTTAATTCTTTTACTGGAAACTCTAGTTGTATTGACTTATCTCTTGTAGACCCTTCTTTAGTACAAAACATAACTTGGGAAGCTAGTACACAATTGTATGGAAGCGATCATTTTGTATCGAAATGTATCACTATGATCCCATAGTGATACAGTTCGAAAACAAACAAAAAATTCAACCATACACTAGATGGAATACAGAAATAGAGGATTGGTCACCGTTTACACAATTTGTGGAAAATCAATTGAAATATTTTTCAGATCCATCCCTGCATGACAATATAAACGACTTAGTAAATAAATTTTCCTCCGTCATACTTTCTGCAGCAGATCATATCATTGGAAAAAGAAAATAGTAAGAAATCGTATTGGAGTACCATGGTGGAACAATCACGGTCAGGATGCTATAAGGAAGACTCACAGAGCATTCAATAAATACAAAAAACAAAAACAAGAAAATCTTCTAGAATTTTAGAAGTTAAGGCCTATTAGTAGAAAAGTGGTAAAAGAAGCAAAAAAGGAATCGTGGAAAAATTGTTTATCAACAATAAACAGTTCTACCCCAGCAGCAATAGTGTGGAAACAAATTAACAAAATTTTGGGACGCCACACAAACTCTTCAATAAGATTTTTAGAATATAATAACAAAATTCATACATCTAGATCTGGAATAGCCAATGTATTAGCTTCATCCTACGAGTCATATTCAAGTTCAAGTTTTCTCAAGAGTTTTTACAATTTAAAACCAAAGAAGAACTACAAGAATTTAATCATGATAAAAGCGATAACCTACCAATAAATGCACCAATACTAGAAGAAGAGATAGCCGAATTTTTAAATTTTATTAAACACTCTACTCCTGATCCAGATGATATTTGTATTATTTTCCTTAAAAATTAGCCTAAAAATGGATCTGCCTATTTAATAAAGATATATAACAAAATATGGCTTGAAAAAGTGTTTCCACATATGTACTTGGAATAATGTTTACAAAATACCTATCCTTAAACCTGGTAAATCACGTTCAGACCAAAACTCCTACCGTCCAGTATCATTAGGATGTGCAATGAGCAAACTGCTCGAAAAATTAATTAAACAACGTCTTATTTGAATACTCGAGCAAAGATCTGTTTTATTTAACAAACAAAGTGGATTTCATTAAGATAGATCAACTCTAGACAACTTAGTTGACCTCGAGTCTGAAATACATAAAGGGGTAGCAAATAATCAAAGATGCATTGCGGTATTTTTGATATAACTTTGATATAACTTTTGATATATTAAAACTTTACAGAAATTAGGTATACAAGGAAATAGGCAAAACTTCATCACTATCCTTTTAAAAGACCGAAGCTTCCAAGTAAAAGTAGATGATTTCATTTCTAAAACAAGACTACAGGAAAATGGAACCCCTCAAGGATCGTCGATTAGTGTTACTCTTTTTATGATTGTTATTAACAGTATTTTGGAAAATGATTCTCCACCACTAAAGAGTAGGCTATACGCAGATGATCTCATAATTTATTGTAAAGGGAGAAACATAGAACTAATTAAACAAACCTTAGAAGATACTATTTCTGCATTAGAAAAATTGTCAATGAAATCTGGAATGAAATTTTGTTCCAACAAAACTGAATGTATCCATTTCACCAAAAAATGCAATGTTAGTACTCCAGAACTTTATATCTTTTTAATCTTTAATACAAAAATAAAATATGTCAATTGTATAAAATTCCTTGGAATTAATTTTGACAAACATTTCAATTTTAAGCAACATATTTATTATCTTAAAACATCTTGTCAACAATATTTGAACATAATGAAAGTCCTATCTACTAAAAATTGGGGCTTTGATCAAGATATCTTATTGAAAGTATATAAAAGCCTTATTAGATGTAAAGTCGATTATGGTTCAATATTGTATGGGTCTACCAGTCAATCGCTTTCGAGAGAGTTGTAATAAATCCAAAATGCTGCTTTAAGAATAACCTTAGGAGCCTTTTGTACCACACCTACAGATAGCTTACTATGTTTAGTAGGAGAAACGCCTCTGAAATTAAGAAGACAATATCTTGCCTAGCATATGCTGCAAAAGTTTCAGCAAATAGTAAAAATCCCGTCAGAAACAATGTCTTTGCTTCTCATTTCCACACAACATATCTTAATAAAAAAGATCTAAACCCCCTTTTTATAAAAGATTTAATAGATACATGATTAGCGATAATATTGTCTTCCCTAAAATATACCAAACCACCCTTTTAACCGCTCCTCCTTGGATGGTCAGAAAACCCTTCCTAGACTTGAGTTTAACAAAGACTAGTAATAAACTTAATGCTTCCTCTATGGTTAAACAATTTTACAGTAAGATTGATGAGTACCAGAATTACCAACATATTTATACTGATGCCTCCAAATCAGAAAAAGGAGTAGGATGTGCCATCATACACAACGACTACACTGCTTCATACAAAATCTCAAATTTTAGAAAAGTATATACAGGAGAACTATTCGCAATCTACAAAGCATTAGAATATGCACTGAACGTTAACTTAGACACGTGCCTAATAAGAACAGATTCCTTAGGTTCCATGAGTACCTTAGGCATCATTTACCCAACTCATCCATTATTGCGATTGATAAAGAACCATTTGTACCAACTTCAGCTAAATAATGCGATTGTAAAATTGATGTAGATTCCGTCACATATAGGTATACAAGGTAATGAAAGAGTAGATGCTGCCGCCAAATCTTCAGTTAACAACGTACACTTGATAGAACCTATCTATAAAAAAGATTTTCATCACTGGATTAACTCGACATTAAAAGAATGCTGGCTTCAAGAATGGAATCAATCTCAACAAAAACTACGAGACATACAAATAACTGTTACAAGTTGGAAGAATATGTGTAGCAACAGGAAAGACCAAATTATAATAAACAGACAGAGATTAGGACATACACGCCTAACACATGAATACCATATTACTGGAAGTGTTCATCCAATGTGCGGTAAGTGTTTCAACAGTTTAAGTGTCAAACATTATTTAGTCGAATGCCCTGCATATACAAATGAGAGGCAAAAGTGTAACATACCAGCAACGCTACGCGAGTGTCTACAAGAAAACTGTGTCTATTCGTCTGTTTTAAGTTTTCTATAATTAGTAGGAATATACAACCAAATTTAGACATCTTCTTCTTCTTCTTCTTCTTTTGGCATCATAACCCTGGGTGGGTCTTTGCCTATCTGGCTATGTCCTTCCATTCAGATCTCTCTTGTGCCCTTCTTCTCCATTGTCTTATGTTCATTGTTTTCAGGTCGTCTTCCACGTCATCCAACCATCTCGTTCTGGGCCTTCCTTTTTTTCGCCTTCGTATGGGCTTCCATTGTAACATTTTCTTTGTTGTTTTTGCATCGTTTTGTCTCTGCACATGTCCCAGCCATGACAGTCTTTGACTTTTCACAAATGTTACAATGTCATAACCTTCATTTAACTCATTAACCTCGTCGTTTCTCCTGATTCTCCATGTGCCATCTTCCTCTTGTACCGGGCCATATACTTTCCTCAGTATTTTTCTCTCGAAGGTCCTGAGTTGGGCTTTATCTTTTTTTCGTCATTACCCAAGTTTCACATCCATAGGTTACTACGGGTCTAATCAGTGTTCAGTAGATAGTCATTTTGGTTCTTTTGTCTAATAATTTCGATGTCATCGATCTTTTATTAGTATAGTATGTACGATTCCCGCTGGAAATACGTGCATTAATTTCGCTACTTACGGAGTTCTTCTGATTGATTTCTGTGCCGAGATATGTAAAGGCGTCCACTCGTTCGATAGTATAGTTGTCTATTGTGATATTATTTTCATTGTCAGTTATTCTTTTGACTGTCATATACTTCGTTTTTGCTTCGTTTATTTTGAGATCTCTTTTTCTTGCTTCAGGATCAATTTGTTTGAAGACTTCCATTAGTCGTGGCTTATTCCTACTAATGATGGCTGCATCGTCTGCATATGCAGTATTTTGTACTGATTTGATGTTTATATGGCCAGTTATATTGGTTTTTCTGATGACTGCCTCAAGAACTAGGTTGAATAGCATGGTTGATAGGGCATCTCCCTGTCTTACTCCCATGTTGATGTTAAACAGGGGACTCAGTTCTCCATATACTCTGACTGCGACTTTTGAACCCTGCAACGTCATTTTTATGAGGCTGATGTATTTCTTAGGTATACTTAGATTACAAAGGTCTTCCAGCATTCTGTCTCTTTTCACACTATCAAAAGCTTGTTTAAAGTCTATACACATATTATATAGTTCTATGTCGTATTCATAAGCTTTTTCTTGTATCGTTCTTAGTATGAATATGTTATCTGTAGTTTCTCTATTTGGTCTGAATCCATTTTAGGGATTCAGACCAACCACAAATTTAAACATCAGTGCATGTAAAAATAAAAGCGTAATCTTCTATTAACTAATGTACTTTAACTCAGATTTATGTATGTAAAACTCTATGTATGTCTATGTCTATGTTTAGTCTATGTCTAAAAAAATGTAAAAAAATACCAAGCGGCGCTAATAACCAGCTCAAAAGAACAAAATGTAAAAGTGGCTGCATCTAAAAAGGCTGCAGTACAGTATTCTTTGTTTTCGAGACTAGTTTTTATTGCTGTGAATAATCTTTGAACTTGTTCTATTGTAGCATTATGGTTACAAAACCCAAACTTTTTTTTTGTCCAACATTGATTTGATTTTTTCAATAAAATTTTTCAAAAACCTTAGAAACGACTGGCAGCAGACTAATCGTTCGATATGAGTTGACATATTTTGGATCTTTATCAGGTTTTTGAATGAGTATAATCTGTGCCACTTTCCAATTGCAATGGAAAGAAGTGTAAACCTAACATAATATTATAGATCATAGTGATTGTTCTGTATGTTTAAATGTTAAATTGGGAGATTGGTAGTTTAATTTGATATGGAGCGTCAAGAAAAGAGTGAAGTAGTTCTAAATGGACTAAATACTTTTCGAAAAATGTTCTGCGAATGACTTGGATTTTTCTGTATCTGTTCTTGCCCATTCGTGCCCTTTGGCTTTGGTAAAGTAGGCGTCTTGTGGCCCTTTTACTAATCTCGTCGCTTTTCATAAATAATAGTTAGTATCTTTAAATGGTGTCAGATTTTCTAGATAGGTTTAAATCTTCCTGTTTTTTCTTCTTTTAACAGATTTTTAAGTCTTCTGGTAATTCTGTTTAGGTTTGCTTTATCAATAGGTAAGTGTGTGTTTGCCACTTTCTTCCAAGTTTTCTTTTTTCTTCAATCATTTTTTTTTGTACTCAGAGAACAATTTATGCTTTCCTTCCATATTATTTCTTCAGGAGTAGCACTCCATCCAGAATCTTGTATGGAAGTAGTAAGATGTTGTACTGCGTTTTCAATTTGTATTTCTGTTTTAAGTGGCAAGTTCATGTGTTCATTGTTCATTTGTTCTGTAAGTGCACTTCCAAATATGTTAGAGTTTGTTTGGCTATTGGTTAGTACTGGAGGCTTAGTTCTGAGTATGACTTTGAAGTTTAGGTCAATTAGAATGGGAGAACGATCTTACGAAAGACACCCCAACATGATTCTATGACCAAGAGTTAAAGAGATATACCTTTCATTACACAAAAATCTAAGAGATCTGGTATTTTACTTGGATATGTAGGCCAATAAGGTGGTTCTCCTGTAGATATACATTGTAGGTTGTTTTCCATTATTTATTTCAGGAGTTGTCTTCGTCTTGTTGTAATTACCGTAGAATCCAAGTGTTGATGTTTGCAGTTAAAGTCTACTTCTGCTATGAGTTTGTGTTTAAGAGACGTAAAATAGATATTAAATATTAAAGTTCTTTTCGTTACTGGATTGGCCAAGAGTACATTAGACCGTAGATAAGGTAAGGTTGTGTAACCAGTCTTCAATGGCAATCTTAGTTGATTATAGGTACTTTTCACTAAACTTATTTAACTCATGATGTTTCATATTAGATTTAATAAAGAAAGTCATTTGGGTATTTTGTGTAGCGAATAATGTATTTTGTAATTTTAATATATTTTTTGTCTGTTAGATGAACTTCTGATAGGAGCATAACATCAATTTTCTTCTTGTCGAGAAAAATTTTGATTTCTTGGATATGCTGCATTAGGCTATTTGAGTCTTAGATGGCTATTTTAAGTGTGTGTTGCATTATTGCATTTTAGAAAAATTTTTTTAAGGAGATTAAACATAGTACTCATTGGCTTCATTAGTTTTGTGATCAGGCTTTTAAGGTTGGCAATTGCCGATAAGTGGTTTAAGCCGACATTACTTTGTTGGTTTGTGATTTCAGTTGTTTGATTATCTTCTAAAGATTTTTGACCGTAAGAAACACCAGGGATTTCTGTTTGATTGTTAGTTTTCTCGGTTCCCGTTCGATGGGTCTCTTGTTTCTTTCTAAGTTGGAGGCAATTTTTCTTTTTGCATTTGTTTGTGGACGCTGCAGCCCTTACAAACACAAATTACACACCGTACGCTATTTTGCGTTTCTTGCGTGGACAATTTAAAGTATAGCGATTACTTGCACACTTTACGCATCTTGCAGGCAGGTTGCAGAATTTACGTGACGCTTGGGATGTTGTGGTTTAAAAGATACAATCATATTACTTCATATAATATGTCCTTATTATTTGATTAAGTTTTTAGTTCTACATAAAAAAGTATAGATGCTGTTTTCAATTCATTCTTCTATGTATTAGCTACGTTAGCTGCTTCGTGTCTAATTTTTCCTCATGTTTTAATTTCAAGATCTTTTTAGATCGTTCTATCTCTGTAAGATATAATTCTGAATGGCCAACTTGAGATAAACAGTTCTCCCCTCCTTAACTTATTTAGATAAAAACTATAAAGTGTTGGACGCATAACAAAAATAGCTCACTTAAGAAAGGCACTCTGCCGAAACATCTGTAATGGTAACTATTGATAATCAAAATTTGTGGAAGTGTTGAAAATAAAAGTTTTCAGTGTTATATTGCTTGCTAAAATGAACTTCCATCAAGTAACGATCGAATCCATTACATAAATAGTATACTATCATATACCAGAAGTTTTTACTTTTTTGTAAGTTTTTTTACTTACACTTAATTCAATTTGCCTAAATTATACCGTACATAAAGGAAATAGTAAAAACCTATACAAAACTCTACTCCATCCTATCCTGTACCTGATATATACGAGTGACTTTCCAACAACATCTCATAGCATTAGAGATATTGCAACTACATCTGAACAAAATTAATGAATGGTTTAAACCCCTGGAGAATTAAAGTAAACCCCATACAATCTACACATATTACATTTAATCTAAGAAGAGTTACATGTCCACAAGTTAACCTCGATGAACATCCTTTACCCCAAAAAGGTGACGTAAAATATTTAGGCATTCACCTGAACAAACGATTAACCTGGAGCAAACATATATGGACGAAAAGACTACAACTAGGAATTTTATA